>CM032664.1:14478052-14496886 GCA_019095985.1 Streblospio benedicti | reverse complement strand
AAAAAAAAATTTTTCCAAAAAAATTTTTGGATTTTTAATCCTGCTCTTTAAATATACTGGAGAGATAGGGAAGGAAGTTAATATGTTAGATACTACTTTAAATGTAGGTACTCATAAAATTGAATCTACTTTTATACACTAAACCTACAGATTCACATGCATACCTTAGGTATAATTCTTCTCATCCTAGGAGTTGTAAGGATAATATTCCATATAGTCAGTTACTTCGTAAAAAAAGATATGTTCAAATATTAATGATTACAATATTAAATGCAGAGAAATGATTAATTACTTTAGAGCTCAGGGTTATCCTAAAAACATCCTGGATAGGGCTAAAACTAGGGCTGATAGTGTTTCACGTGAATCTTTACTGGTTCAAATTAAAAAGAACAAAAAATGATTGGTAGATTAGGATGTTTTTTAGGCAGAGGAATGAATACGGATTATAATTCTGTTTTTGTTACCCCAGATATGTAATGTATTTTCATCATGTTGTCTTATTATTGGTTGATATGTAGCAGTATTTTATCATCTTATTGAGTTTTAATTATAATAATATTGTATTATAATGATAATCTATCTTGTTAACTATATGGGTTTAAGTTAAACGTATACACAATACGTCTGACGTTTCACGTACATATTTTTACGTATTTTTACGTAATTTTTACGTATTTTTTACGTGTGTACGTGTTACGTTCTATGTAGAACATTGCTTTTGTATATTGTTTTCATTTATAACTTGATGAAGGCAGTATATGCCGAAAATTTGTTAAAATTATTAAAAATTTTGATCATTGCATCTCATCTTAATTATTATTGAATCATACCTGCCTGGTGATCCCCAGCGAAACCACGCCCCATAGCCAACCTACATTGACAGGGGGGGACCCGTAAGAATTCCCCTCAGATCTTAACTTTCCCATCACCAGATCACACATTCCCAACCAACTGAGTTCGAAATTCTCGGGCGGCAGCCCCTCCCCCCAGTGTCTTTGCACACACCGGGCCAGCCCACTGACTAATGGACACTTCACTCTCAGGGCAACTACCCGGTGGCTTCACCTGAAGCACCGGTCCTTGTCTTCCACCAATTGAAACGAAAGTCAGTGTTGCATATAAAGGTAATTTGGAAGACTGTGGATTCTAACTCACTTGCCTCCACTATGATTCAGACCGGTCATAGGTGTTGCTCTACCAACTGAGCTGGACTTCCCTGACCTAAGTAATAATACCTCGATTCTCGCCACATGCTGCGTTGCGCAATCACACTGTCTGACACCTGACGCCATGTTTAGCTTCTCACCTCAGCCGAGCCAGCCTTGATTCAACATATAACCCACTGACTCTCGCTTGTTGGGCATAAACAGATTAATGCAGGATGCATTGTGCCCTGAACCACTTCTTTACATACTTTGCCAACAGTCAGAAGTCACTGAGGTGTGTGTTTTCACACACACATTCAGGCATTGTCTCAGATATGCATGACATATATTGTCATGACAGAAAGACCAAGGATGCCATCTGCAACCAGCTGCAGTCACTCCATTGCAGCATATGATATTTTATGATCAGTAGGCTGCACCGAATTATATGTCGAGGCACTGAACAAAGTCTTTGACCATTGGTCTATACCCCTTCCCGGTAGGGACAGGAAGTGTGCATGCACATCTTAACAAAACTTTCCATCGTAAATACTGTGTTTGCACACTCGAATTTCGGAGATGTATTATTTTTATTATTGAGCTAAATATGAATTTTGATTGTCTGAAATGATATCCTACATGATAAAACATTTTAAAGTGATTTTGTATTGAACAAATGTGTGTCCAGGCTCAAAAATGAGTTATTGGTACAACTAGTAGCTATAGTCACATGCACCAACTATTTCATAATCTAATCAAACGGGTGGGTGGTCTTTCAGGAATGTTCAAAGTAATAATAATTTTTTAATATATTGTAAACTATTTGCTTGTCACGGGCAACTGTGGGCATAGTAGGTTAGCACATAAAAACAAGAGACACTTTACGGGTCTCTTTGCACAACTATGATCACATAAAACTCATATTCAGGTGGACTGATGCGCGCCTACCAGCCACCACTGTCAGATTGACGGCCTCCCGTGTGGGAGGACTCTGCACTTGTGCTGGTTACAACAAACCCGTAGTCGGTGTACAGTTCACGAATAGTACCTCACCTCGAAGGCACCCACACACCATCATGGTACAAACATATTAATGCCAAGGTATGTCCAACTTCAATTTTTAGTTTAGACAAGATACTGGGCCCCTAATCAAAAAAATTTGGCGGTGTTTGTCCCTTACTAAGTGGTTGCTTCCAGTTTCCAAGCTAAACTGACGTTTTGTTGACAATGGGTGTATCACCTGCTTTTTGTCCCATCACCATTGGAAACTATGACATAAGAGCAGAGTTATGTATTTAGTGACGTTTTCTTACGAAGAGCGGGAACGAATCGACTACGGCTAGCCAATCAAAGTACTAATTTGCCCACCAATTGGGGTGACTCAAAGTCCACCCACCTCGGCACCTACTCTAGCTTTGCTCCTCAATATATCTTTTTGTACAATGTCCACTAGCCAAAACCAGTAATATTTTGATATATGTTGTAAACAAAGTTAGTCAAGACGTTATTATAATGATTAAGACCCTTTCAAGATCTGTCTTGATGAATGCATTTTCATGTTAGCGCCTAAAAATTTGGCAACTCTCAGAACCTCAGGCCACAATTAAGATGAATCTAGCGAGTACTTTAAACAAATCAATATGTTTGACCATGTATGGTGATGGGGTGGGGTGGATATAGGCCCAGATGCCTCATGCTTATCAGATATATGGGGCTTCATTAAAGTCTTAGGGGTGAATTTATAAAATGAAGGAACAGTGTCAGTTTTTATCACCCAAATCATAAACAAATGTAGAGCGTTGCTTACTAACTGGGAGTGAATTATACATATGCCGATCGTCCTGAAAACCGTATCCCAATAAGAAAGCAGCCCTGAACTCATGCATATCTGGGATAGTTGATGATGTCCCATAACATCCTGTGCTGAATTAAGATGCATGGACAAAGAGTTATGATGTAACACGAAAGCTTCAAAGGTAAAGCTTTAAAGACAATAAGCATGTAGTAAAAGACTAGTATTATAGGTCCGGTCATGTATAGAAACGAATTTTTGAGATTGTGATTAAACTCTTTTCGTTTATTTCCGTACATATCACGTGACCATTGAAAACCGGGGCCCTCATTCACGAATATACATGATATAGTTTGTGCATTACACAAATAGCGTCATATTTTGGTCATGAAAGTATCATTGTTTAATATTGCATTATTATTTCAATGCCATAGAATCATTAATGAGCAGAATATATTGGTAAGACTACTATCAATTTCCGCGAGATCTTACGAGAAATATTATTGGATGGAATAGCTGCCATACTTGTGTCGAAACTTTTCTCAAATATTCAACATTTATTTCCATAATTTACAGTTAATGGATATGCTTTGAGAGGTGCCAACTTTGCAATCTAACAGAATAATAACTCTGCCAGGGAAATAAGTATAAAATAGTGTGCACAAAGGACTACGTTGCGAAGAACGAGGATTAAATTGTATGCCAATAATGTCCTTGAGTGGGATTGTTTTTGACAAATTTCACCGCGAAATCTCCGGGTGTGGGAATGATTTGCTACGTGACTGCCAATGCATCATTAACATATAGATCACGCGAAGGGCCTCTACAACGTATGAAACCCCTGCATTATGGCATAGCCAACGTTGGAAGGGACATATCTTCAATATATGTTGTTTTTTCTTTTGATTTCACTCCACGTTTTGTAGGACAAATGTAACTGATTTTTAGTGAACATTTTTTTACTCCCAGCTTTTGAGATCAACGATCCCAGTGGTGCTTGTGCTCTGTCAGAATGATATAAGATTAGAATTGATGGTTTTAGAAGTGCCTTTGAAAGATATAAGTGTTCAAAATTAAAGAACAGTATTGTGTTTGATTATTTTATTGATGAATTGGCTGAGAGAGAGATTATCAAACAAAAAATCTATAAAACGGTAAGTGTTGTTGATTTATGGCATTTTACATGTTGGCATTGTTCATTATATTAGGACATAATATTAGGACTGGTCATACATATGAAGACATCTACATCCCTACGATTACATCAGCCACCTGACAAGTTGGGGGAATGGAGGCCAGCATCCTATTCACATTCAAGGCCAGGCATTGCCTGCTATGCAACGCCACCATCTCGCACTTTGTTCCATGAAGATTTCTTAACTGTATGTACCACTGGAGAATAGGGAGCCCCCCCCGCACAGGGCGGGTACTGCTTTCACATTATTAGTCGATGCGCGCTAGCAAACACATCGCGTTTATCTAACGGTTCATAATTCAGTTTGCTGGCCGGCGCATCTATAATGAACCAATGACATCTTGAATCCAGTAGAAGTTGATTACTGCATTACCGCTAAACGTGTTCATAAACTGAAGATTCTTGTGTATCATTTTATAGTAAGGGAGTAAAGCTCTACTTTTGCTGTGAAATACATTCAAAGCATTGTTGGGTAGTTTCTCAGTACTGTAATAATGCCATATTATATATAGACGCCAGCCAGCCTCAACATATGTTAGCAGGCAGTCACACGTACATTTTAGTGACGTGGACGATCTGCTGATGTATATCAGTGGTGGTGTGCGCATCTTTTATCATATTTACTAGTGCAACAGTATCACAAAGGAAATGCTTTTAGGGAGTTATTACTTATTAAAGGTTGATGCAGCTGCCTGCAAGCTGCAACCACAGTTTGTAATAAACAAATACCGTGTGTTCATTCACAAGTGATATCTATAAAATGCACCCCAAATGCATGAACCGCAAATATTTTTTCTCAACACGCCACCGTGGGTTACGTGATTTTTTTTTTTTTTTTGATTTTTTTTTTTTTTTTCATGAACCGCAAAAATCTCAACATGCTCTTGCACGGTTATGTAGTTGGTCTCGCTTGGATAGTGTTAATATTGTAAATGAAATCTCTTCGAAACGCTAGATTTGTTTAATTTTAATCTGTGTAATCAGGGTGTGTGTGGGTTAATAGGGCAGGTGCGCTATAAGAAGGAATACGGTAATCAGTGACCCATACCGTTGAAGACCGGACAGGGGTTATAAAAAATGATTGGTGGCTTGTGTATTCTGCCCTCTATATAGACACTGTATTCATTGGGTGTTTGTATACCATATTCACATACATTCCACATTTGCATTTGATTTCAGATTGTGTTTTCCACCAGGGATGCGCATTGCACTGATGGCAGCAACAAAGCTCAGCGACATGATTTCGCGCCAGCATGGCTCAAAATTCAGACTCTGACTCGTTAATTTTTTTTCACCCTTCATTTACCAGTATTTTTTATATTTTTTCCTGGTGAGAAGAAAAGTACATTTCTCCCTGGAAGAAACCCAACCCTCTTCACAGGATGATTGTGGAATTATTTCACTATAATCTCTTTTTCTGAACATCTGGCTGTGGCTTCCCTCGATTTAAAATGAATGGTCAGACAGATAATTTTGAAAGACATATTTTTGTCACTTTCCATTCAAAATAATATTGTGCTCATGACTAAAAAAAAGCATTAATGGAACAAAATATATATTAAAAGCACATTGAAGGATATCGAATTATGTAACAGACTTTCAACTTTTATCAATTCATATATGGATGTGATGTCAAACCCGTTGCAAATTCAGTAAATATTTTTGTCCGTGATCCAAAATTATTTGCATCAATTTTTAACTACTTGTACCAATGAAATAGTAGACAGAGGTATCCTTGACCCTTTCCTACAACTTTTAATATAGCCTCAAAAACCTGGAGCATCAAATCTGCCCTGGAACTTAATAAATTTTTAGACCGCCCCCCATCAACCATCAGCTAGGATTTTCCTCTTTCATTTCACCCTAATCACATCCCCTGAAATAAAAGCAAATAAGTCAATATATCTAGCATACATAACCTCATTTTGGTCATTCTCTATATTGCAACTTTCTATTAATGTAGAAAGCAGGCATCAGACAAAATTATCCTTGCCGGTGATCCCAGTCTACCAAAACATCTGTCGACTTATTTGCCAACCATAGGCAGAGATACAAGTTTTCAGGCACCAATAAGACATGTTCTCATGGTACATAGCACATACATTGACAGTCTTGTCTGAAAGCGTTCCATTATCCAGAAGGCCAAAATGGACAACCACATGTCAGATGACCCCCAGTGCCTGGGAAACGCAATTTTGTGCATAATCTTGAAAATCGGCACACTTTGGTACAGATAGAGCGGGCCCGGCGCAACACATTATGGGTCGCTTAGTTATCACAGCAGAGTTGCCAAGTATTCGAAATTTCGGAATCATTCCGAAATATGAAGTTTTTATTCGAGCATTCGATTCGAATGACTCGGATTCCGAAATTCAGGCAAAACTGACAAAAATCACATTGTCGAATCTGCCGGTCTGCTTTTCAGTCATCATTGTATCTGCAGATCTGCTGTTTAGTCAAATGCCTCAAAGTAGTCTTTATCAGCAGTTTATACTTTGTTTGTGGGCGGTAAAAGTATTGCAACGTGAGCTAGCAATTAGCAACTTCCTTCTATGGCCGACACATATTCATATTTTGAGAAGAGTTATTGAAAATTAATGAATTTGTGCGTTCTCCAGTAATGTAATGATGAAAAAAAACAGGGATAAGTATTCAAAGAAAATACAATGATATCAGTGCATCGAAAAAGAGTTTGCATCACTCCAGATATCATTTGATTGTAGTATCAAACATAGTGGCTGATACAACATTCTCATTGTGGTCTAGCCTAATTGTCCACAATGTGTTCAAAAAGAACACATGGATACGGTGAAAATTCGTGGTGGAAACAGGCACAATGTACATTGTGTTGTACACGCCCCTGACTTTCTGAGGTAATGTGCATTGGCACATCCCGTGTGCTCTTCCAACTCTATCTTCAATCTTCAATCTGTCTGACTATCATTTTGTGTGTCAATAGACTTCGGCCAGGGGCCAGCCGATGGGTTTTGGGGAACCCCAAATTTTCATTTGAAATGTGATGCATTTTTCTGCAATCCAGTGTATAATTTACAGCAAAGTTGGGTATTTGAAAGACTTAAAATAGACCTTTTTTTTCAAAATGTCCAACAAGATTCATTTCATTACTTTCAACACTGTGTGTAACAGTTAATATAAAATGAATCAAATTAAAAACATGTACATTTGTCATTAATATTTCCTTACTTTGAATGTTTTTACGAAAAGTAGGACAACCATTGTATTTATTTTTAAATCAAATATGTTGAAACCAAGTTATTTTACACTTTTATGTTCATTTTTACTGTCCATTGATCCTTCTAAACACAGAACAGTGTTATAAAATAGTTTTATTTAAATATAAGTTAAAAAATACATATTAAACGTAAAGATTCAGAAATTTTGATCCAAATTCAGAAATTTTGACCTCGGGATTCAGAAATTTCAAAATTTGAGGTTGGCAACTCTGTCACAGTCCCCAATACCCACATAGCCTTTGCAATCCCCATCTGCCGCAACATGTTATTTGTCTTTCCGCTGTGACAGTCTCGCGATTTCCGCATCATCTTGCAATCCCCACGAGTTGACTCGGCAATTGTCGTTACACGCCTTACTTTCGTTTTCTCGTGCGGGCTCGACATTTGAACTACTGAGCTTGCGCATTGACGCCTGGAAATATGCGTGTGTATATTTTTCACATTGCAAAATAAGTAAGTTATTTCTATTTTCTGGCAAGCATTCGTCATAGATTGATTGAATAACGTTACTAATAGATCATACATCTCTATATTTGAGAACGACAATCAACAAATGCGATGTTCAATCGATTTGACACACAGAATCATGGCAACACGTCACGACTTAGCGATGATGCAGATCTAGTATACACGTGATTGAACTTTCTTTCATGAATAAACCATATGTAATGACATATGCCCAGGAAAGTTATCTTCGGTGCCAAAATAAAGTCAGCTTTGTTGGTGGAAAAAGAAATTGAGTTCAGGCCATGGGCCTATATCCGAACCTTAAGCTGTGTTCCAGTGCCGTGTTCGCTGTTAGGCCCAGGGTACTAGGTCTAGTGCTGTAGTCTATCGTAACATTGTAGGATGCTATAGAAGTGAAATAATAAAATATTGAAGTCATACATCATTCCTGGTGTTTTTTCACTGCAGGAATTCTATATAAAATTCTTTTGCTTATTATAATATGTATTGTGAAAGTTAGAATTTTATTGTCATTAAATCATTAACTTGAAACAATTATTATTTCTTTATCTAAATAACACAAAACACAAGATTATTTTAAAATAGACTTTTATTATGTACAATTCACAATTTTGTCAAGTTTTATGGTTAAAATATCATATGAATTTCAAAGACTGATAAAACGAAATTTTAAAATATGGCCCAATGTTTAACTTTGCGGCCACATAAAAATCAGAATGCCCCATATATTTTTTTGTAAGTAGGGCCATTGTCCCAAACGTGTTATTGCCTTTCCCAGGCACTGAGACCCCCTCAGTTGTACACATCCAATTACGTCAAAATGGGTTTGTGTGATGCAAAATTGTATGACCTTTCAAAATATGTACTTTACAAATTTAGAGAATTGTATGCAGAGCTACCCCCCACAGCAAGAAAACAGACTGAATTATCACCGCCTCTTACGGAACCAGATTATTTTTTTTGTTTTTTTACTCTTCACAATACATAACATTCTTTGTTAATTTCAGAAGTCATCAGGGCCAAAGCTGTCAGACTATGATCGTGGTGGTCGTGGACGTCGTGATGACCACTTTGGAGGTGGGTATCATCCTAGCAGTGGGCCGTACGACTTTCCGTATGGACCCCCTCTGCAGAGACAACACTCATTTGACAACTATCAGGAAACTGGTAGGCTGCACCAGGGTCCAGATTCTCAAGTCATTTCTTACACCGACATTTATGACATTAATTTTTCTCAAAATTTGCATGTCATTTTGACATTTTTGAATTGCTCTTAATGGCAACTGACTCATCAAGCCAAAAATGTAAAAGTAAAGTGGTGGTATTTGTGAAATTCATAATTTTCACAAGTTTTATCAAATTGTACTCCATTATATAATAAATATACCAATTTTGACATCATGGATGGGTGGACGGTTTTGAATCTGGGCCCATGCATTTAAGGGTATTGATTTAGGGTGTGGGAAACTGAAATAGCTATAAATTATGATTTTTCCTTGCATATTAAATTTTAAACTATGGTCATAGGTAGCATTAGTGTACTTACTTTATTAGTATAGAATGTATAATAGTGTCTAGTATGCCAAATTTGGCAGTATGTCTTTGTTGTAAGAATAATTTAATTCACTATTTTAATGTATGTACAAGGACATTTGAAAGTTAAATAAACAATTTTACTACTACTTACTACTATTTTATTACTACTTTATTCAACTATTATGTAATTTGATTATGACACTTTTGTAAAAAGAACGTATTGCTCTTGCATTTCACTTATTCTGTGACTTCATTTCAGATCGGCGTTACAATGGAAAGGGACGTCATCATTCTGTAGATGATGACTTCTATGGAAACTCCTACTATAATCCCTATTACAATAACAATTATAATGGCGGGTATGACCGAGGACCACCTCCTCCATTCAGATCTCAGGTACACAATAGATATCGTGCTCATTAATGTTTACATTATGTCTATATTGATAAAACCTGTGTGTAATTGTGATTTTGAATGCTTTGCTTTAATCAAATTTTTGTGTCATGCTGAATGTAAGGATACTATTGTGTGATGATTGCATGATCCACATTGTGTTTGTAGGGTCCCGGCATGTATAGAGATGGCGGTGGCAAATATCCCCCTCCTGGTCCTCGTTATCCTCCTGTAAGTACTGTGCATTTTTCAGCTGTCAGTAACTAATTCATAGAATGAACATGAATATTGGTTTGTTTTCAATACAGTAGGAGTTTCATTAGTACAAAATTTTGGATCTGTAGATCCAGTCTTCTACCCCCCACCTGAGATCAGAAAACTGACAAATAATGATTGGAATCGGCAGATCTTTGGATGATTGATTAGTTAATTGGCCAGGTGACCAATTATGACAATTAATTAGATAGCTGACTGATAACTTTAATTATATTTGAAAAAAAAAATGGAAATAAAAATTAGAAGAGATGCATCTGTTGTTATTCATCTTTTTCGATGTTGCACAGGTTGTTTTCTTCTGTACCCAGTTTAAGACGAATGCGGACCATACAATTATATGATGATTGTGAGTTTAAATAGGCTAGTAATAGTGTAGTCTATCAGGGTTTGGTCCAATTTGTATGGCTTTAGAATATTTTCTCATCTGCTATGTTCGCTCCCAATTGATCTGGGATGTTGAATAAAGGAACTGGTCCCTGATGACTATACAAACAATCCGTTCAAAAATAGATATGCAAAACAACATCAACATCCGGCTTTGAAGAAAAAATAACTAAACTGGCATTTGTTTTTTTATAAGGGCCGACAGGTCCTGTCTCATGGATGGCAATGAGACTCAAAAAACCAGGAAATCTGAAAATTGAAGAGCGTTATTATTAGCTAGTTATTATTTCATGGCGCCACGCCACTTTCGCTTACAGTAATAATAAGAGAATGTGGCTCACGGACTAGTCCCTTTTGTGCGTCATCGAATCGATGTAAACATGGCCATCTCCTATCGCATAAGTATTTAAAATTCCCTCCCACGCAGTTAGGAGTAGCTTCGCAAAAACGGCAAGATAGTATTTTGCATGTGCCATTGGACATGTTCTAAATTTAGAATATCCAGGGTAGCCCATATGTGATAGACAGCTAGTGATAGATACGCCAAACCCACAAAAACATTTGACCACAGATAATGTCACTCTTGTTTACAAAATGGTCCATAGCAATGAAAGATTCGCTCCCGTTTCTTAACATTCTGCATACTGCAGACGTATGCGCAGCCCGTCTGTTGTTTTACATAATCATGTAATTACGTATCACTGCTCACAGACAAGAGACAATTTGTCATAAATTCTGTGGGATTGCCAGAAGAAATAGTATTTCCGAATTTTATGTTTCTTACAACCTTGACTATACGTAAAAGTATAGGTTAATTCAGGGATAGATTGTACAAATGTGATAATGATTAGTAAGTTATAGTATACGAATTATAGTGGTTTTTTTACTTTCAACTGTACTCACACCATTAAATGGCAAAAGGCACTATATATATGACATATATGTATGTTCTTTTTATTATATTATTTCTCTATTATACTGTAAAACTTTTAGGGAAATTATGGGAGTGATAGTACAACTGTGAGTGTTCTTTTGTTACATACGACTCAAGTCATGCCATTTGGCTACAATTTAGGTTTTTTTTACTTGTTTACTGTTATTGTTTTTTACTTGTTTTTTTTAATGTATAGAATTCTGTATTCTGAAATAAAGAAATTGAATGGAATGGAATTGATTTACACATAAACACTGAGATGGGAGAAGTAATTTGTTATTCCCAACAACCTGCGGCCCACAATATAACAGTGTCATCGATTATATAAATAACTATTTATTGTAATGTGCTGGCAAAATTCCTACAATAATTACGTTTGGTATTTTATTGATCAAAACTTGACAGGTCCAAGCAATATTCTGATCAATCACTCCACCACTACTGACAATGCAATTTTGTCATATTAAGATCATGTAATTTAAAACCTGTGCGAATAGTATGAATCTTTGTCCATAGCGCAATTACATGTGATTCCCTATGGGGAACATTGATAAACCAAGCTGTAGCAGGTACTCGAAGTACTAGTGAGAGATTGGGTGCTTTATGTATTCGAATGTTCATCCACAATTTTGACCGAATTCTATGCATTCGTTTGTAACTTATCTGTTGTTTTGAGGGGATCTATTCTGCCTCTTACTTTGATTTTATCGTTAGTCTTTGCACTAGAGTAGGCTATATTTCTCAACATAGAACATAATGAACCAATAATGGTGAAACTGAATCCTTGTTCACAAACATTAATGGTCCTTTCGAAAATTTAAATATTCACTATTTTCTGTGACCTTTGCAGGGTGGTTTTCCTCCTCACCCCCATCATCCACCAGGCAATGGTTACTATGACAACTATGGTCATTTCAATGATTTCTACCCTCATTCCCCTGCAGACATGGGTTATTACAATCCACATCCACATCCACCACCAAGGTGAGTGTTTAATCACCCATAATAGGTCTTAAGAAAATGCTTAGTCTTGAAAATATTTGGTCTAACAAAACAAATATCAATAAACGATGCCTTTCAGTTTTAATTCTTTAGAAATTAAGATTCATTTTCCCATGTGCTGTACATGTATGAAATGCAATTAGATAGCTGAGAAAATAAAAACATGCTGTCACATTAAATTATATAGCTGGATGATTTTTGCTAGACATACTGTAGTTTTCCAATGGCATACATCATATTTAGCTTTGCAAGAATAGGTGATTTCTTGTGTGTATCATAAGCTTTGTTGTCCCATTAAATGACTTGTTGGTGGTGTTTTGTCTACTAGGCCTAACTCCGCAATGGGACATCGGCGCCTGTTTGATGCAAGAACAAGGTCAACATCAGACCGTGACAAAGACAAGGAAAACAAGCAGACCAATGGGTCAGCTGCTAGCTCCCAGCAAAACGGAGAGAAAAAGAAAGAAAATAATCTGGAAGCTGAGGACTTTGTGAGTATCTAGAATTTATTTGTACATTGTATATAGACTCAAATCTATTAGTCGTGTTTTTTTCTATTTTCAATAAGTACCTAACATGAATGTCTTTCTATGAATGAGAATGTATGCAACAATAGTTCATTAAATTCCTTGTTGGATTTTGAATTTGTGTAATAATTAAGCAATAAGCAGATTTCTGGCAATATTCTTTGGTTGTAATATACTATAATTTTGATTTTGTATTATTTTAGCCCTCATTAAGTGGAGAAAATGAAACCACTACAGAAACTAACACTAAAAAGACCTTGAGTAATTCTGGTGTCTGGGGTAAGTGCAATTCATTTATTTTTAAAAAACTGCTTTCTTGGCTATTTCTTTCATACGGCTCTCAAATTACACTTTGAAACAAATGAAGTTTTTCAAATACTTTTAGTTTTTTTAAAGTCCATATCATGTGTATTTTTCTACAAGGAATGTTAATGTAATAGCTAGTTGGACTCCAATGATGTTGCAGTACTATAATTTACCACAATACTAAATTAATAATAAAAAAAAAGGATTTCAGCTTTAAGGATAATTATTTCTGATACTATTATTTCGTGCATATAATTTGCTATATATAAATTATATGTTGTACAATGTTCTTTTTTTTCTTTAAAACAATCACATGGCATGTTTTTCTCCACCCCCAACAATATACTTTTGCATGATATCAATATAGAGCTCGATGTTGTACACTTGCTATGAATGTGCCATCTCATCTAGATGTTTTCTTTCAATGTGTAAAATACTAAGCAAAGCATGGCTTCTTTGCACGATTAATATCTGTGCATTGCATTTGGTCCTTTTCAGAGAAAGCTCCTATTAGTAAAATCAAATCTCCTAGCAGCAGCGCAAGCACCAATAATAACGTGCCACTAAATAGCAGCAAGCAGTCCAGTCCAAGGCTTAATGGAATAGGTAACGCCCAAAACTATAATGCTATTTACACGATTATTATTTGGCACACTTTTTGCTGTTATTTTCCTGTCATAACTTATTATCCTGTGATAGAATTTCCAAATCCTGTGCTTGCTGTATAGACTTAACATTTTATCATTTATAAAATTTATTTGTTGTACATCTCAGCTGGTACGTCTGCTAATTGCTTCTCTTGTTAAATTAATTTCATTTATATACTGATCACAAAGGAAATGGTTATGATAGATGTGAGGCTTTTTTATGTGTTAGTTTGTTGCATAAAATAACAAATTTACACAGCTGCATTACACATAAACTCATAAAAATGATTCAAATATCTATGGCCTAAGATTGAATATAGTTAAGATGCAATAAGCTTTGCTTTTGCTCACATCTATGCTATGAATTGATTATGATATCTGGTACATGATTATTGAATTGTGAAAATGATGCTGATATGAACTTGAGAACCATTGAAAGTTTTGATGCTAAAACGGGATGACAATTGTTCATCAGTCGACCACCAGACAACAATAAATCTGTGATCAAACATTTAGATGAACATTAGATTACTATGGGTTTTTGGTACTGAATCTGCAGATGAACCTAGATGAAATATATTTTATAGAGTACAAATCCATGTTTGAGTATACATTTACATTGATTTATTTTCACAGCTTTTAGAGCACTTTTATTCCATACTAATCGTGTATTATAATGTCTTTTCACGTTTTAATTCACGTTTTAATTTTCTTTACAATCATACTAATTCGATCTTGCTCATTTTACTAAAGCAAATCAAAGATGAGTTGAATACTGATTGACTAAAGTAATTTTGCAAATTTTCAGATAACCCAAGAGATACAGTCCGTAATTATAAACCGCTTATACCAACAAAGGTATGTTTCTTTGTTTTTCCATTATACAAAACTCTTTTTAATGGTACTATCAAAATTCTCATGCTATTTAGTTATATTCTTCTTAGCTTTTTTTCATTGAAAGACTAAAGGGCGTTTCATAATTGATCGCAAATAAATGCAACTAAATATCATACAACCAAGTATGTTCAAGAAGTGATTACAAAAATGGTGGACGTGAAGGTGGTTTGTTGAGCATATATCCCATCAGCCGCCCCTGTCTCAAACTTTTGGTGCAAAAAGTGTGGGTCGTGCAACAGACTCACAAGGATGTACGATGGTTGAACAACACTCTTCATCACCAAATATGATGGCAAAGCACCATATGACCTTAAATATGCACCATTAGCATGACATCATGTGAATGCTGCATACAATGTTACAATTTTGGAAAAAAAATAGCTGAATCGTTTTGCGATCGCAGTTCCACCTAAAACAGGAAAGATCGGTCACGACAGTTATACGATCGATATTGTGTACTTGATTGCCAAGTGGTCGCCAACTGCTCACAAAGCAATTGTGAAAAGGGCTTAACAGCGAACTATTTTGCATTTTCAGGCAAATGTGATGAAGAAAGGCAGCAGTAGAGATGTGAACAGCAACACGTCCGCCTCCCTTACCAAAGTTAACAAAGAGGTGGGCACCGCTGAGAGCTAACATTTTATTTATTTTATATAGGTCATCATGTCATATCAATCAAACCTGTTAGTCTTTATACTACAAAATTTCCCAATAGGTAAGAAAAAGCAGATGTGCATGAACCTGAAATCTCATCTGCATTTCGTTATTGTATAAGCTTAGCCGCATGTGTAACATGTCATGCCAGCAAGTTGGTTGACAAATCTATTGGCAAAAAAACATTTGAAAGATTTGCATTTTTGTAATCATGTTCGTTGCAAATTATTCATCGTGAAATGAATGTATGATACATGTTGTATGTATTCATTTTATAAGCATCATGTTAATAAGCTTAATATTTACCAGCCAACTCACTACAGGCTGGGAAAACTTGAAATGCGTCCGCTTGCCTGGGCAGACGAGCTTGCCATTGGCCAGGCAATGGACCAGTGTTAATACAGAGGCCTGTGTATGATTGGATATGGTTAATTATAGAAATATTAATTTTAAGCTTAAAAACAAAAACAGTTTTATAATTTTGTCATCAATTTAATGCAGGGATTGTTTTTTCAGAGGACCATGTCCCCAGCCAGTGCAATTCCTCTTGATACGCGAAACTGTTTCACAGCCCAAAAATTAGTTGGAGATAAGAAAAGTGATTTCTTGAAGCAGTTAAAGATGGAAAATGGACAGACAAATGGCGAGGTGAATGGACAGAGTGTAAGTGTCTTGATCAACACTGTAACCCCTCCGTTCCACTATTGTAACCAGAATCGATAGCAGGTTAAGATCTGTCAAATTTTTGTGGCCTTTACTTGCTCAAGACCTTCACGGGACCTTGTGGAGTTCTAGTCCTTTTCTAGTCTTGTTAGTCGGAAGCTAGTGCTGTTCTGGTCTTGGTAAAAAGTAGGTTTAGAAAAATTCCCAATTTTAACAAGATTTTATTAAAAATAGAAATGTTGACACAGCGACTGAAAGTATTGATATTTGTGTTGTTATTGCAATGCTAGTTGATTTATGTTTTTTGCTTGGAAATACTCAAAAATATCAAAATAGATTAAGGTGCTGATTTTTTACCTTGTGATACCCTCGGAAAGCTTGCAACTCTAGTTAACGATGTGAATCATTTAGGCCAAAGGAGCTGAGAGTGAGAAGGAGGAGCTTGTGAATGGCGTGTCTGACCTCAGCGTGGACGCTGGTGAAGAACCCTCACAGCAGCACCATCACGCCCTGCTGTCCAGCTCTATAGAAGCAGAGGAAAGGTAGGCGTGTGGGAACCATTGCTTCGTTAACGACAGTCTTATTTTATCACAGTCTACATTTTTTTATCTCTACTTATGAGAGTGTACTTATTCGCTAGTACAATGTATATGATGTATAATTTGCAAATATTTTCTCTGTATGAAGTCACTCAAAAATATATATGAACAATATATAACATGCATGGAACATATGAACAATGTACGCATAACTTGTGCTTAATTCATACCTTACAGGTTGCTGAAAGAAATGGGATGGACAGAAGATGGGGAGGAATATGAGATAACTGAAGATGATCTGCTGAAATTTAAGAGTATGCAACAGGTACTAGCTAGATGGCTTTTTTTTTCTTTTTCTTGCTAATTTCATAAAGATCTTTCTACTAATAGACAAGAACAAGCACAATAGAATGAGTTCATAGGTGCCACCTTTTTAGGTTAAGACTGATTAACATCCATAATATGGAGGTAAATGTATGCATGCCAGAGTATTATGACAGAACCACTGTCCACATTATGAGGAAACATGTCTGACATGATGTCTCATGATACTGAGTTCAAAGAATCACTGGTTGTGAATTGCGATTTCTTCCACTCTATATACATTGTTCAATTGGCAGATGTGTATTTTATTAGTCATAATCTCCTTATATTATAATTGAGGTTTTGAGCTATGTTCGGCGTATCATGTAAAAGTTTTACCCTCGTGTTCGCAGCAGCGGAACGGTGTGCGGAAGCCTACGCTGGTGAAAAAATGGTCGCCACCGTGTCACCCGCTGCTGCCCATCTTCCACACCCCGCCCCCTCTGGCCGGCGACGACGACGCAGCCAGCTCTTCCTCCTCAGACAGCGACCTCGACTGCTAACCCCCAGCTAAACCACACAGCCTCAACCCTGCCGACACACAACCCTAGTGGTGGTGGTCACTATCATCACCACCTCCGTCACAAACAGCTGGTCAGACGCTGCCTTTATGCAAACAGTTAATATTATTTTCAAGGGAGATAAGATGTAGTATTGCAAGAAAGCAGCAGAAGCAACAGCCTTAGCA
This sequence comes from Streblospio benedicti, assembly GCA_019095985.1. Taxonomy (NCBI): domain Eukaryota; kingdom Metazoa; phylum Annelida; class Polychaeta; order Spionida; family Spionidae; genus Streblospio; species Streblospio benedicti. The sequence continues at coordinate 14,479,223 of CM032664.1, read as the reverse complement.
AGTGGTAATAAGTAAAAAGAAGTCATTTACATTGATTATCATGTTGACAGTTGTCTGCCACCCATGCCGTCACTCCTACATACATTGAGTTTTAGTTTGAATGTATTTTAATGTTCGCACATCTTAGTTGCTAAAGATGCCAGAAAAAAACTTAGTCTACTCATGATAGCTGAAAGATTGCCAACCCCCATTGTATTTGTATAGAAAATAAGTTACATAGAACTGCTCATTCTGCATACATAGCTCTGGTATCATATATTTAGTTAGGCAATATTTGATTACTTTAGGCTGTTTTTTAAGGCTTTTCAAGACCAAAAAAATCGAATGGTTTTTGTTTTGTTTTTTATCGGCAGATGCAGATGTCACTGACCATTAATTAAGTAAATTGAAATAATATAGCCTTGAGCCTAATGATTATGAAAATATATTCAGGTTGTAATTCATCCATTGATGGGTAAAAGCAAAATGATTTGAAAGGCAAAATTCTGTTTGTGTCTATAGGGGTTTTCAATATATGCATGAGTTTACTCGCAAGTAAATAAGTATCCTGATGTATTTTTATGAAAAATTGTAGAAGAGTACAATTGCTTATACAGTTGAAATGTATGTATATGTATTAATACATATGTATAGTGCATTTGAATTAGATGTTAATATGTCCAAGCTGTTGCAATATTTATTATTGGACTGCTTAATTTTGCAAAATATAAATAACATATCCTGCTGTTTGGAACTTCGCCAATTTCATATCTCCATATCTATGCCAAATTTTGTACCACTTTAAAAGTCAATGGTTCTTTTATATACCAACTGATACGTTTTTCTCTTATAATCTTGGTTCAAAAGTTTGGAATGATGTAATTATGAAGTGATCATTTTGTGCAGTGTAAATTTATTATGGCCTACCTAGTTGTATAGCAAGGCTTCATTACATGACATGATACTGTTTTAATTGTTGCAAGTATGTATTCAGTACATGCATTCAGCCAATAATTGGTATGACAATACAACAGTGCAATCAAGTGGTATACCATATCCCGTGCATAGTCAAAAGCCTGTTTTTTAATTGAGTTTTATATTTATGTTGGGTGAAAAAAAATTATTTAAGTTGATATTTTTTCTTTTTTTTTTTGATTTAGTGTTTTTTTAGAATTTCTGTGTTCCTATTACT
>CM032664.1:14448374-14477952 GCA_019095985.1 Streblospio benedicti | reverse complement strand
TGGTAAATGAAAATTGTGATACTAAATGAATATTTGTCTGCGTGATTCACACTGAAAACTTGTTACAATTCACTGTTTGACAATTTTAAGATATGATGCTTGTATTATTGCCATAGTTTTTTCTTCTGTTCCTTCAGTATAAGAAATATTATGATATTAATCAAGCTTGGGAGTAAGCTTTAAGGTATTCTCTAGGTGTTTGTTATATAGTATTCTTGAATTGTATTTGCAATTATTGGATAAAACAAAAACATGAATTTCTGTATTCTGCTTATAAAATTTTAATATATTGTAATTATGCCTTAAATATTAGATGTGTGCAAAACAATATTCGTGTCTGGCTTTACTTTATTTATAACCTGCCTCCTTAAAAGTTTACTTTTATGCTTATACCCAAAGGATTCTTTTTGTGTTATGTAACCAATGTTTTTGTTTTCAATCATATTAAAATTAAGGAAAAAAAGGACTAATATGTATATATTCTATTAAGTTCTTTTGGTAATGAAACCAAGGTGTACTTTCCTGGTTCTTTGGTTTAGGATAATTTGATTTAGATGATAAAATGTTTGATAATAAGTATTATGAACTTGTAATTATGTGTCATATTCCATTAACTAAATTTGTTTTGCTGGTAAAATTATTCTGCATATAACAAACCAGATGATCATTTTTGTAGTGTTGCCATAATTGTTATGTAAGTAACATGATTAGATGAAGTACATTTGGTGTTTTACAAGGATAACTAAGACTTGGAGTAAAATTGTAGATGAATGATTTACATGGTCCATTAGTGTCATGATTTTGAGTTACACTTAAAATTAAAATTTCAGTATTGGTTTTTTCAAAATGAATTCCAGAGAATGTTATTTGATTTTTATTCTACAGAATTGAGTTTTCTGTGAATATTTATCTTGAGTATTTGCACTATTGGGGATGAATTGGAGATGATAAAATTTCTATTCATGTAAAATATCATTAAGTTCAATGTTCTCATTTGTAGTATTAATTAGGTCTCTTTTATTGATTAGTCATGAACTGATGGTCATACATGTATTTCTAAGAAAAGGGGTTTTTCATTTAAGTGTTACGAGATTGGGCATTGTGTACAAGTAAGTGCGCTATTGCAATAGTACTGTTAATTATAAATTGCATATCACATCTTCACATTTTTAGAAGAGTAATCATATAAACTGTTAACAAATCAGTGTCAACGTTACAATTGTGATGTATTATAGATTTCAATATAAAAGCATACTTTCAATATTTTTTTTATTTGATTTTAAACTTAGAATGGTGAACGGAAATCCGTGAATGAAGGCAATTTTCATTAATATGTTTATGAACATCATAGAAATGTTTTCATTTTATGATTATACAATGCATTTATAATAAATAATAGCTTAGACACTAAAATAAATCTTCCATTGTTATAACATGAAATATTTGAAACCACATTCTCGAAAATATAGTTCATGTTCGGATTCCGTTGCTTACTCTAGTACTATGAAATGTATTTGGCGTGTACAGAATTTATTGACTTCATCACTGATACTTAGAATTAAGCAGAGTTTATTTTACTAATAGTTTCCACTTGCAGCATAATTGACATGGAGTCAAATAAATAAAAGCAAATTTTGTAAGAAGCAAGCATTGATTTTGTTGTTTCATTATTTCACAAATGTATACAATGAAAAGCGGCACTCACAGTGACAACCCAGTGTTTCCGGTTGGGGGAGGAGGGGGGGGGGTCAGAAGTTATATAGCTACCAGGACATAGACATTTTTCGGAAATATGTGTGGAGTGGTTGTGGGGTATTTAGTTTTGTTCTGTCACATAATTATGTTCAAGCTGAGGGGTCAGACATTCATATTTCAGGCATTCTTTGAATTGGTTGTGGGGGGGGGGGGGTGTCATATGTTAGATTTGCACACCTTAAACATACATACCGATATTAGAACCCTAGCCATCATTATTCATGGTGCTTTGTAAATCGGTAACGAATCAGGGACCATCTAGCCATAATGAGTCACAATGACCCAAAATTGGAGCCATTATGGTCCATATGAATTAGCGCTAGAAAGGACACCATTTTCAACTGACAAACGGTGACCAAACATGAGCATCCTAGCTCAAACGATGTGACTTGTAGAGGGGCAACAGTAAATGTGATTTTACATGTGTAAAAACGTATTCCAAAATTTAGGATGCACTACATATGTAAAACCACATCCCAAACTAAGGATGCACATTTACACGTCAAAAAGTGCATCTTTTCATGATAATCCGCGTACACCCATGTAATCTTGAATCCTTTTGTTATATACTAAGTAACCGATCACTTTAAAATACCATATTTATTGAATATTTGAAAATGTGATCATATACTTTTGCCAAACCAATTAAATTTGAAACATTAAATGGAAGATAATGCTACACACTATAGATGATAATACCAGATTTACACGGGTGAGTATCCGTGTAAAAAGGCATCCGTGTAAAGATGCATCTTTACATGGGATGCGGTTTTACACAAAACAAAAATTGACTAAAATGTTATGAAAATCTTGATTAAAAGTACACAATACAAAAATATTGTAATCAGCAACAAATAATATTATAGTGATTGTATTGTGCATGAGTGTCCTAGGCTGTATTGATTTTATCAATTTGCAGCAGCAAGTATATCTCGTCAAATTCGGCCAATTTTCTATTCATTTGTACAAGACAGCGTTTTTTGACCATCCCCAAGCACACACCTGTTATTGATTGGGAACAAAGACAAATTTTGGTCGTTGATTTTAAATATACTTTTTTAGATATATATTTCAAGTGTATTTGATTTAACTGTGATAATTGTTAAAACATGTTAATACTGTATATACGTTTTTATTTGTTATATGGACATGTTTTATGTCTGATTTATTAATTGATTTGATTTAAGATATGGACGTGTTGCGTATCTCGTTAAACAATCTCTGGTGAAATAACGTTTTTGTCGTCACCATTTGCAAGTGGCATGCTAAATTTGGGCATCCTAGCTCAAACAATGTGACTTATAGAGGGGTTACAGTAAGAATATGGACCTGTCCAAATAATGGTCCAGAAGGGACTCAAATATGGACCGTTTGGGCCCATGTAAAATAGGGCTCTTTAAATATATGGTCACATTTCCCACCGACAGCATCCTAGCTCAAATGATGCGACCTGTAGAGGGGTAACAAAGACCAAATGAAAACAAACTTGATGAGATATGTTTCATTCATTTATTCAACAAGTTCATACTACACAACACATACTCTTAACACAATTAGCATAAGATACTGGCTTAGCATTTTTTCAATTACCATTACAAAGCAACACAGCTAACAACACTGTTCCAGAAATTATGATTCTGTTTTCAATAAGTATACCAGAGACAAGGATTTAAGAGCCCAAAGATCATGCAAGGGCTCATCCCCACTATTACTCCAAATCATTTCCATTGAGAATTTACTACCACATCAAGCCTCCTAGATGTTCAGTGAAATTTAAATGTTAGAAGCTTTGTGCTTAAATGGTCGTCTGTGGTATTTTCTACAACTGTAGCTATTGAAAGCTTAAATAAAAATAAAGAAATCAAGAATAAGTAACATTACTTTCTAAGTATTGATGTATGCTTTTAACATGTAAAAAAATCACAAAATACTGTAAAACTAGAATATTTTGTGGCTATTAAATTTTGCGATTTTCATCTATAAATTATTTTGTGACTACATGTATTTAATTTTGCCATTTTAGTCCATCCTGGACCTATCCTACATAGGCTATTAATATTTGCTAACTATTTAAGTTTGCGTTTTTGCACCTACCCACGAAATTCGCAAATTAAATCGTGCGCAAACATTTCTAGTTTTACAGTAAAAATTATCTTGAATAATAAAAAACAATTTTTAATCACATAACATCTTAAAATAAAGATTAAAAAGTTGAATTAAATAAATGGGAGCTTATCCACTAATTTTAAAACATTAAAAAACTTATCAAAATTTACCATAATCCATGAAGAATTTTTGTCATTTGAAACAAACATCCACATTTTAAAGTTTGGCACACTAAATACTTGCACGTTCACTATGTTTTCATGTTCAAATTTATGGGTTTTTTTTACATTCAAATCACATTAGATAGTGCTAGAATATATAAAAAAATAGCAGATTACACAAAAATCCAGGACTGTAATACTAGAAAACATTTCTTAAGTGCAGCCATATATAATTCAATGCTTATGTAGAAAGAAAAATTAACGAAAAACATAATGCATTGTAGGATTTAGTAACAGCACTTGTACTATTGCACACAATATATATGAACAATAATGATACCACATATTCAACAAACCAAAGCATACACAACTATCAAAACAGACATTTATCACCTAGCCTAAAATCCTTATACTTTGATTTTCTAACTAGAAATTGATCAATTCAAGAAATTTCAAGTAATCAATTAGCTCTAGCGTTCAAGTCCACTTATTTCTAATAAAATAACTATCAAAAATACTCATCCTTCAAGTGGCTAAAAGTATTTGAGCACAATAGGTACTTCGACTACTATTGTATATTCTACTTTCTACATGTTTGATATGTTTCATAGAAATTTACCAAAATAGGACAGCTTCTATTTGCTTCAAGCAGCAAACCCCGTTTGCTCTGAACAAGCCTTTCAACAGGTATTAATGGCACTATATATTTAAAAGCATTAGAAATTAGCGTTATTTCTTTATAAGTAAACCTGTATTAACTTGGAGGACAAAATTAAAATATATCATGAAAATCTTAGGACACATGACTGCTATTGCCACAATATAAATGTAATTCTCATGATATATTTAACTTTGCAATGATCTCATCAGTGATTCTGATATTACCAGATACCATACTCCAGAAGACACTAAATAACAATAGAAATATGTGGGCACTTATTTCTTAAAGTACAACATGGAATCTTAATAATCAATTGTACTTTTGTCCCAGCATTAATACATGTCATGGCTACAAGAAGCTTCATTGACAGTTTGAACCTAGATTCATTTTCACATTTACAACAATTACAACGTCAGGCAAGACATGATATATATGAAAAAGGTCACTTTTCCCTAATAAGTAATGACTAATACAATGTTGCACCATCATGCACAATATCAAATTTTTTACTACATGTCAGTGATCTACTACACAGCAAATTCTTCATATAAATATTGAATAGAAAAGACAGTAAAATCTTAAATACGATACATAATTCTAAAATTCATCAATAACAATCTTTCACATACTAAATCTACCAATATTTGTATGTGTAAAATATTTAAAAATCTAATTTAAAAAATGACATGATCAATGATGTCATATCAAATGGCTGTGACTGATAGGAATTATGCCTACAACCATTTTTCATCAGAAGTGATGTGAAATACTGACTAGCCCAGAACCAACATTAAACTTGTGGCAATGGCTAAATAAACACATGAAATAATCTACAGAAATATTATAGTAACAGTATTTGATACCCGTAGTGATATAATCGGCGTAATATTTCCATGAATTGTGACACACAGTATTCTAGATGATTGGTTTTTTTATGCAGATTTTTTTCCATTCCATCTCAATCTACTGTACATTTCATGAAACATTCAATTCAACAGATTTATTAAAGTTTAACTGTTGTTCTATGCAAGAAGAGAATCACCCATATCCTGATTCTATCAGACATTAGCTATAAACTTGTAAACTCATATCACTTGGCTGCCTACATGCTTTGTAAATAATTATCGTTACCAAAGTTAAACTTGACATGGTTCTATTCCACACTACAAAAGTGTTTTCTAAATCCCTACTTTTTAAATACTTTTCTCCACATAACTTACGATTGTTTACCCTGAACCTTCCCCTGTATCTTAAGTGTGCACATATCTATAATGACACAAGAACTATGGCTGCTAAACTGTAAATGTTGGTGGGTCCATGTTTATTTGAGGGGAGGGAGTCTGAACATAACCAGCACTGTTCATGGTAAAACCAGTTACATTGGGGCTAGTAGGAGGCCTTGATGACCCACTGTCATTACATTCACCTTCACTGCTTTCATCATGACTAGAAACATGGGGTCCATTATGACTTAGACTAACATATGGCAATTCTGCATATGCCGGTGACACAGGCAACGATGTTTTCGCACACTGCTCACTCACAGCATTAGTATCCTCACTGTCTTTTTGACTACTGCTACAATTGCTAGAGTCTGTACTCTTGTTACTTCTACTACCAGTATTATCTGCTGCTACTGTAATCTCTTGTGACACTTTCCTGTCACTTAAACCACTTTCTGGATTTTCCACTGTTTTTACGCCATTGTCACTTGAATCAGCATTTCCCTCCATCACATTCTCTCTTCTCACACTACTATCTACATTACTGCTAGTATCACCATTTGAACTGACTAGTTTTTTCTCCTTAGGGGTTGGATTAGGTAATTTCTCAGAATTGTTGTTATTTGTGGCATTCGGGCCTTCATCATAAAGGGAAAGCCCTACTTGGTTGGATGTATCCACATCCTCAATTCTTGGGAAACGATTGTTTTGGATCTGATTAAGCAGCCTCTCGTCTACATAACCGCCGTCTCCCATTTGTGAATACGGACTAATTCCTGTTGATATTGCCGAAGATGCCATTGACCCTGAATTCTCTGCTATTTGGACGGGGCTTTTACAATGGCCATTCGCATGAAGTCCACCATTCATGGGCCTGGAGAAGTCGTCATTGATGTACTCCACTCCTACAAATCAATGTTTCAATATACTGGTATACAATAACATTGGTTGATTTACGGCCTACCATAAATAAGACACAACATTGAAAATTTAAAAATATATATATTTATAATATATTAATAAATACAGAAATATGTATACTTATTTTACAACGTTCACAGAACTACAGAGAATGTGTCTTACCTTGTCCACTGTTCTGACCAGGCTGCAGCTGAGGCAGCGGCTGGCGACCAGGAATAGATGGACCAGGGAGCGACGATAACGGATTTGGGTGCAAGTTTGTGCACTCTAATTGAGTACCAAGCAAGTCTGTATTTGTATCCTTGCTAAATCCTGGTTTTTGTTCGCCAGAATCAACACCTTTGAGGGACATCTCAACAGTGTCATTTGGTGTTGTTAGTTTTCCATCAACTTTAGTTTTGTCTGCGGTTGCTGAAGCTGATGTATCTTCTTTTTCAGAACTGTCAACCTCGCTTAAGTGTGGACTGACAGCCAACATTGGTTTCTGACTAGTTTTTCCATGCTGGAAACCAAGCAACGGTTCACTGCATTCCACTGAATCCCCAAAGTCATTTTGAACGTCACTTCTGACCACATTGGCACTTGGTGGTTTTACATCCTCTTCTAAAAGAAACAAATAACAAGACTAAATTTTGTGGACAACTGCTTTAAAAGATCACTATTCACGCATTGAAAATACTGTTTCAAACAAATCAAAACATGAAAATGTAGTTTGTAGGACAACAGGGGAGAATTAAAGCTCTCTCAATAGACTCTGATGCGAGTGTCATCAAGTGCACATGTTTACTACCTGAGGCCTCCTCCTCGTCCTGCAGCAGTGGCTGTTGGCTCGAGTCTGACGGACCCTCCAAGTCGAGCACCACGCCCGCTGAGGAGCTGAAACAGCCACGCGCATTACATCACAGGGATAGAGGAAAATCTCGTGTTGAAATGGTGATCATCACTTTAGTAGGACAAACCAAAGAAAATTTGCATGGAACTGTATTAAGAGTCAGCATAAAACTGTCGAACCAAGAGTTGACCACCATGTGAAGGATAACTCCCTAATTAATCTACATGATTATTATATAGCATTCATATAAAAGCCCACACCTGTTAAAAGTTTTTTCATTATAAAAAAGCCTGTATTGATGGTCACATACAATATAACGAAAGTGAACAACAACAAAATAATTTGCCCTGATCAAATGATTATAGGACTGTTCAAAGCATAGGAATCACATAGATAAGTAGAAAGTGTTTATCACTACAATGTACATGATAAAGAAAAATAAACTGTTAATTGAATGTGGAATTTTGGATTTCCCTGCACTAGTGTACCTGGCCACACTGTCTCCCATGGCACTGTCTATTGTGGGCTGTATACTCAGCGGCCGGTTGTAAATCTTCATCGGGTGTGCGCTGCCATTGCCAACAGTACCATTCTAAACACAAACAGAATGATTACTTACAATGTATATTGTGAGTCATCTGGAAACAATCTTTTACACAATATATTTTTCGACAGACCACAGGATTGCTGTGAAGAATCACAACCCCAACAAGCTCATCATAGAGAAGATTTGAGTTTTTGATAAATGAAACGATAGAAAATGGAATTATTACAAAGCACACGGGAACATTATGATAATAGACATTGAGATAAGAGCAAGTCGTGTACCTTGCGTGAGGCTCTCATCTTCTCGCGCTGGTAGTTCTCCTCGTTCTCCTTGCGCTGTGTTGCGCTGCCCGTGCTCACGTTGCTGGGGAAGTAGCGTACCTGGTCCCCGCCGCCGCTGATGTACAGGGGGCTCGACGTCAGCTGCAACCATGGCAGAGCATGCGTGTGAGGTGATGTAGAACTTTCATTGGGAAGAAATTACAGTGAGGTCTACAGTGCAGCGATTTTGTAGGAATAAAATTTGTGTTGGCTAATTAGCTATAAGGAATTTTATCAACTGTAAGAGGCAAAATGAAGGCATTTTTATCTAAATTGGGCAGCATTACAGCTCCTTAAACCCATCATACTTCAGAGGTAAGAGGGGAGTACGGATCAATATAATCATAACATAAACAGCCACAGAATACTATTGGTGCATCACTGAAGGTCATTGTAATAGATTTTCTTAGTTTAGAAACACGGAGGTCTTACTGTTTGCGTTTCATCTTCACCATCTGGAAGGACTATGTCTGGACCCTTTATTTTTTCGCGCAGTTTCTTTCGACAGTTTCTGAAGCATTCATAATACATTATCTATTATCAATCTTTTACTATCTATTTTAGGGGCATTAGTGCCAATATAAGACTTTGTTAATTACAAAATTATTATAGTAAATAATAACCTATTATCATAAATATGAAATTGTGTAATGAGAATGAGAGATGCTATTATAGTATTGGTTAAAATGTACCTGATAATGGTTGCGACACCTAAGATGATAAATATCAGAACCAGTAAGCCGGCCACACATATGCCAACAATGTGCTTTGGGTGTAAGCCTGAAATGTCATAATCATTGAAATATTCAGCTTACGTTATTAATGAAAAATCATTATCGTCTAAACATTCAAACATTACCGGTAGATTTATACATATAATTTTGATCACCTAGTAAATGTTTTTCAATAATTGAAGCTATCAACATCTTTATAGAACTCATTTTGAAAGTGTAAATGTTTAATAACTTTAAAAGATGAATATCTAGAATATATACGAAGTATTACAAATATTGCTCAAGAGCAATAAAACAATTTCAAGTATATAAGAATATTGTTTACAAAATATCTTAAAGTAATAATGCTACATAACCATTCTATATTGATGAGACGATAATATATTACATTCAACACAATATTTACATAGGATTCTCAAGAAATAAGGTTTCACATCAATTTTGACATTTAATTTGAAATAGCATAATAGATTGTAAATGCAATCAGACTGATTTAGGATTCATGTTTGTTTTGATTTTTGGCAACTGAATTGCCCAGGATGATTTGCTACTTATTGTGGTTTACAAACTTTCCCCCCACAATTATCAGTGACGAATATTTTTCTTTTAAATAAATCAAGGCCCAACTCCTTGAATATCAGAAAACGAGCCAATTAGACATTTTGGCTGCAACAAATCAACTCTAATATTGGTAATGAGACTTGTGCGAGTACCTGAGCGTGCGACCGCCATGAATCCGGTGCACGTCTCGTTGGTGTGTCCGTACGGTGACCAGCTCTGCAGACACACGCGGTACTCTGCCTCAGACTCCAGGCCCACGATCACGCTTTCCTCCACATTGGCACTAATGTTGATACTTTTCAGATCGCCTGCAAGTGTTTTTCAATTACGATACTGGTTCAATTAAATTGTATCAGAGCAAAGTGTATGTCGATATATAAAATTTATCTAAGCATAACACATTGTATGTGCTATAAAACTCATCATACTGCATAACATATAGCATTCCCATGGCGTTTATCATTGATAGATGTTTCTGAAGACCACACGTTTGTAGTAAAAACTTATAAACGTTATGTCGAGAGCTAGCTTTCGTTTGGTAGATGAACGATTTGTGTTGACTGCTTCCATGCATTTTAAATGGGGTTAACACAGACTCTAATTTCTGCTCCACAGCAAACTGTGGCTCTGCAAAGCAGATTTTCCATTCATCTCGGATAGCGAATGACGAGAATGAGAGGTGAGGTGCTGCCGCTTGGACCACTTAAACGACTTTTCTGTAGGGCAAGACCCACAGTACCACGCGGCAGCCTGACAGATTTATCACCTTAGCAAGCATGCAATTACAGCCCTTTGATCTTTCTATTATTGGTGCATACCTTGCACTTAGTTATACTTCAAAATTAAATAGAGACCTTGCTTTAAATAGAGACAAGCTGTTTGAGAAACTTTTCCTCAAGTAATAATTTCAAAGAGCCATGACAGATCAACTGCTTGTTATTATAAGATCACACTGTGTGACCCTCTATGTTAATTAAACATTAAGCTACGGTAGTAAAAAGTGTGGGTTTTCAACTCCCACGAAACAGGCCCAGCTAGCGTCTGCCTAGCATCTCCCTCTCGGCGCTGATTTTTCACACTTACGATATCTCCCTGTGGGTTTAAGTGCCTCTTTCAAATGGAACAAGTTTGCCAGGTTAGACTTGAATTGCAACCAAAATCAATAAATGTTTTATCAAAATAATTTGGCTTTGTAAGATCGTATGTTTGTCATGGCAGAGCCTAAATTGTCCTCATATTCTGATAGCTGAAACCTTTCACAATAATCATGGTGTTTGGATGAGGGTTTATTTTCAATAACTTGGAATTGAATAAGACCGAAAAGATGAGAATGAGGCATAGCATACCCAAGTCACACTCATCCCTTTCACAGTATGTGATGACATAGTGACTGATGAAGCCCGTGCTGGCGCACGTTGGGTTTTTCCACTGTACAGTCAAACTCTCTCCTTCCTGGTCAGTGCTGAATGCAAAGTTGTGGGGAAGCGAGATTTCTGAGAAAAAACAAAAACAACTATACAGAAACTCAGATAGAAGCATCACTTCTTGTATGTCTGCAACTGAAAACAAACATATAATACTATCAAATTATTGATTGCAATATGCCATGGAATTTGAATTTGCTGCAGTTAAACATGTAAACAATGCAGATAAATCAACTGGGATGTTCTTCCATACTGCAACAATGTTGCAGCATTCAGTTATATGTTTCTATGACTTTTATGTAATACTGTATTTGGGATGCATTCATTAGAACTTTAAAAAGTTATGTAAAAATGTAAATTAATATACACGTACAAATGTACATCATTGCCACCAGCATCACTGTGTTGTGTGTACACTTGCAGTAATATACACATCAACTGATGCTGGTGTTGGGAGCCTATGACGTACATGAAATCTAATCGGGCTGACTGACCTTTGTCTTTGTCATAGACGCATTTGCTGTAGAAAACCATGCCACTGCTTGCAACACCACCACATCTGGGATAAAACACAACAAACTTTTACACTTGTTTTCTCAGAAAATCTAACAAAATATTTACTCATTTTGAGTAGAAGGCAGTATCGTGAGATGTACAGCCCAAATTTTTTGTTGAATATTGCCCGAGCTTGCGAGCATAATTTATATTAAAAGTTGTTAAAAAAAGTGTGCAATTCGACTCGTTCAAAAGTGCACATTAACAAATTATGGATTAATTAATAACTTTTTCAAATTTAGATCAAAGTTCATGAATATTAAAATCAGAAGTACTGTTTTTCCTCTTATATAGCACATTCAATTTGCCAAGTCATAGCTATAAGAATGTTCTTTCAATAAACCTGTTTTATGTAACGTAAAGGCTGATGATGACAGAAGCTAAGCTAGTCTTCCTCCGAAATGGAGAGACTTACTCAACTAAGGATAATTTCTACTCATATTATATATTGGTATTAATGAATATTAGGCAAATTCTATACAGGCAGGGAATGGTCACAGTGATATATCAAGTTGCAGTAATAAATGGACTTGAAAAAGGCCATAGACGAATTAAAGAGATCAATTTTAACTTACCACAGCACGTCATTTAACTTACCACAGTGCGTCATAATGTAAAAACTATTGTGACAGGAAATGCGCATTTGGTGTAGTTTATCGATCAAGTTTGAGATGAACAGATTAACCTTAAACAGAATTAATGTACTAGAGTAATTGATGTAAATGTGGTCTTACCTGTGGAGCACTTCCACAGACATGGCAAACACATAGTGGTCATACGGTGCATCAAGCTGGACATAGGTGGATGTTTGGTTATTCGTGACATGCTTCCATATCATCTCATTGTCTCGCTGAAAGAAGTAAGCTCAACGTCAAATAAATTGTACTAGAGTCAAAGGAATATCTTGTGAGAACAACAGCAATTACATTTGCATACCATAATCTATCAGATATTATGTAAGGAATTAACAAAAGGAAAGAAGCAATTAAGACAAATAAACAATGTATCAGTATAATCATGAAAAATCAGCGACTTTTTCTGACAGTAATTCAAATTACCAAATAACAAATTACAAATAATGTGTAACTCATATTGAAGAGCAAAAATGAGTTACATAAAATCTAAGTGGCCGGTCATTTACGGTTTGGGAGAGGGTGATTTTGTTTTGTTTTTTTGAAAGAAAATGTTTGCCATTGACAATAGCTTGAAATAAAGTACGCAATGAAGTTTAATTCATTTGAATTAAAATGCTTTCAACGTGGAAAAAATGACCAGCCCTTATCAAATAGTTTGACATAAAAAGCAAAAGTGAACATGGCAAGCAAGCTCTAGCATCTTTATTTCTAAAAATCTCGAAAGTAGTTTTCCTAGGTTGGCATTGAAAAGTTGAAATCGCGCTTTAATATCATTTGTCATTTGACTATTACAGGTGACAGATCATGCACTATAGCACAATCAAATTTTCATATTGCAATAAAATGTATTTTTTACAAAGTTGAACCACCTCAGGTATTGTAATTTTCACCAACTGATTTTCACATTGTGTTCTATTAGTAAAATTGCTATTAATAAGTTCAAAAGTAAACATTTTAAACAAGTAAGTAAAATTGCAACACAAAATACATGAAGTGCTCATACTAAGCGCATTAAAAAAGCAATATCTATCTAATATCTAAATATATCTTAAAATCTACTTGTATATACATCAAAATACAACAGCAAAGGAAAACTAAATGGCTTATATAAAAGTAAGAAAAACTAAGATGCATAAATTTACGCTTTGAAGCCCCATTCCAGGGTAACTAGCAATATATCTACAAGTAGGGTGGATCGCTATAGCAGTGGAAAAAGCACACTCAAAACATCTTACCTGGGGGTGCTGGAAAATCACAAAAGTAGATCAACAACAATCAAACAATACAATACACACAAACATTAGGATTATCTCTTGTCACAGAAGGGGGGCATAGTTTTTGGATAATTTACATGGAATTAGTGTAGCTAAGAATGTTTTGACTTTGGCTGAATACAATGATCAATCAATCAATCAATCAATCAATCAATCAATCAATCAAATCCTAAATTATTTGGACAGGCTGTTATTATTGCTCAATTTAGGATGTGGCTTAACTGCAATCCTTCCCCACAATTTAATCTCTATTTCAGCAACTTAATGTTATGAGAAGACAATAAAAGTATATAATGATGTTAAAGCAAGTTGATGAAAATACTTGACTTGCAATAATCTAATACCTACATAAAAACTCCTTCCTCTAGTCTTGTTAACCATTGTCATGAATTTGCCTTACAGTTGGTTATCACATTTCTTTACAATGAGATTGTCTCGAAAAAATAATTATTTTCTCCTTGCAATAGTACATGTACAATAGGTTTTGAGCTTGAGAGAAATCAAATGCTCTATGCCTTTGAAGAAAACATATCTACAATTTTATGCAATAAAATAAATAATACAATGGCTTTATCATTTGCACCTACAATTTTGTACATGTATATTTTTTCCAATTTCTAATGAATATAAGAATTCCTTTTTCATCCATCCAGGTTTACATTCATTCCAAATCATTTGTCAAAATACATAATTGGAATGTCTTCATCTAAGCCTAGTGTGATATTTTTCATATGTGCAGCTTCTTCTTTCATTAAATTTTAGCTTAGTTTCAAATTAAAGGCAACTGACACCCACATTTCTTTACAACATGCCAGAAAACAATTTGGTTCATTCATATAATAACTATTCTTGTTATGTAATGTTGGCAAAATATCCCTACATTGTATTTCTATATAAACTTTGTGTGTGTGTTTTTTTTGAAACCAACACAGAAAATCCCTGCAAGAGCTGCTAAACATCTGTGATTCATTTGCTAAAGATAACTCTACCTGGTTTTATATATAATGAGAAGAAATCTAAATGTGTGATTTTTAAAGCTAAAAGCTTAAAATTGTCTCATTCACCATCTGTTTATCTAAATGGAAAATCTCTGGATTATACTCAATGTCATAACTAATTCGGTTTGATGATATCTGATGGTTTGTTAGATAATAATGATATTAATGGGACAGATTAAAGCTTTACATATACGTGGTAATATGCTGTGTCATAAATTCTATCATTGTACTTGAAAAATTAAAAAAATGTTATTCCACACTTACTGCTTTGACAATAGTTCACCTCAATAGGCCGTAAAACACTTCGGTACCACTCGAAAGCGTCGAGTACTATGTGGACCAAAGTACGCCACAACAGAATCTAACGGTCACATTTGTGCAAACAATCAAAGTTTTCTCAACAAATAAATATTTCATGTGTAATCAAATGACCAAGCATCAAAGCTATCCCCACCTGCTTTAGATAACCACAAACTTTTGCGGTAATTAGCCCATCATGTAATTACATGTTCCTTATGCGCACAGCTTGACATTCGTGGTTTATCGGTGCAGAAATTGTAAAATGGGGACTAGTTAATGTTTGAGTTTCACCACAGAGTATGCATGTCAATTAGCGTGGGTGTGTTTGTGGTCTCACGGGCAGTTAGTGAAATGAGGCATCTCCCTTTATAAATTGAACATCAATTAATACCTAATCAACGTTAGTCGCATTGGTTCAGCTCTGCTGGGATCACTTTTAAATCGGATTGAAGTACAGATTAGTCCCTGTTTAATTGTTGACATAAGAGACAAAATGGCAGATTTTCCGAAGTGTGAATTCACCACATTAAACAGTGCTTTTACTCGGTATTTACAACTGGATAATTGATAACATGACAGATAACAGGTAAGAGTTTATTATGGAGATTGCTTCACCAGGGTCACACTTTGTAGGAAATTCCCAATTACCATCAAATGACTGCTGTAGATTCGGGATGACTTTTTGAAAGATGTTTGTTTACATTTATAACGTCAGCTGTGCAAGGTCAAGGTCGGAGCCAGTGGCGCCAGTGTTTGATTGAATCATTTAAAACCAGAAAATGAGACAAAAATCTTAGATATAATCGAGGTGTACTTTGGTCTATTTCCTGATTTGAGGTGAACTATTAGGCTGTGAGCTATGGGGCAAATTAATTAAATGCTAATGTTGATTCTTTTACTTTTATTAGACGTACATTGTAAAAGTACTGCTTCTTTGCGTAAGAGATTACTTAATTATAATAATATTAATATGTTAGTACAGTCAGTTTTATCTAGTGTTTTTTATACATATGGTTCTATAATTACTAACGGATGGAACAATATTTTATATAACTTTAGTAATAGGTGAACTAAATGTAATAATTATTACTTTAATCCTGATATCAATTTATATTTTTATTATTTTTATGTTATCTTTTTATCCTATGATTTTAAGATATGGATGGTGTAATCACTTGTCTGATGTAAATAAATAAAAAAAACAATAAAAAAAAACAATATATACATATGGCAATAAATGTTTCAGTTTAAAAATCATGCAAAATATTCGTTCACACTAATATAATTAAAATATTAACACTATGCTGCTTATTTACTTCTAGAAATGCATCGAAATGTCAAGGTAAAGTTGTTGTTGTTGACACACCGGAATTTGAGACTAGAACCACGAGTGTTTATATACGAATATGACAGACAAACTCAAACTGTTTTTTTCAGAAAACTGGGGTGCATATATGCGCCCCGGCACTAAAGATACGTATATTCTGGGGTGCATATATGCGCCCCGGCACTAAGAGGGTTAATACTTCATTGAATATTGACATTCAAAAATCATTACATACAAAAATTCCATATTTCAAATGATACTTATAATACATATAGTTAATCTTGTTCATACTAATACATGGATGTAACTGTGAATTAAACTTTTAATAATATGATTTTGCTAAGCAATTTCATCATATTTTTTCTTTTCTACTAAAATCAACATTTTCTTCATCCATGCAGGCATATGTCAGCATATTTTCCTCATATATCATTCCTGATTCCATTATGCTACCTGTTAACACATTCTCAACATAACCATACAGCTTTCTTGCAGAAAGGTGTTTGCTTACTTAATTTTGATTGTTTTCTTGGGAGTCCTACTTACAACACTTGATTCATTGAAAGAAAGTTATTAGTATTAGTCAAATTAGGATTTCCACATAGCCATCTTAAGCAGTATGAATAATCAAAATTCATCTGTTATTCGGATATCATGTATGCATAAAAAGTGTTTGACTATAATTTAGGAAAACAGAAAAATGTAATCTTCATATATTTCTTGTAAAAGTGGTAAGCTAATACACTCTACCTTTATAGATACTAACGCCCGGCCCTCAAGGGGGGGGAATGGATAGGGATCAATTTATAACAAAGTGACGACTTAATCTCAACAGTAGTGCGGTTGTGATCAAGGCAAGGGACGTTTGCCGATATGTACCGTTCTTTTTTTGTGAAACTATTATCTGTTATCCTTTTTAAGAAAATATGGCTATCAGAACCCGGATAAATGAACTTCCATTTACAAACCAGTTTTAGTCAAATTAAGAGAGATTGAAACATGTATTATGGGGAATCATTCATCTGAAATAGTATGTATGCATAAAAAGTGTTTGACTATAATTTAACCAAAACATTCAATATAAGAAAAAAAAAATGTAATCTTCATATATTTCTTGTAAAAAGTGGTAAGCTAATACACTCTACTATTATTAAATTTCCGTCCGCTCCATAGCTCACACACTGAGGGGTTGGCTAGGGAGCCGACGTCGGCTTCCCAAATAAACATGCTTTAGATTATCAGAGTTCTTTATTTCAACAATGGTAGCAGAGCTTGAAGAATAAAGACCACAACTGCATGTTAAAGTGTGGATGAAGTGTTAGAGAAGATAGTGGAGTACTTCTAGTGTGATTAGTGATTGTGTGAACTGTTCAGGAGTTGATTTAGTGGCAGTGATATTGGCTTTATACCAAGACTGCAAGAGTGGAAAAAAATGGCTTCCTTCAAACTTCAGCCTCCAAATTTGGTGAAGTGCCCATCCTATGAAATATTTAAAAAGGAATTGAGATTCTGGGAGTCTGCTACAGAACTGGCTAAGAATAAAAGGGGCATTGTTATAGCAATGTCCCTTCCAACTGAAGATAAAGAGAGGCAAATATTAAGGCAAAAGTCTTTGATGAACTATCAATTGATGAGCTGCAAAAAGATGATGGCCTGGAAACACTGATCCAGTTTTTACACAAACACCTTGCTGAGGATAAGTTGGCAGACACAATGGCCAAATGGGAGGATTTTGAGGAGTTTAAAAGAGACCTCAAGAACAATCAGTCTATTCATGACTACATAGCAAAGTACGATCAAAAATATATGAGGATATCCAATTTAGATCTGACCCTGCCTCCCTGTATCCTAGCATTCAAGCTTTTGAAAGGAGCTCAGCTGACCAGAGAAGAGTAAATGCTGGTTTTGACTGGTATGGATTACGAGAAAAAAGACAAGCTACATGAACAGGCTAAGTCTTCACTGAAGAAGTTTTGCGGCAACCAGGTGACAGGTGGCGGATGTATCGCTGCACTGGCCATCAAGCTAGAACCAGCATTCCTGGCTGATCATGAAGAGGTACTGGCTGCTGCAGGCTACGTGAAGAGAGGGTTTAGACATGGAGGCAGAGGTTTTGGAAACTACAATGCAGGTAGAAGCAATTTTTGAGCAGGAGATAGAAGTCCTAGTAACACCCCACCAGGTACACCAGACACAGCGAGAAGGGTGAATCCAAATGGAGCAAATGGGAAGCCAATACGTTGCAGAGCATGTGGGTCATAAAGACATTTAGTAGCTGAATCTCCGGATAGTTACGAGAATATGAAGACAGCAGGTGTGAATATTACAGAAGAGATGTGGTCCTATTCACAGGGTTCAACAAGCAGGGTGTACATCAGTTGGGTGCAGAAGCAAGAAGTTGCGTAGTGTTGGATTCTGCTTGCTCAAGCATTGTGGCAGGTGAAACCTGGATGAAGGGATTTCTTGAATCTCTCAGTGAAGAAGAGAAGTGCAAGGTCCAAGTAGAGGAAGGTAGAAAAGTCTTCAAGTTCGGGGGTGGAGAAAAATTCCCCTGGGAAAATTCCATAGCAAAGGAACTTACACCATTCCTGTATCAATGGCTGGAAAATAAGTGATGGTCACTACTGATGTTGTAGAATCTGACATTCCCCTCCTCCAGTCCATGAGTGCAATGAAGAAAGCTAAAGTGAGGCTTAATTTGGAGGATGACACTGCAACAATATTTGGGAAAGAAGTGTCATTAGATTATACATCTTTAGGGCACTAGTGCATACCGGTGGATAAGGTGAATGAAATTTATGTAGAGTCAGTGTGTGCAGTGAGCCTTGATAAATTGTCTAACACTGAGAGATATCGCTCCCTTCTCAAGCTCCACAGACAGTTCTGTCATCCCCCAAAGTCTAAGCTCATAGGTCTACTCGAGAGTGCCAATGCATGGAAAGATGAATATGACAGTGATTTGGATAAGATACATGATGAGTGTGAATTGTGCAAAGTGTACAGAAAGACCCCTTCCAGACCTGTTGTTGCCATGCCAATGGCTTCACATTTCAATGAGAAAGTGTGTATGGACTTGAAGAAATGGGGAGATAAGATGGATTCTGCACATGGTTGACATGTAGAAAGACACCAGCAGAGGTACTACAGAAAGTGCTGATGAATTGGATAGGGGCAGGATATGGGGTGATGTCTGCCTTGCTTGTTGATAATGGGGGTGAATGCAACTCGCATGAAATCCGAGAAGTGGCAAGTATACTGTTCTTCTTCTTGATTTATACGTCGCAGGAACAGTTACCACTGTTATCGAGGCGACGGAATGTGGAGATTTGCACCACCGCTGCTCAAAGCCCCTACCAGAATGGTTTGTGTGAACGAAACCACACCGTGGTTGACATGATGCTCATGAAGCTGCGAGATCAGTATAGAGACATTCCCATTGACTGTCTACTTGGCTGGGCATGTATGGTGGAAAACAGTCTTCAAATGGTGCATAGCTCATATCAGCTTGTGTTTGGTAACAACCCCAATTTACCAAATATAGTATGTGACAATGTACCTGCTATTCTGGATGGCAAGACTAGCTGTGAGGTGTTCGCTCAGCATTTAAATGCGCTGCATGCTGCACGGCAGGCATTTATACAGAGAGTCAGATGAGTGTGTGAGACGGGCCTTATGTCACAAAGTCAGGTCAAGTGAGCAAATCTTCTCTAATGGAGACAGAGTGTACTACAAAAGAGACGGGCATGAAAAGTGGCTCGGTCCAGCAAAAGTTGTCTTCCAGGATGGCCGGCTCGTGTTCGTCCGCCATGGCAACGTGTTTATGAGAGTTGCTCCCAATAGATTGATCAAGGCAGGGAAAGAATTAGAGCTGCAGAAAGATGATAATGAGGAAGTATCATCATCAGGCATCTCGTCACTAGCCAGTCACACTTCTATGCATGAGACACTCAGTGGTCCGTCTGAAAATCAGACTGATACAGAGGTGGAAGAAAGAACAGATCAGAATGTTGAGTATGCTAACAGAAATCTCAAACCTGGTGATAAGATTGTATGCCAGAATAATGAAAGTGATGAACAAACTGTCGTTATAATCAGCAGAGCAGGAAAGTGCACAGGAAGATATAAAGACTGGTACAATGAGGTGGATGAATATGGTGATTCAGTGTGAGACTGGGAGGCTCTGACGAATGGAAGTTTGTAGAGGAAGTGAATATGGTCATGATACCTAGGCATAGACACATGGATTTTGACTGCATGGAAGCAAAGAGGGTTGAATTACAGAAATTAAAAGATTTTGATACTTGAAGAGGTTGAAGATCAAGGTCAGACAAGGATAACCACAACATGGGTCATGTGGATGAAGGCGGATGAAGTCCGGGCCCGGCTGGTAGCAAGAGGTTTCCAAGATGAGGCTGTGTTCAGAAAAGATTCACCAACCATTAGTAAGAGTGTCCTCAGATGAATCTTGGCCTTTGCTGCTTCAAAGCAGTGGAAGGTTAAAACCACACACATTAAAAGTGCCTTTCTACAGGGTGTGGATATTGATAGAGAGGTCCATGTTGTTCCCCAAAAAGAGGCTGCGTCTGGGACTAAGTTATGGAAGCTCAGGAAATGTCTCTACGGTCTGAATGATGCGGCCAGGCATTTTTATCAAAGTTTGGTTGAGGCAATGAGAGCACTTGGATGTAAGCAATCACAGCATGATCGAGCCCTGTTCTTCCTGCACAAAGATGGGGCATTGGTGGGCATGATGGCTTGCCATATTGATGACTTTCTCCACACTGGAGAGCAGCAGTTTGATGAAGTGATGGATAAGCTCAGAGACAGATATTCTTGGCTGGAAAACTAGAGGAAGGCAATTTTGGATATGTGGGCTTTAGAATAAAGCAAAATGCGGAAGGGATCATAATGGATCAAACAGAATATGTGCACGGCATTGAGATTCCTGAGATTGATCCAAAGAGACTTGGCGAAAAGCGTGCTGAGCTATCTGCTAAAGAGCTTGGTATGCTGAGAAGTATGGGAGGTAGAATAAATTGGGCTGTCCAGGGATCGAGACCAGATGCAGCATTTGACATGATCCATCTAAGCACATGTTTCAAAAATGGAACAGTTGATGATCTCAAGAGGGCTATGAGAGTGATAAAGAGATTGAAAGATGGGTGTAGCAAATTGTGATTTCCAAACCTTGGAGACTTGAAACACTGGAAAGTTGTGATGTACTCTGATACCTCTCAGGGAAACATCAATGAAGGAACTGGTAGTGTGGGTGCTCATGTTGTGATGATTGTGGGTCAGGATAGCAAATGTTGTGTGGTGTCATGGACTGCTGGCAAGCTCAAGAGAGAGGTCTGATCATCACTGGCAGCAAAAGCGCCGAGTCTGCAGGAGGGCATTGAAGATGCCATATATATTCGCTCGCATATGATCGATATGATGAATATTGAGCCCAAAGAATTGCCAATACATGCTGTAGTGGATAACAAAAGTTTAGTGGAAGCAGTCTATTCCACTAAAATGGTTGATGACAAGAGACTGAGGCTTGAATTAGCTGGATTAAAAGAATTGCTAGAGACACAAATTGTTGCCAAAATTTCATGGTGCCCGGGTGAACTTCAAATAGCAAACAGGGTGCTCCAGGCTTTGATTTGTTAAATGTTGTTCAGAAAGGAATTATTGATAGGAGTGTATGAACAGTTCTTAAAGAATGAACAATTGAAGGACTCTATCTATATTGCTATTTACACATATGCATACATGTACATTTAATTTCAATTTTAGTATAATGTGATTTTAATTCTCTTATGTGTGCTTCCGTGGCCGAATGGTTAGGGAGTTGGACTCGTGACCAGAAGGTCGTGGGTTCGATTCCCGGTCGGGTCTGATGGTAAGTGTTGAGCAAACTTACCCCTAACAGGCTGCACACTGCTCCGTGGTACCTACACGTTAAATAGGTACAGGTCATTGGGTTGGAAGAGTGTGTGCGTGAGTGTGTGAGTGATTAGCATTGTGTGCTGAATGTGCTGCCGATGCAAGTATACGAGAACTGATCAAATGAGGATCACTACATGTGCCAATGACCTGGTGTAAATTGTAAAGTCATGAGAGCCAGACTGGGATCAGGACAATAAACCACCATATTTACATTTACTTATGTACTCCCTTGTTTTAGTGATAAATGTTCTGCTGCTCGATTATATACTTAGTCAACAAAAAAAAAAAAAAAAAAGAATTGTATAGTTATGTCTCAGTGAATCATAATGCACACTGCAGTGACATGTATTGATTTGTATATAATGATTACATGATGCGTGATTCAATATGGTGGCAAATAAACATGCTTTAAATTATCAGAGTTCTTTATTTCAACAGTCTCACTGTGCAATGCTCTAATAAGCAAGGTCAACATAGAAGTATACCACACTACACGGTATGTTGAAGTATGCATTTGATCTTTTCATTTTTGATAAATGTACATGTACATCTGTAATCGTTAATAAACATGTATTTGAATCGATTAAAGGAAGTTACAGTTTTTAATAATAATTAAAGACCATATCCCTCTATGATTTGCAGGAATCATATGATGTGGGGCCTTGTAAATTGAGGATTTTGAAATGAAGAATGATTTTTGATTCTACATCTAGCAAGTTGATGCAATATGTGATTATAGATTCTACATCTAGCAAATTCTAAGAAGAGGTTCACAGTACAATACTGCCACTGCATTTCACAGCACAAATCACAATTGGCACATTAAATACATCAAAAAAATAAAAAAGTACAACATAAGTATCTAAATTTGTATTTCATGATGAAAACCAGCAAATTTGTCAAGAGAATTGAAGCTTAAAATTTTATAAATTTGGAAAGTAAGATATAATAAAAATTGTCTGTTGGCTATTCGTGTTTCGACTGCTGTAGTGAATGTTAAGCCCCGATCACACTGGTATGACTACATGCGACAGTGTGACTGTATATGACGTGACATCGCGTTGGGAAAAATCGCGGCGGTGTGAGCGATTCAATCAATATCCGCCGCATTGTAGGCCGCCGAGGTCGAAGTCAGGTGTCGTCGTATGTCGTCAGTACTTTGGTGTGGACAGGTTTGCGACACGACGGCATTGAATAGTGTATATTACGTCAAGTATGTACAGTGTTATAGGTTTAGTTTATGAAACACTCGCGAGATCGCGGAAGGCTAACGACGTTGTAGTGTGTGGACAGGCACCGTCGTAACCAAACACATTGAGAACTTTTCAACACAACGCACTACGATCATCAAATCGTATACTGTCACATACAGTTGTAGCCGTGCGGACGGGGCTTTAAGTTAAACCTATCCTGTGAGAGCGGAAGGATCTAGGAATACATACTTTAGATATACCTTGTTGTCACAAAATTAAAACATGTTTCAAAGTATCAAAGTTGGGTCTTTTCTCTTTTACTACAATTTATTAGTAACTACATCAAAAAAGTATAAAAAGATATATTCCAAGTTCTCTACTTATTTCAGTCTCAAAGGATAGGTTTAATATATACAGTGCAGCAATTAGAACACTGCGGTTATGGTCCTAACAGAGAGCTTGCGTCTTGTTTTTTCTCTCAAAATAATATGATACTATTGATTATGAAACAATACTCAATTAAATATCAAAGTGAGCATTGGTATAGTAGTGGACTAAGCAATTCGCATATTTTAATCATTTAAAACTTTTAACGGACAGATAATGCAATCTGAATGTCTTTGAGATACTGAAGTGATTGACTGCCACAGTACTCACCCTGCATTGCTGGTGGCCTTTACAACGGTACACTGTGTACTGCACAGCATCAGGTACTGGGTCCCAGCTGATGGTCACCCCCGGGCCACTACTGTCTCCAATAACTGCCATAGAAGTCAGAGGCTCGCGCACTGGAAAAAGTGCACCCATACACATCTTCTATCAAATGACTTCTTTACAACAGACTAAAGTATGTATTTCTAAGTATGTATTTAGAAATGAATTTCGATTTATTGTATTGTTTATTGTATTGTTAAGTATGTATTGTTTAATCATTGCCATGTTAGTCATCGTTCTTCTACTTTAAAAGCTTTTTTTAACAAAGCGTATGCATACTTCAGAAACTTTTACATCACTGTTAATGTTACGTACATTGCTTTAGTTGGCTCTGTGTCAGCAGCACTATGCCCCTAGGGTCAAGATCGGGGTTGTAGCCTTCAGTGGTTGCAGCATCCACGCTCAACATGTAAGCCGCATCACGAGGCACTGTGAAGTTCGTCCACAGACAAGGATTGCTGAAACGATAAAAGATGAAAAAAACATTACTAAATTGTATCTAATTAGAACGAGTCTGTGTAGCCCTCACTACAGGCACAGAAATCATAAAAATCTAATATTACAATAAGTGATGATATCTTTTTGATAGACCCTTTTGGTGAAATAATGGAGCATATCAAAATTTTGTGAAGATATGGCCTAAAAATAAGCTTACGGGGTAAGATAACATTCAAATCTGAAGCTTTTAACATTCTAAAATAATGATAGCAAACAAAAATTGTTTACCTTTCAGACTGGATGCATATTTTGCAATTGGCATTAGAGCAATTTTGATTAAATTGTGGACATGCGGTTTGCTCAGCAGAGATGCGTCGATATCTCACTCTAACCTTCTTAATTTCACCATGTCTCTCTTTGGGAGGAATTGCCTACAGAAATAGCAATGGTAGTTGCATCAAATTTTAATAGTAATACAATTATAACACATTTAGATCTATATGTTTCCTTGCATAGTGCATTACATCCATTTATGAATCAATAAAAGCATCAATTTCTCTGGCTTTAGACTATAAACAAAAATTATTGTCATTTAAATGGATCACAACAATAAACACTAAAATAATGAACAACAATCACAATTGTAATTCTCCTTTTACATTGTGCCTAATAGTACGATATAACACTAAAAATAAGTCCTTTGTATTGATCACACCTTGACATAAACCTGTACATTTCGAGCACTTGGAGAAATGTCTGAAACATCAAAGCTTCCATCTGTCACCTCCGGAGCTCTGGCAGGAACTGCAATGTCCAAGCATATTGTCATTTTATTTTCTCTTTCATTTTTCAAAACAAAACAACATACAAGCTCATCTCATTAAGAACTGCTCATAAAGAAGAGTTTGCATGAGATCTACCAAATAGCATACATACCATCAGGCAGCGTAGTCACCACCAATTGTGTTGTGTTACTCCAAAAACCATGAGGTTCCCGCCTCATTTCTTTGTAGTCCACAGTTACAAGAGGCATGCAGTCGATCAGCATTGTGTACTTAGTGTAGGGAATCAGGTCCTCCAATAAAGCAGTTGTGATGTTTTTACTCGTCACATTCTACAAAGCGTAGTGCAAGTACTTCATTTCATATGTTTATCATTTATCATTATGTTGAATTTACAGATCACAATGGCAGATTGGCAATTGTCATATAAAATTGACACAATGTTGAGATAGAAATGGGTGATAATTGTTTTAAGTTTTTTTTTTCTTTTGTTTTCTTTTGTTTTTTTACGTGTACATAGATAAGGATTAGACAGTGGCATATTGATAATTAATTCATGCTTATATTGCATTTTAGCTACTGCCGAATCCATTTGTATATACTTATTGCAATAAAATATATTTAACCCAATTCATTCAAAAATGAGTTAGACCTGAAAATGAGTTAGTTTGGTCATAAGGTACATGTAAGATAGATGTGCGGGAGCCAAACTTTCAGTCCAAATCTGTCACATGTGTGTCAGAAAAAAACTGTCAACTTCTTTATAAATAACTTCTTTCTTTATATGATCATTAGGGTGATAAATAATCCTTTGCATTCTAAAAGTGTAAGCTTGAAAGCTTCAGCACTATTCCAAAAGCTTTGTAGCATCTTACTTAGAATGATTATGAATGTAGAAACTTACCACTACTTCCTTTGGCTCCCACTGGCTATAATATCTTATACGGTAGTATACTGGTCTGTAATAGATATCTTTTGGTGGCTTCCATACCAAAGTTATGTTTCTAGCATCCCCAAGAATAGTTTTTGGAGAATCGACAGGATCCAACTTGACTGAAATTTTAGATCACAAGTTATGAGCTACATACATCAATATGCATTTGATAAATAGCCATAGTTGGTTTCTAAACCTTCTTTTATTCAATTTTAAGGACTTGCGTATAACTTTATTGAAAATAAATAATAGAAAAATCAATCTATTCCAATCTTTACAAGTAAATTTTCATACGTTAGTTGAAAATTTGAGATATTTATTTTAGCACTTTAAAACATTTAAATCAATGCTTGGATATGCTAGAATGAAAATTTAGTTTACATAAAATACAAACAAATATGCTACATATAACTATTCTAATAGCAGTCACACCAAATGATTGCATTTTTTGCTATAATTCTACAACACACAAATCAACTTGTATATACAAATATAATTTGAATGCAAGCTAATTAAATAAACAATGAAAATAACAAAATTTAAATTGTACCAAATAATAAGATACTATTAAAATTGTTACTGATTAGGTTACAGAAAGAATCATCTAACAGCATTATATAACAATTTCAGTCATGACATTGTAAATAATGCAGACAAAATACATGAAAGTACTGATGACTAGATTTGTCTACAATGAATAGGAAAGGATGTTTATGTTCTAACTCTTTGAATAAAGCCATATTCAGGCCGACTAATTATTATAATACGTCCAGTTAAATCCAGTTAAATCAGAATCCAAAGTCAATCCGAACAGTAAATGAGTAAAAGACACAAATACAATTGAAGTTCATTTCATGAGACCACAATAATGATAAGTTCACAAATTGCAGTTTGAAACAAGACCGTCCATGATAAAATGTTAGGGGTAGTAATCTGTAAACAATAAAACACATTGATCCTAACAGAACAATTCTATGGTAAACAGAAGTTGATATTGTGAGTTGAACAGGTTGTCTAAATATGCCAAATTATTCGAAATTCAGATACGATCAAACATATTCCCAGCAAGTGGGAGATTCCCTGGGGATAGTGAAATCCTGGGTGCATTTGTTCTTCAAATATCACTCCCAACTCCACATGGTAATTACAAGTGCAAGATGAGGATTAGGCTCAAATATAAATGCCCTATCATACAGGTCCAAATGTGCATATTTATTATGTGTGTACTTATATCATAATTACAACCTGTAACTTCTTATAATATTCATTATCTAGATTTAAGGGTGTGATAAAAGGCTATTGAGAGCATTTTAAAATATTTTATAAATTGATATGAAATAATGGTAATTAGTATATAACCTAAGTTCTTAATCAGTAAACATATTTCATACTGTTTTAAATTTCAATTTAGTTACAGTTGTGAACAGTAAATAAAATCAGCACTACAATTCGCGTGCATTTTCGAATCAGCATTTGCAGACTCTTAAAAGTTGCTAATGAAAATATTTAGAAGTAAATCTATGATTGGTCATCTGTATACACCAATGGCGAGGAACTAGTTCCAGTGCAACGTGAAAAGTAGCTGTAGAAGGTTTGTGGTACTGAATGGATCTGTCAATGTGCTTATGTACCAGGCTGATTTTAGCCAGAAAGTGATTCGTTCAGACACTGTGGTTGCCAATGTCGTGATTGCTTCTTCCATCCAGATTTGTAAATATGAATCCAGCTTGTGGAAATGTGCTTGTTTGACATTTATGGAAGAGGTTCAAGCTTTACACTTTTGTCAGGTTCGATATAATTTTTTTTTCAAAAACAATAATCTATTTCTTCATATCTAACAATTACAGATTAAGTAGTTCAGGGTGTGTTTTTTTTTGGGGTTGTTTTGCTGAATTACCTTCTTTTATTTTTTGAAAAGAAACAATTCATCTTTTAAGTTAAGATCTTTTCTATTTTAAGATTTTTTTTATGTTTTCTATTTTTTTTATTCTTTTAGGGTGGGCGCACGCCCCCTAAATCCCCTGATACTGGCCTTATTAAACCAACGGATGGGTCAGTCATCAACCGAATTGGCAGCCAGGCTCACACAACCTCATTTGATGATTCACTCTGGCCTGTATAACATTTGACACATACATGTTAACATCTAGTGTCCTCATTATGGAAAAATAACATTTAAAGCTTGCGTTTAACAAACAAATTAGAGTTTACAGAAGATTTAGCCAAAACTAAATGTTATTATGCATGTAAAGTATAATAGTATGAGCAGTCTACAGTGACAGTGGCTGGGTGTTGATGGGTGAGCAGGCGGTGGTCGATCAGTCGGTCATTTGGTGCATGGGTCCAGACCGTCCATTGGTCTGGGGTCAGTGGGTGTTGGGGGTTAAGTTTCTTTTTTTATCTTTTATCTGATTTCCTACATCCCCTTTTGGTCTTGCTGCCCAAATCCCTTTTTTGGACTTAATCATACATACCAAAACAACAGTAGGCCTTCTCTGATCAACCTCCCCCTAATTGTGTTTCTGGATATTATGCTATTTTTTATGGTGACTGTTTGTGAAACAACAGTAACAGATAGGCCTACCATTTGTTTCTTGGGCCCTCCAGCAAGCGCTTAACCCCAAGCCTGCCATGGCAATTCCCAGCTCTTTAAGTGCAAAACTGTGAGGTAGATGGGAAATACATGGGGGAAATGTATTAAAAGTCATTGAATCTAAAACATGTCTGTGAAAAAGACAATGTCCCAATGGACAATGGCTGCAGTAGCGTAACTAACTGCACTCCACCCCATTGAAAAATTTCAATTAAATGGCCCTGGGCGCTTGGATGGTCGTATGGTATGTCATTTTAAAACATACTATGATATAACGTGTGTATGAAAGACCATCATGGTCTATTTTTCTTATTTTTATCAAACATACCATACCATAAGGATTGTAAATAATCAAATTACAAAATGTACATAAATTGATTTGAAATGATCGGCTAGCTGATTTAGTTTTGATATAAGATTATACACACAATATAAATTCACGCCAAATTTTGGTTCATTTCACATGTGCAGTCTGTACTTTCGTAGTAAATATTGGGACACTGTATGTAATGAACAAAAGAGCTGGCGTCATTGTCACATTCTACATGCCATACAAATGCACTGGAACTTGGCCTGTTTTTGACATATTTAGATACTTAAGGTTCATATATTTTGCTAGTTATGAATTAAAACTCATTCACTGCACATTATTTTGT
>CM032664.1:14365168-14448274 GCA_019095985.1 Streblospio benedicti | reverse complement strand
ACTAATACAACACAACTGCAAGCAGTTGAACCTGTCTATGTGGACAGCACCATTCAGGTACATCAGTCTTATGTGAATTTTTCACTTCTACCAACTTAAGATTTCTTCCTGTGTATCATACATACTTCCATTTCAAGGACACCTGCCTTATTTGACACTTTTCACTTCTCCTGTTAGCCTACAAAGACTGGTTTTCACTGCAATGCGTTTTCTATACACAGAAGAAACCAGCTGGGAAGGGATGTGCCTTGGCGCATGCCCAAGATTTGATGGTCTTATAATGCATGGTTTGGGTTGGGGAATACATATTTGTTTTCAGGTTTAGAAATGTCAGATTACTTACGTAATGCGATAGTATCATGCCGTTGTTGCATTTATAAATTGTATCTAATGTGCCCACCCTTTCATATAACAAGAAAACTTGCATGTATATACAAAAGTAAGATATAAACTTTAATAAGTCTGCCATTGACACAAACACACGGGCAAGTGCGTATTCAGCGGTTTCTGATTCTGATCATGAAATCGACATTCAGGTTTATAAATGTTTTATCATATTATCAGAGCCTGTGATTCTACTGACAATATGGTAGCTAAACAAACAGCGTATTGTATAAACATGTTACATCTGCCCATATGGATCTTTCCTCCATTAACCAGCCCATATGAGTATATGAATGGCACAGACATAACCATCTTAATTCACACCTCACTTTTTTCATTCACTTATTTTCCTCTGGGGACCACTTGTAAAGTCCTGATAAAAACACAAATTGAATTCGGCCCCAAATGATCTGTAGAGATTCAATTCACCAGTCTGGCTGCGGGTGGCTTGATCTGAGGCTGACCACATGCCCATATGGCTTGTCTGCCAAATATGGAGATCAGCAGGCGCAAGCTTCCAGTGGGCAAACTAACACTGCTGTATGAGGGGACCAGCCTGTTTCCTCATGCTGATTGGTTTACATTCATGTCTGTTTCTAATAGCTTTAGTAAATACTTTTTAAAGCATTTTACACGCACAATATGATTGCAAAATACATAACGGCAAGTATAAATAAATGCTTGAATAATACAAAAGTAATATGCATCATAATGACATGAGACACTTTCAACAACAAACTGTAAACATTAAGTGTTTCGGCAAGGCAGCTATAAACTTTGTATGATACTGGAAAATAATTGTGTACTTTTAAAAATAAATGACAATGACTTCATTTAATTTTCAATAATCTCTACAACAAATTTGCCTGCTGGAGTTCGTTGTGGGCTGTTGGTTATGGTGCCATAATGACCATCATCACCATAACCTGGTGATAATGGTGAAATAATGCAATCATCCACGACCCAGTAAAATACCCATAACTTCATAGGGCAATAAAATGAATCATTTACTCAAACTGCATCGTTTTGGGAAAGATTTTCATGCCCGACTTTTATGATTAAAAACTTTTTGCAATTTGGAGAATAGTTTTACAATTTGACCATAGAGAATATGAACAATAGTTATTGTTTCTTCCAAGTTTTTTTTTTGCTCAATGTCTAATTTGGAATCCTTCATCTTGACGTAATTAAACAAGTTTCTCCAACTTGGCTACACCATATAACCGCGACTTTTAAACATGGTTTCTATTAAACATGACAAATAATTCATCCGGCTAGTGTACTGTGAAACTATTGCAGTAGAAACTTCTCTATAAAGACCACACCCAGAGGTTGTCAATAGAGGTGGTTTCTTTAGGGGAATATAATGGGTCCCAATATAAATGGTCTAAATATAGATATCTCATACATGCACATGGTCATAATTTTACGTAAATTTCAATTTAGTTACAGTTGTGAACAGTAAATAAAATCAGCACTACAATTCGCGTGCATTTTCGAATCAGCATTTGCAGACTCTTAAAAGTTGCTAATGAAAATATTTAGAAGTAAATCTATGATTGGTCATCTGTATACACCAATGGCGAGGAACTAGTTCCAGTGCAACGTGAAAAGTAGCTGTAGAAGGTTTGTGGTACTGAATGGATCTGTCAATGTGCTTATGTACCAGGCTGATTTTAGCCAGAAAGTGATTCGTTCAGACACTGTGGTTGCCAATGTCGTGATTGCTTCTTCCATCCAGATTTGTAAAATATGAATCCAGCTTGTGGAAATGTGCTTGTTTGACATTTATGGAAGAGGTTCAAGCTTTACACTTTTGTCAGGTTCGATATAATTTTTTTTTCAAAACAATATGCCTAAGATCACAGCTATACTTTCTTGGGATTGTTGTTCCCTTCTACTTTCAAGGCTACAAAATGCATATCAAATCTCTGCTCACTCCACTAAACTCAGATTTTAGTTTAGGCTTGTAATCAATATATAGAGAAAAAGTTCATTAGAACCTGGATGAAGTCATCAGTGAAGACAGAAAAAAGCACCCGACAAAGAACCGAGACTTTGGGTGGCAAGCACTCTGTTGGACTGGAAAAATTGTCTGATATCCTGAGAAAAATTCGATTTCTGACATAAATTTGATTTTTGATCCCTCTTAGACGTTGACCTATTACACCCATTCCAAAAAAACATACAACAAAATCAAAAAACAACCTTGAAAGAGCTTTGGAAAATGGTACAAAAGTTTTGGAATTTTTCTGATGAAATATTATTTTAACTACTTTGATTTAATTTAGTTAAATATTCTAAGATTTAACATATTTTTTTTAAAAAAAATCAATCAAATGGTATCAAACTATCCTACTTCACAAAAACATTTATGGCTATATCTGAGTATATAAATTGTTCAAATACAGGTGTAGTGAATGCGAAGATGCCCACTTGAGAACATTGGACGATATCCCTGACTCAATCGTGTGCTCCATTGAGAGTTCAAAATGAAGATGCGTGATGAAATCTAGTATAAATTCTATGATCAGATGTGCAAATATATTATGAGCACATTTAAGCATTCGTATTCAAATACAACTTTTATATGGGTAAGGATGGGAGGTGTCCAAGGTAATACTCAAACTGGCAACTTTGTTTCGATGGAGTCTTCCACTTTGATGATAATTACATTTATCCTGTGAGATAAATATTCCCGGTACCTAACTTCATTTTGAAATAGATACCACTTAATAAATGGTTTTAAAATATTTGAACAATTTTCTACCTTTCAAATATTATAAACCATCATCCAAGATAGGCAAGGTACCATGAGTTAGCTACCATGAATCAATATTTATATACGTAATTGATTAGTTTGAAATAATATTTTTACTTTGTAAATTCTAAGTTTTCTACATTGTCCCACTTTAATGTAAATAAGTGACAAATTCAAAATCTATTCCAAAACATGAAAATTCATCCAACTATTGAGGGGCTATTCACAAGTGGTAACCAAAACCTATGTATTTCTAGATTTTATCTAGTCCTACAGAAGGAAAGCAAATTTTCCCTAAACATGTAATAAAACCTATTAATCAACATCCAAGATAGACTATCACTAAAATGTCTTTTAATAAGTTTATGCATTTTTTACATCACAAGAATTTATATGTACACCTTTTTATTGTAAATCAGATTTGCTTAATCAATTAATCACAGCATTGTGAAAAAATCACACCAATCAAAATCATAGAAGTTTCTTAGCTATTATTCATAGTTCATTTGCATAATTTTATAGAAACCAGAGGCAATCTAATTGTAAAGCCTAAGACAAGACATGGTCACCTTAAATAACATAGTCTAAAGCAAGATCACAGCAGAAATAAACAGCAGCATGAACAGAAAACCATGGAAAAAGAACAAGGATTTAAACAAAAATAGATAAAGCTTCATACCAAAACGATCTGTTTCAATATCAAGGCGCTCACTTTCGTATTCAAAAAGCCTATTGTTTATTAGGAATTTCACGTAAAAGTCAGTGGTGATTACTATGGAATGGTCAGTGTCAGCCTGAGGCTTATGAACCCATTCACAGGTGTTCTCAGAAGTTAAATTTGGACACTTATACCAATCCTTGCGGCTGAAATGGAAAAAATAATGCAAATGCAAAAACAATAAAATAATGTACTTGTATCATTTAAAAATGGTTCTAATGACTGATGAGAACAACAAAGATCTCTCAACTATGCACTGAAAGACCAAGTACGATGACAGTGCACAGCAATCTGAAAAGTGCAAGAATTATTTAAAAGCAAGAGCTGCAAAATGTAACAAATACTGTTGTTAATCTCTACATGAATTACATTACACTATAAAAGCATCCACACAATAGCTTCCTATCTGAATGTGCAGCCAAAAAATATATAAAAAAGCAAATAAATATCCAAATATTTTTAATAATATTACAATTTCACATCACGTTACGAAAATGTTAAAGCATACATTCAATGGTCTCAAATCTAGGATCTCTGTTTCTTAGCCCTACTAACAATATACAAATGTAACAATATAATTTCATATCAAATTATCAATATTATTTCAAAAATATCAAAATTTTCTTTAATGACATGAATTTGATCATATTTAGAATAAAATAAAATCTTTCTTTTATACTGATTCATAAATATATCAACAGTTATCATTTAATGAAAATTGATTCTTCATATTCATAAATACACCATACCAGGTGAGTTGCTATTGTGATTATTCTTATTAGGTGAGTCTTGTGTTGTATCACGACTAGCCCTACAGGCTTGGCGTGATGCGGCACAAGAATAAGTCGTGATAAATATGAAATCCATGCTACAAAATAAACATGTTTTTCTATTTAGCATTTTTTGTAAAACAATTACAACACAGTTATAAAATAAACTGGCCTAAAAACAGCTCATTGACTAAATCTAAATTGCTCAGGAAGAATACACAGCTTAGTTATCAGAGAAATCTACATTTTTTTTTGCCTTTCATCGTTCCATAGTCATATGCAAGCTGTCAAAAAATGTAGCCTGGTGCATATCTGTATATGATCAATTTGAACATGTGTTATTTGGATTCTGTTTAATAAGGCAATTCTGGAGTAACCGATGAAAATAGATGCAAAAGAACAATAAAAATTTACAAGTTCTATTCTGAAATCATACTCCATAGTAAAATAACCAACAACCATACTACAGGTACTGGGTATATGTAAAAAAAAAGGCCTAACAGCATTATTAGCAATCTATAATCATATGCAAGAATGTACTACCATTTCATCTAGTTTTTACCCTCATTTACTTTAATTATGTGAGAATTAGTGAATAGAAATTAGGTCAAGCTCTTTTTTATTACACAATCTTTTGAAATATCGGTTGATGCCAAGGTGTATGTAATATTCTTTTGCCCTTTCTAACTTATGATTTTTTTCTATTGTCACAAGATGGTTGAGTATTTTGAAGTACAAGTCATCCATACTTCACTCATTCTATAGTATCAAAATGATTTTAAAAAACAACAACCATCAAATAAAATAAAAATGAAAATAAAATTCATGGCTATAATGTAGGGCAAAAAGCATAGTTTCTCGTTTAATAGTATGTGAAATGTCATGCTTCACAACCTCATTGAAATGTCGTTTATTAGAAACAGTAGTTTTATCTAAATTATGACCTCGTATACAGACAAACTTAAAGTTGGCTTCATAGCATGGGGGAAAATCGTTGTGACAAAAATTGAAGTAAAATTAGATACATGTATAAGGTGTCACCATATGGAGCAATATTTCTCAAAGTCAAATTTTAAATTATATATTTTATATGTGGAGTGAATACATTTGATTCATTTTGTTTCCATGCC
The DNA here is from genome assembly GCA_019095985.1 of Streblospio benedicti. Taxonomy (NCBI): domain Eukaryota; kingdom Metazoa; phylum Annelida; class Polychaeta; order Spionida; family Spionidae; genus Streblospio; species Streblospio benedicti. The sequence continues at coordinate 14,442,511 of CM032664.1, read as the reverse complement.
CTGAATAAAAAATTGCCTTCATCTATCACTGGAACCTGACATACATGTATTTGCACAAATAAAAAATCCACTATGACAAAAAGATTGATCAAACAACACTATAGCAGTAAAATTACATGATACAGGTTCCTTACAGACATTCACATTTTTCCAAGCATTGAATGTACACATAATGAGGACTTGGGTTTGATCCTCTGCATATCTGTGAAATAAAGGTTCTGAGACCTCTTAAGATGGGTTTCTCAAAAATAAATGGTGAGTAGTACGAAAGATCCAGACATTTGCACAAGACCCCTTGTTGCTTGAACTATAAGTTAAGGTCTTGCAGCTATTATGACAGGTACCACAAAAAAAAGACCAGATGGGCTGGGCATTGTCAAAGTAAGGGTGAAAAGGGTCTTCCAATGGTTCTTCAAAAATGGTTGCAATTGTTTGTAGACATCATTGGGGCTTGCCAATAGCTTTGGTGACAAGAGAGCTACCCAGATGAAGCACACTACTATTCCCTCCATTACAGGAGCAATCTGAATGTTCCTATGATCACCGTGATGATATTACATAATTATAGACTAAGACTAGTGTTATCATTCTTTATTAATACAACCATTGAAGGCATTCTGCAGGCCTTTATGCGCAACATAAAACTTGTGTCATTAGTCATTTGAACATCCGAGTGATTAGCAAAGATTACTAGATTGTAGATTTGAGCACTTTGGCTTCAAAGAAAAATGACTTACTGTTTGCAATTGCATTTTTTACATACAACTTACTAACAGTTAAAAACACTTCCCTTTACAAAATAGATTTATTGGATTGTTTTAATCGAATACTATGACTAATTTTGTGATAAATCTACATCAAACTTACAGTCTTATATTTTCAGACATTTCCATCTTCTGTCCTGTCCCTTTGGGTTGGTTAAGACTACTAAGTATACACGTAACATATATGGTGCAGAAAACAAATTATTTTGAGTATGTGAAAAAATATTTCTGTTTGGCGTTTTCATGGAAGCCCTTGCCATCAAATTTTATAGAATGGTTTAATCAAACGTTATAACATGGTTTCCGGTAGAGAGTGTTCAAAAACTAGGATTTAGCCACTTCCGGCAATTGCCGATTATTACCGAGGATTGTGGTACTGTTCAGTCCTATGAAAAACGGAATAAAAACCAAAAACGAAGTTCAATAAACTATATTTTTGACCATTTAAACAAAAATGTTTTTTTTTAAGGATTTGACAATAAAGAACTATTTTATGGTTGGTTTTTGGCTTTTTCAAGCTAAAAAATGCAATGAATAGAACTTATCTGTAATGTCCAGGGTCTAGCACTACACTAAATTATCAACATCAATCATAAAATAGTTCTTTATCGTCAAATCCTTAAAAGACATTTTTGTTTAGATGGTCAAAAACATTGTTTTTTGCTCCCGTTTTTCATGACTGAACAGTAAGCACAAACCTTGGTAATATTCGGCAATTGCAGCAAATTGCTAAATCCGAGTTTTTGAACAATATCTACCGGAAACCATTTTATAATGTTTGATTTAACCATTCTATAAAGTTTGATGTCAAGGGCTTCCATAGTCCCCAACCCCCCCCCCCGCCCCCACCCCCCCTCACACACACACACACACACTTTGTTCACAAGCTTGAATGTAGCAAAATGTTGCATAAAAACAAACACAATGTACTCGAAAGTGAGCCGACATGCACCAAAATTCAGTCAGTTCTTAAGATTTCCCAATAAAAGAATCCTATGGTCTGATGGCATTGGCGTGAATAGTGTTCTAATCAGTTCTTATAATATATAATAACCACCACATCAAAGTATTCTATAAATTTTAACAGTAATCACTTCAATAGTTTTTTCTCAACTGCGCTCACAAGCCAAACAAAAAATTAATAAAAACATGTATATACAAAATCTTCAGACGTTGATAACTTTCTAAAGATTTCTGTCAAAGTTCGTGAAAATTAAAAAACACAAAGCTTTAGTATGTTCATACGGTGAACCTGTTTCTACAGGACACAGACGTGTACAGATTCGGAACGGGGCAGTCTTAACAAGAAGATGTAAGTGGCAATGTGGCAGTGTGTACAGCATTGTCTGTAAGAACTATCCCAAGTTTGTGCATTTGTGAATCGGGTAAAAGAATTCAGCACATGACTAAAAAACATGGAAGAGATGTCCGAACACATGACCAGAGAGGTGTCTGCACCAAAGCCTCAGTCCTGCAGAATTTCAACAACCTGCTGTAATCAACACACATCAATTCATGTAAAGACGTATGTATTTCTGGAGGCCTGGATAGTTTGTCTTGGATATAAAATTGTCAAAATGACATTATTCTTCGGTGCTTTTACATTGTAATTACACTTTCTGTAGCCGATACGGAGGGTTATCAGGTATACAGAACCAAAGAAAAACGTTAACAAAATAATATTTCTTTTGATCTTTAATTATTGTTATCATACTTTAATTAAACTGTCTGTCATTTCTTCCTTTGGGGTTATTAACTGGCATAAACATGGTACTGCACTACCTAAAGTTCATTTTGACAATAAACTGTAACAAATATCTAATAATTATTCATGATTACTACATGTGTATGGTTAAAAAAAACTTTTAAGTGGAAAATGTTACTTTCTGAATTAATATAATCAAATGAAATTCATCCATTGATAAAGATGACTATTCTAAATGTCATTTGGTATTTTTTATCTAACATTACAAATATCAATGATACAAGTTCAGTACACACTATGCACAAAAACAACTCACAATCAACCTCTATAAAAGGACAAAAGAACATACACAACACAATACAATAAAGACAACAGTTGGATGGACATTCAACTAAAAAAGGTCTGTTCATATTTAATTTGTTTTCAATGATCGTTAGTGATACTATTGCACAATAACATGCCAACAATTTCCTACAAAGCGGGAACATCATGCTTATCACGAAAAAATAGAACTCCAAAGCAATGAACAGCTTATAGCTACCATGAAAACAAACTGTCCAAGGGAACAGAAGTAGTTCAAGGGAAAAGTATGTTCTTGAAGATTTCCTAGTTAAAGGCTATGCAATTTTCTTTTAAATAATAAATTTTACTAATAAATTTTCATTAGCTTCAGGTAGAACAGTTTATACCAATTCTACATGATCATTTGCCCTCCCACCAATTAAGAAAGAATTTGAGTGATCAAATCTAGACACCATGAAATGAACTGTGAATAAGGAAAGGTGCACACCAACAAGTCCAAAAACATACTACCCCTTTATCTTTCATTTGAAATACTACCTAGTAACTTAGTATCAGCGTCGTGTAGGCGATACTCAAAAGTGTCCATTTTATTGCACACCGTCACCCGAAGATAGTAAGTACTGTCTTCATTAAACATAGCGCCTTGATCAAAGGGACTAGTGCTCTTTTTCCAGAGGCACTTGTTGACACCGGGAAAGGGGCATGGTTGCCATTTGCTGCTGATAGAAGGCTTGCTGAAATAAAATGTTAAGCAAACACACACGATTAGAAAGCAAACCTGTTGCTATGAAAAGTCTCCTTGAATATTAGCAGATGCAATGAGACAAACATATTTCTTGGGTAGGCTACAGCAAGAGAGTTTTTTAATCAAATTCCATAATTAAAACAATTGGTATTTCACATACCTATATATGATCAATGACATATGGGAAATCATCAACAAGGTGAACAGAAGACAAAATTCCACTACTTTTCATAGGTACAGCATAACATGTAACACGAGGTTAAGCAGGTGAGCTAATTGCACACATATATAATTAGAACTATGAAGGACATCATCACTGTGCACTGAAACCTACAATGTAGCTATCTAACTCTTAATCTTGAATAGTGAAGAACCAACGTTTGCTGACATTGAATCAGTCAATGTTGATATATCAGAAACTTGAGCTATCAAAGATTTTTCAAACCAACAAATTTTCAAATGAATGATTTTAAGTTTGATCTGGACATCCAAGGGACTTCTTGGCGATTATTGCTAGCTTCATGTTTTAACTTGGTAAAAATATTTCTGAACAGTGTATATAAAATCTACGAATGTGTAATAGCGACATATGATTGTCACAGCTGAAAATGAATGCTTCATGTATATTGGTGCTAAAAAGTCAAACAATTTGCCTGGGTTAGTTCTGTGTAAAATAAATAAGATAAAATAAAAACATTAAACCTGAAATATAAAAAGATGAATCTTACATTAGTGAAGTAGTAAAATAAAAATGGTTGGGATGAGCTGAAAGAATATAATGTGGTATAATGTTACTTTCATATATGCTTGAACCCTGCGTTAGTTTAAACCTGTGCTCGACACAAGGGGTGCAAAAACACTCTCATACAGAGATATTCTAATATGGAAAAGGTGTAACAAAAAATCAGGGCACAGATAAAGGAGGGCTTTGTATCTTTCTATATTCATCTATCTATGTGTTTAAAGACTATTGAACCCTTGCACGGCTGGTGGACTATTCGTCGTCATCATTCAGTAAAGTAGTATCTTGCAAAATATCTTCATGCATTAAGTATATGATGACATGAATGTTGAGATGGATGAATGCAAAAACATATCTTCCCGTAGCGCAGCAACTGTAACAGTTATTTATGGTCGCTTTTGCCTACAATATTAATTTCATTGAAACATCTGTACATTACTTAACATTAACGAAATCTACCAGCCAATATTCCAATTGACTGCATGTTTTCAATGTCATGCTTTATGACCAATAAAACGGACATAATCATTCTTAAATAATGAAAAGTTTTATAAAATGCAAAAGTCCAGTCACCATAGATTAGGGGACATGCATGTAATATTTTCCTTATTTTTATATCATTCACTATATCAACAACTAACAAACTACACATCTACTAACAAGACCAACTTTAAACTAGTTCAACAAATGTTTTAGAAAGTTAACTGTCACAAAAAATAAATGATTTTCTTCAAAGATATATACCATACAAATACAAATAATCAAGTTTCAAGAATCTTAAAAATATTAGACGTTACATTACACAATGTTATAACAGTGAAATGTGTGAGCATTTTACCACATATATATTACTTGTATATCTTATAGCATACAGATTCCATTCTCAACATTAGCAAGGCTGGTCCCCAAACACCCTCTCTTCTGTCACGCACATGCAACAGTTGACACTAATAAAAAAGATAAACAGACTCGCACCGATGGATACACATCCAGAGTTATAACCAAAATAAAAAGAGGATAAAAATAGCCTTAAACCGTCTGCTCCCAGAGAGATTAGCATCAGCTGCTGGATGGTTAAAAAAGGATGGCTGGATTAGCAGCCAACAAAGGGTTAATTAAGAATTAGCTCCATGGCGCATTTTTACCTAGATATTTGGTTGAAAATTGAGTCAGGTTTTGAGACGGAGACGATGTTGAAGCAAAGTCGTGAGCCGCAAAAACAAGCATCCAGTACACAGAGTCGATGTGAAAGTTGGATGTCGGGCGATCGTAGTCGGGATGCCTCCACTGGCACATATTTTTGGATGGGTGAGGGCATGAGTACATGCACTTATGCAGCTCTGGGCACTCACTCAGGTTCCTACAATTAATGCGATGTGTGCACACAATTAGGGTAAGGGTGAAAAGACACACCTATCTCCTTTGAGAGAGTGGGGGATAAAAAGTAAAATCACATTTATCACCAATCAAAATACTTACAGAAATCTGAGTGTTTCATAAATGACATTTTCAATTGTGAAAACACTTACAGAATTCTGAAACATTCACAGAGGTTTCTAATGCTACACATCAATTGAAACAATAGAACATAAACAGGGAAATTAGTCCACTTAACTCATATACCCCAAGAAGTACGAAATATATAATAAAAACCTAACCTCAGTAATTATTATCAGCTTCAAGACAAATATATAGGGAAAGGTTATACTTACTGCATTGGCATATAAAAAGGTCACAAGTATTAAAACTAAGACGTTACAATTCTATGACTTTTTCTTTTATAATAAAACGTATTATGTATGGCCAAAGTGTGAGCAAATTTTTGATATATATTAGTCATACATGACCATAGCTGTCTAAATGAAAAGGCAAACATTAGATTCATTTGAAACACACATGACCACATTTGATATCAGGTCAAAGGGTTTTGTTCTTTTACTTTCTAGGTGATCACTATCATACTTTATTACATTACTTATATATATATCTAACAGTTTGAATTCATGCACTGGCGGTACAAAGGCCTTTGGTTTATTTTGTACAAATCATGGAACACCCCCTTTCAAGGGTAAACAAGTTTGCTTGCTCAAAAATCTTTCTTACTTCCCAAAGCAATAATGAATTCAAACATATATACAATACATGTATACATATATACACATGTATCCATGCTTGAAGTGTATACACACGTATATATATCTGACAATTCAATACTTTAGATTCTCTTCAAAATAAATGAAGGATATTAGTCATTTTGTGTATCTGATGAAGAAAATGGCATGAAAATTTTTCTTTGATTTATTATGCTAAAAATCTGCTGCTTGCGTCATATGAAGCCATGTAAAAGCAGATCTAATTGTACAAATTTTTACTCTTGTCATGCACATATTGTATGGCTTCAAAATAACAAACCTTATGGATATCTAATAAGGCCAACCAAAATATTATGTTCGTTTCAGGTTTTTACCCAAACCTCAATTTTATGCCCAACCTAAAAAGTTTTTCTGACTTTCAGTAAAAGATAATGCCAAAAACACCGCCCTAAAACAAAATAAAAATAAAAAAAAGTGTTGAAACACAACTCGAAGCATTGAACAAAATTTGTGTAGGTGAAAAAGTGAATCATAACCTTTACTTTTTTAGCCTGAAATGCATCAAATTTTCCGTAACTTCAGCGCAATGTGATTATCACTGTAGTAGCAAGCTCGTGCAAATCACGTTTAGTGTACTACATAGCTTTAAGTTAGAATAGCCAATTTATTTCCACGTTGTTCTATTAACAAATGTTCTGCTCTTTCAAATATTTAGGATGGGTAGGAAAAAAAATGAATTCCAAATAGTAGAAGTAATGTGTCATGTGTTAATTCTATTTTTGCATCGCCAGGGAATTGATCTGTAAACCAAACAAACAAGTGGTCATACCGGGTTTCACTCTGTTTAGTTCATACCTATAGATTCTATCATTTTGTTCTTACTAAAAAGTGGTTTGATGTGGACATAATACATGTACAATGAAATATTCACAAATTTCTCCAACCCTAGATACATGTAATTCATCGGTAAATATTTTGAGCAAAGACGAGTAAAGGCCGCCCTACCTAAATTTTTAAATCTGTAAAACTTTGCAGGAAGTAAAAAAAAAAATCACTAATGTGCTGACAGCAAGTTCAGAACGATACATTTTCAATCATAACTAAAAAATGATAATGAATATCAAAATAAAAATTATAGGAATGGAACGCTATTTTTTTGCCAGATCTACATTGCAATTTTGATTATTCTGATTGGTTTACATAATAGTGAACACTTACATGAAAATGGCATTTTTCCAGTCTCTGTGAGAGACAGAGTCAGACATTTTGAACAAGTCAAAATTGGGGATTAGGTACCATGATTGGAACAGCAATGTTTATATTTTTGATTTGCATACACATGGGTAGTCACATAATTGGTGATACATAAATGTGTATGCAAATCAAAAATATAAACAAACTTGGCTGTTCCAATCATGATACCTAATCCCCAATTTTGACTTGTTCAAAATGTCTGACTGTCTCTCACAGACACTGGAAAAATGCCATTTTCTTGTAAGTGTTCAATATTATGTAAACCAATCAGAATAATCAAAATTGCGATGTAGATCTGGCAAAAATAGTGTTTCATTCCTCCAATTTTTTATTTTGATATTCATTACCATTTTTTTTAGTTATGATTGAAAATGTATCGTTCTGAACTTGCTGTCAGCACATTACCTTCTTTTCCCTCCTTTGAAATCCATGGTTATCGGAAACAAACATATTATTTTGTTAAGCCTAATGTATATAGTCATAATTACTTTCTGTAAGAAATAAAAATCAAGATAATTTGGGGTATTTGTATTCAAGTGAAATAAATAATTGCTTGTATATCAAACAAGTTTCCCACCTCTTTTACACACATCAGTACAGAATTATAAGTATCTCCATTTGATTTTATGTTGCCTCATATTAATTTCATTACAGGGCTTGAATAATAAGCATAAGAAATTTGACGAATGAAACATGCTTTATAACTTTCAACAATAGTTCATATAACAGGCAATTGGATTCAATGTCCTGACAATCAGACACCCATTTGGATTTCATTCAAACAGCTATATTACTCACAACTGTATTTTATAACATACGCTAAAAGCTTTCCTTATCCATGACAGAAGAAAAAAAAATCCCCTGAAAAAATAGATACTGATGGATAAGAACACTTAACTATTCTCTGGTTGTTACACATTTATGACCTAGAACACCAATTAGAGGACACACAAATGGTTTAGGCGTGCACACTTACATGACAGTCCAGTAAAGTGTTTGGTTAGTGGCGAGCCCCGTGTGCCGCTGCTGTTCCGCTTCACTCGGCTCCCACTTACACTCCATGCGCTGCCAGTTGTACACAATGCAGCCCGTAATCTTGGGTTTCAAGGGTTTCCCTGCAAACATCACATCACACATGTATATATAGTCATTATTCCCGAAAAGAAAAGTCCCTAACTGTATGACCTTCTTCGTATTTTGTTTGATTTTGTTTGTCATGGTCTATGAAATCCCACGGAATTCCTCTCATTTCAAACACTTCTAGCCAATGCGGGCAGTGCTATAACAGGAGCACTAGCTAAATATTATTGGCACCTGCCAAAATTTGGCAGGTGATATTGAAAAGGTACTGGCCAAAATCCGAAGTTGCTGAAAAGCGGAGCGCCGAAGACGCGGTTACGAGCCCCATAGGCGGAAAGTATAGCTAGGGGGGTCTGGGGGCATGGCCCCCAGAAATTTTTTTGAAATGGATGTCTCTAGAAGCTATCTGGTGCATTCCTTTCCTGAGAAAGTAGTTTTTTTATTTTGATGAAATGGAGGTATTTTTTACATCATGTTTTGTTTTTCAATGATTTTACACGTTATTACTGTTAACTTTAACATACATGTATTTGATAAAAAAAACTTGATTAAATAGGTAATCGCCAAAGTGGCAGGTGCAAATTAAAGCGCACTTGCCAAATGGATTAAGCACTAGGTTTGGCTAGTGGGGAGTGCGAAAGATATTCCCTGAAATCCAGAAGAGTTAAGCCAAAGAAAAGCAAGATATGTAAGGTTTTCTCTTCATTGATGATATTAATACTTGCTTGCTTGCTTACTTATTATTTTCAAGCGCAGATCCAAACTTTTTGGTAGGAGGGTGGGGGAAGGGTATATGCCGTATATAGATATGTACGTAAGGCAAGTTCAATTCAGCCATTGCTATAAATTACAAATATCTGAATGAATCATGTCAATACAATACAATAAAATATCTAGCTACGGCTCATAAGCACGCACACACATACGCAAATGCACATAGCAAGAACAAATTAACGAATCTCATTGCAAAATGCCATTGCACACTTTTTGATATTGCCTCTTTGGTCTACCAGTCATTACTACCGCGCAGTCTAAACATCGACCCTTATCACTTTCCAAATTTCCTACTCTTAATGTTCCTTTTGTATTACACCTAAAGGCCACCTTCATTCGTAAGTTCCTATTGCTGCTTCAACAGCTACTTTGAGAATTGTAAGTGAATATTCATACACCATACTCACCTAATAGTATAGCAAGTAGGGCATAGCGGTGTCCCTCCCGTCCATAAATATGATACGTTCTTATTTTCTTTAGATTTTCGTTAATCAAATCTCACCATATGATTTCTTAGAATATGGAACGTACCATGTTAAATGGTGACTGAAAGTGTAGTTCCATATGATTTTCTATAACAACATTATTCTTTTAATCTCATCACAATGAGAAAGGTAAAAAAAACAACATTGTAAATCTCGTCTGAAATGAGAGTTGATTTGATAGCCTACAAGTTCACGTGTTTAATGTTACCAGGCCATCCGGGTGGGCTATAAACAAACTTTGCTGTTCTAATCATGGGACATAATACCTATCTTAAGAAAGTTCAACATATCTGACTCAATCTTTGATATGGACGGGAAAAATGACTTAATGTAAGCGTTTAAGTGTTCATTATGATGTAAATAAATCAGAATTTTAAAAATTAACACGTAGTTCGGCAACGACAAAAAATTGGTGTATCATTCCTACAATTTTTATTTTTGAAATCTATATATACTTACGCAAAGGGGAAATGTCCCCTTGCCGTTTATGTGCAGTGTGAACTTTTGCCTCTCGGTGTGCACTGTTGGCTCTTTGTGACTTCAAACATAGCTGGTGTCATGCACCACTGACGTATCAACCTATGGCATTGTACAGACCACTCCATAGTGTGCGTATCTATTCGCAACTCTGCTCTCAATTTTTTTCCTCTGCACATTTCTCCTACGAACCCCGCTGCCATTACTGTAGTCACACAATAAATCGAATTTACGTTCGTGTAGTACCAGTTTGTTCGGCATCAAACCAACCGGCAACACGTAGCAATATTTTAGAAGATTGTTTCGTATAAATTTGTATGAGTAATGTCTCAGACTGAAGTTCAAACAGCAGTTTCTGACAGGAGCACTTATAGAACAAATGCACAGCATTTCCAAGTCATAGATCTAGCGCACAGACTGAAAGATACGCACGTGCAGAGGACATTAGTGATGTGGCTGTTGCATCCGGATGCGGGTCTGCTAGTTCAGAATAATTCTTTAATCATCATAGAAAATGTTACTCGATGAACTTGCCGTCAACACATTATTGTCAAACTTTTGCATTGATACAATTAAAACTTGTGCGCTTAATTTCAGAGGTCACAAATTACCAGTACTTATTCCTAAAGCCATGCATAGCAGTTGGACAAGATCTTTAATAATATTTGGTGAATGCGTACAATTTGAGTACATTGCCATTGTATTCAATCAGTTAAATTAAATATCAATTCAAGAGACCTGACTTTTCAATTATGAATGGAAAAAATAGTCTTTGTTGTTGTAGTTCAAACTTAGATGTTTAACAAAATACATGTAAGTATTATCTTATTTAGCAGACAAAAAGAAGCATTCAACCTGGACTTGTCACTTTACAATATCCGAGAAAGAAAAAGAAATGCGTTTTACTGATAAGATTTATATTAACTGAGGCAAATTACGACCATGGATTATGAATGTTTGTGATGACAGGAACACCCAGTATGTGATACGTTTCAAAAATGTACACACAGATACATGCAATTATAAAATATGTTTAAAAGTACCTATAGGGAAGATTTCCATTATATTCTCAGTTTAAAAATGTAATTAAGCTTTCTAAAAAAAAACATTTGTGGTGATAATAATATATGATGCATAGTAATTGTTTGCTAGTTTATTATGGATTTCAAAAAATATTCTTTGGCATCGCAAATGATAATGTATTGATAATGTATGTAAAAACTCCTGGCATGGTGTACAATGTATTGATACTCAGAAGATTGATTATGGCTGTTATATTATATTTCCATATTTCATATATCAATTCGGTGACTTGAAATAATGTCTTGCGGAAAGACTGAGCATGTCTGGGTATGAGTCTATAATAACCTATTAACCGAATGGTTTGGACAGGACTGTTGAGATGTAGACTGGGCAGCCAGGCCACAACTCTCAGAATGAAGCATAATTAGAGCCTTCCCAAATAAATTTAAGATGTAATTGATTGATTGATTCATGGATTGATTGATTGTAATACCATGCATTTACTTCATTTCGAAACCAAAGCATTCATTCTCAAGCCTTTCTTCAACTTGGTCACAGTGTAACTGTCAATGGACATGTCTGTCACGTACATGAGTACGTCCAGTCGGCAAGTGCAATATTCAAACATGGAAGTACAATTGGTCTGTGGGCCACCAAAACCATCGCCCATTGGATAGTGTTCAGTAGATTTTGGGTAAGGTCATGGGTATATGCAAAGACAGCATGAGGTAGTGATATTTATCTGAATCTAAACAAATTCAAAGACAAAATGACATCTTTTATTGAAATAATCCAAATATTATTTATTCTATGACTGATTGTTTACATTGTTGAAAACAATCAAACAATGAGACGTCATCAACTTACCTCATTTTCCAATAGGACGTCCAATACAACAAATCAGATACTTACGGTAGACCTGGATGGAGACATGACCAACATGTAGCGGTGGCCCAGGACTGCCCAGCTCCCCACCACTCTGGCAGTAGCAGTACACATGGCTGTACGAGTAGTCCTTGGGAATGTTGGGCCATCGCAATTTAGCCCACGCTAGGGCCCCTGTAACAACATGAAGTTTTTGAGGAATGAAAATTATTATCATGTGCAAATTGCCAAAAACTGCTTCCTCTATATTTTATGTACATACATATACATATACAACATATATCATATACATATATATATATTATATATATATATATATATATATATATATTATATATATATATACATACACACACACACACACACATACATATATACACACACACACACACACACACACACACACACACATATATATATATATACTCATATCTGCAGACAGTACTGTTTATACCCTATTGGGACTCATCAGTGCAAACAGAGTAATGAGGTTGGGACTGGTACAACAAACGTAGCAACAAAGGTGTAAGCTCTTGAAGCATATTTAACAGTAGTATTGTTGTATGTATTGGGACCCATCAGTGCATGAGCATGTAGCAATGAGGGGTGGGAACGGCATGCAAAGAATGTATGTAGCGCTTGAAAACGGCATATTTAAGGCAGCAAATGTATGGTGCATGCATGCATGCATGCATGCATGTCTGGAACATGAAAATGCTTCAAAGTATGTATGTATGTACACATGCACATGTATGTATGCATGTATGCATGTATGCATGTATGCATGTATGCATGTATGCATGTATGTATGTATGTATGTATGTATGTATGTATGTATGTATGTATGTATGTATGTATGTATGTATGTATGTATGTATGTATGTATGTATGTATGTATGTATGTATGTATGTATGTATGTATGTATGTATGTATGTATATATATATGTAATAATTCAGTATAAGCATTTTTATCCAGATAAGACTCATTGGGATTCCTACTCCATCTTATAATTAATAGAATCAAGAATCCACGTAATAGACCCTGATCCCCCAGCTACACACTTCAGATTTTAACAAAAATAGTGGGTAAACTGAAATTTCTTATAAAAGATCAGTAACCAATCTATTGAAACGTGAAGTTGCACAAAAGATATATCACCTGGTGGTCCTCTTTCTACGTACTGGTCATCAATTACATCATTTCCAAACTGAAAGAACAGGCACGATGCATCCACTTTTGGAGAGATCACAGTACACGTCAGGTTTAATGTATCTCCTTCTAAGATTATTGGGTCTTTGGGTGTCATCTCTGGAATAATATGTGATTAGGATTTTAATGAATTTTCCATTTGGATGTTACACTGTACACTGTACCTTGTTGAAATCAAGAAAAAAACTTTTTTACATTTAGATTAACTAAAGTTTAAAAATATATTGCAACCATCAATCTGATAACATAATAAGTTCTGTTAAATATGTCAAGAGTACAAACAGTACATGTGAACAAATATGCTTTTAATATCAAAAAGTTTATCTATGCACAAATGCACATTTGTCACTGCTAAAGTCAGGCTCAAACATACAATAACACCCGCCATGGTACACCTTGTGACTCATCAGACATTACACCTAGAAAATGTCCAGATCTAGATTCTCCATTATGCTAAAGTCACTTCACTTTGAAATACTTTTGATAGATGATACAATCCAACTACTCTCAATAATTTACGCACTGTTTTACAACGAACATCGTATAGTATATAGTTTTGTAAAATAACCATGTGCTTCTAGCTTAAATGTACGTGTATTTGTACGTATAAAGATAAATATGACATTGTAATGGTGAAAATAAGACAGAGCATACAAATCTATATATGTATATGATTTTCATATTGAAACAGCCATTACAATTGGGTGTGGAATGATTCGTACTGACTACTGAGCATGTTAAATTGTCAATCAAGTACATTTCTAAGACAGGTGGTTTTTTTCTCTCTTGATCATTTTCCCGCTTGGTAATGGGCTATAAAATGCATTTTCAAGTATGGATTTCCTGGGAGTTGAGAAGAGTTTATCATAATTGTGTGTTTTGGATTGAAAGTCTACTAACCTCCTTTGATCGTCTCGTTGCCGATGATGAATGGCTCCGTGATGGCGGCCCAAAGCAACAGCAGAGACAGCGGAGACAGAGCCCCACACATGGCCGCCTTCTTCTTCACATGATCAAGCAAACTCTGAAAAAGGAAAATATCATCATTCATTTATATCAACTAACTTATACCTGTGGAGATGAACAGTCAACAAGGTCCCCAGTGATTGAGTTTTGAAAATGAAATTCAGGGTTATTTCCAAGTTTGAAAACAAAAATTTAGGCTACTTTAAATGTAAATCTGAGGGAAGAGGAGTACATGTGTAGTTATAAATATACAATATCTAATGCATTCATTTATTCTAATGAGTTTGGTGGTACCTATCTGTTGAATTGGTACATGTTAGGTGAGTGAACAATAATATGATTAGCATATTTGCACTGCAGATACAACATGCTTCCAAAGGAGTTGAGAACTTAAGTTGTGACAGAGATGCCAATGACCTGGTGTACGTGTAAAAGTCGACTGAGCATATGGATAGTAGAATGTAACACTCATCCATTAACATACATCTCATAGGCATTGTCACACATCTTTGAGGACCATATAAACCCCGCCATTCCGACAGCATCCAACCATGTCCAGATAGCATTTTTTTAAATAAAATTGCCAATAGACATTGCCAATAGACAGTGAACAGCATCGTTTAGAGCATCAATTATATAAAGTTGCACTACTACCCAGTACCATGATCTATCTTCCTTTGTAATTTTTTTTTGCATGTATTTCCATTGGTTATTGTGCTCCAGCCGCATAGCCTGGCTACTTTTAATCGAGTTTCAAGTTACACTGATTCAAATTATTGGTTCATTCTGTTTTGTATTTTAACAAGATTCATTCTTATGGCACATCAGGCTCGCCGTGATACGCTACAAGAACTCACTTGATAAAATAATTCATGTTACAAACTCACCTGGTTTTGTCTATATATATTACTGGTACATCTAACAATGACTTTTTGTTGGAATTTAGTGCTAGTTATCTTGTTTCAATATTTCTAATAATATATTTGAATATTCATACACATGAAAACAGTGACATTGATTCAGTTTCCTGTTTTTTGCATTTTACTGAGCAATGTTCAGATATTTTCAATGAACTTCTACTATAACAATGCATCATAATTTAAAAAATAAATCTACATGCAGATTTAATTAATATTGCCTACCTTTCCTTCATATCCTACTATTCATGAGGCAAAAAGCATATACATATTTGTCACAGAATATAAACCTTTAAAAATTTCATTAGACACTATTGTTGATAAAATGAAGATTTTGTAAATTGTTAATGGTAGTTGGTAGTTTGTAGATTGTAGTTTTTTTTCCATACATGAGAGAAAGGTCCATGAATACAGTACTGACTAGAGCAAAAAGATACAGAACCGTAACGAAATTAGAGAAATCAGCGTAAGAAAACGTAACAATTCTTAACAATTCAAAACAAAGTTACCACTATCACGATTTTCTTGGAACTGCTCATGATCACCGAAACTACGATATTTACGATTATTGCAATAAACAGAAAAAACGTAATAATCAGAATAATTTCCTACACTTCCCGCACATTGGCATCCATCTTTGATAATCTCATAAATATTTGGATTTATTCTGTCGTCCTCGTTTATTCCCGCCACAGCGACAGCGCCAATTGGGTAAAAGGTGCGGACGCCGTACAGACACCCAATGAAACAAAATCTGTCAAA
Organism: Streblospio benedicti; assembly: GCA_019095985.1. Taxonomy (NCBI): domain Eukaryota; kingdom Metazoa; phylum Annelida; class Polychaeta; order Spionida; family Spionidae; genus Streblospio; species Streblospio benedicti. Next base: position 14,426,325 of record CM032664.1, on the reverse strand, counting down.
ATGTCCGGCGTGGTTATGAACTTTGAGAAATATTCTTTATATTATGGGAGCCTCCGTAAAATGCATAATACAATGGGGAAAAAAACAAATAAATGTAACTTCAGGTGAGTTATGAAGAAAGCCGTAATTTGAGGACGCTACAGAACTTATTTACGTTTGTAACCGTCGCAACAATGAGAAAAAATAGGAGAAAAACGTAAGGAATCGTAGCGTAATTCTTAAGATTTTTTTTCTGTATCCTTCTGCAAGATCAGTACTGTAGATCAGAAGTTATCCAAGTCTATATTTCACATTCATTATAACGCTTTTTAAGACTTATACAGATTACACTTTTGATTAAAATAATGCTTTTTGAATATTCATCCATCGGCATTCATACAAAGTGAGACAGAAAATGCACTAATGTATATTATTTTCATGTTATGCACTTTGTAGATATCCTTACAAATCCAAAGTTAGTCTCTTTAGATAATCAACAAATAGAGAACTCTGCACCAGTTGCTCAGTGAAAATACAATAGTTATTAACAATACATGTACCTGCATGCAACAGGGTAAAAAAGATTTTTTGAGTATACTCTTCAGACAATGCTTTTTGCAAATTACTGTACATATATAATTAAGTAATATAGGGTTAAATAGCAAGATGACAATTGACCATCATGGTCCTATTTTACATACCTGTCTACATGTAATACTATTTTGTTTACTCTGCTTTAATAAGTAATTGCACAAGATATTAATATTATTTTGGTGGGTATGTAGCTATTCCTACGAATGTGGACAATAACAATTTGGTATTGATACATACTTGTAAAAATATAAAATATTAGTAAATAGTAAATACATGTACAGCCAAATTCTTAATAACTATGTTCTTCACGTGCGTAATACTTGCTTTGGTCCAAAATAATTCCAAATGTCAAATCCTAAATGTCATTTATTATTGATTTCAAACCCTCTGTTCCTTTTCAAAATTAAACAATGTGTACAGCTTCCAAGGAGTATTCTCTTGTCAATCATTGTCATGGTCATTTTATTGTGACATCTGACAAGACGATTTTAAAATACATGTTCATTACTTGAAGATCAGTGCATTCATTGTGCCCTATAATTATGACTTCTTTCCTGTTAAGTTGTTTACATACATGTACACAGGTCAGCTTGACAGTAAACATAAACTCCAAAGCATCTACATGTAGATTCATGCAATATGTATGCTATTACAAACGCAGACGCACATGTAAGACAAACTGCTTATCCATTTAGATTTTGTCAGAAGTGTCAAAATGTATTTTCCATTTGTACATTTCCAAGAGTTCAAAAAAAAAAAAATAAGTAAAAGCCCATTTGACAGAAGCTAAAAATAAGTGAAATCACAATTTTTTACATGTACTAACCATTTGCTTTTAAAAAGCTTCCTAACTCAATACTTATTAAACCTCAGGGAGCATTTGCTTTTTAACAACAAGGTTTTCATTTTCTCTTTCCCCTAAATGGGTCTCAGAAGCCTGTTTGGAGCTTGCTTACTGTGGGTTTAACTAAGATTTTGAGCATTACACAAAGTGCTAAACAAACCCTTATGGCTAACTGGAGAATTGTATGACATTATTTGGTTTAAAATGGCGATATACAATATGTTTTATGAGTTGTCATTTGACATTCAATGATATTTGGGAAAAACAGAGGAAAATATATGAAACTGAACGTTTATTTCTATAGCTTAAAGATCTATTTTCTTTACGTAGAATTTTCAACGTATCTACCAGTAATACTGGTCTCATGCTCATGTTTAAAGAAATAAGAATGTAAATGTAAATGTGGTTTATAGCCGTGATCTAAGTCTTGCTCTCACTACTTCACATTTTACAACAGGCCATTGGCACACTTATTGATCATCAATTGATCATTTCAAACATACTTGTAAGAGAAATGAAAAGATTTCAAACTATAATAATAATTATTAAAATCAACAGATTTTGTAGACACAAAGTCAATACAAAACAATTATTATACAGGAAATGCGATAATAGTGAATTCAACTTTTACAAATTCTAAGCGCCACAGATGGATTATAATGACTCAATCTTGAATTGACAATGGCTGTATATGCAAATAAATATTCACCATATTTGAGGGGGTGGCAATGTTCCTTGTAGTATTTTAATTTAAAAAAATAAAACAAATATAGCTGTGAAACAAAAATGTTAATAGATTTATTTTACTGTTTAGGTGGGATAATCTGATTGCAATTTGACATCTCATGAATGAATTTATCAGAGGTCAGAAGTACATTTTCATGCTCCTATGGAGTTGTAAAAATTTAATTTTTTCAAGCAATAAATGAAATTGTCAACTGTAAACACGATATAATTACACCAGGTCATCAACATGATCAATGTTAATATTCCAGAATATCTTGAACATACTACAATATTAAACAAAGTCAATCGAAAATGAAAAAGAAATCTGAACTAAATCCCAATATTCCACGTCAATAGCAGAAATAGTGTAAGGACATTACAATCCACCATTTCTGTCGGATTCATAGTACATGTGCAGTACAGGTCCATTTAATCAGATTCCGAAAGTTTAAATATTCGGATTATCCGGACCAAATCTCAAGGTCTCTCTATACATGGTCTGGAACACGTCTCTTTTCCATCATATTAAAAAAATCCGCACCCTTCTAAACCTACCATATAAGCACGATTTCAGCACTAGCCTCTTTACGCGGTTTCTATTGATGTTCTAAGTTATGTTACCGGTTCTTTTCTAGATAGTGCAGCATTTTGATCGTAAATTAAATACCATATTTGTAAACATTAGAGAACTCTCTCGCCAAGCATATAGGGCTATATCACATAGCCTCTGCAGGGAATCAAACCCTGGGCCACGACCACTGTGGCACCTATTCGCCTAGCACTTAAGACAGGCGCATTAGCCCACTCGGCCATCATGACACAACTAAAAGCTGTGTCATTCCAACTGAGGGTGTTAATGATCCTGTCTTATAGTACATGTAGCAGTGTTCACTGAAGTGTATCACACAAACGTTGCCCACTAGTTATATATGGTATATATATTGGAATAAATGGACTTGGTTGTAAGTATAGACATTAGAGAACTCACTCGTCAAGCATATAGGGCTATATCACATAGCCTCTGCCAGGACTCGAACCCTGGACCACTACCACTGTGGCACCTATTCTCCTATCTTAGAGAAATATAATTCAACTAGTCAACCAAGGTGTTGTGTAAATGTAGAAGGAGGTCATCTTAATGCCAAAATAAATTGTATAGAATGTATGGTAATATCATAATTGTCAGGCATTCATTATCTTGTAGGGCTGTTAAATCGCTTACTCCATCGATATTTTGCTACATGTACTGGATCTTAATATTGGAAAACAACTATAAATAGCAAAAATTGTTCATAGGCTATTTTAAGAATTATGAATATAACATGGAGCATTTAACATGGATGAAAGTTCAGAAACAATAAAATGACATTAAATGTGTATGAGCCACCTTGAATGAAATTACTTTTATTATGAACTGTTTACTATGTCACCTGGCTTATAATGCTCCATTTGCTGCATAACATAGCTGGAAAACAACGATCTGTTTTTCACCCCATGACAGTTACTTGACTAATATCAAATCTGGTGAACTAAAAGCATAAAGCATAATAAATAATTGCACTGACTAGACCATTGCTACTTTGATTAATTGAATCTAAAATTACGAAGATATTTTCTATAAAAAAAATTTAACAATCTGAAAAAGAATCATTTTTCAGTAAAGATAATTTTAAGTGTAATTTCAGGTACATATATCGTCCTAAAAAATATGAAGGGTTGCAGGTGGTTTTGGTGGTAAAATAAACTTAGCAAGTGCAGCGTGTACTTTTTAAAACGTATTTTATTGTCTACCAGTATGTGTAACGCATGGTGACTTCTTTAAACATTATTATGCAATATGAGAAAGATTTATCACCTGTTTGCAAATTTTCAGTCTCATATATTGGGGACAAGTTCGTAAGTTTAAGAATTTGGGCTGTAAATAAGGCCAGTTTGAAGACCTAAAATACAAATTGTATTGGTATCACATCTTATTGAGTAAAATTTTGATGGTAAACCAATGTTTGATACATACAAATATGCTTACATTTGTATATGAAAAATAATTAAGAAATTAAGGTTATTTTACATGTCAATCAAGAGATGGGGACCAGTTATAAAGGAAACCAGCATATCTAATGTATTAATTAATTAATTCTAATGTGTTTGGTGTTACCTACCCATTAAACAGGTACAGGGTAGTTGATAAACAATAATCAAGTGATTCGCATGTTTGCACTACAGTAAATGGGGTATTCACCACGGGAAGTTGAGACAAATATAGTGTGACAGAGATTCCAATTACATGTACCTACATGTAGTTGTATATGTAAAAGATCTTCTCACCAAATGGATTGTGGACTTTAACATTCATAGATTTACATTTATATGATTATCTGGATATAGCTTAGAGGTGGCTGATCCCGGGGGCTGACCAGGTTATTTGGTACCGTATAATCGCGCATTAAGGCGCACGGGCCTAACATTGGGAGTGCGCCATGTGTTCGTATTAAGGCCCACGGGCCTATAACAGAGAGCATGTTTCAAGACAGGATTTACATTTTTTTTAAATCTAAAATCGCCCAAAGAAGATGCGTGATGAGCAAACGATTTGTCATAGATTTTATATGACAGTACAGTCAATTTCGGTTTTGGTTTCACGACACAGGACTTTAGCCTCGTTCAGCTAACATTAGCCTCGTTCAGCTACTCTTATTATACTTGGTGGGTGCATGCCAACACGAGTCTTGTTCATCGAGACTACGCGGGACATTTGAACTCCTGAGCATGCGCACTAATAGACGGAAGCGTCATGTGCATTTTTTCTTCATAAATAAGTAGGTTATTTTGATTTTCTGACAAGCATTCGTTATAGATTATTAGGAGTATGTTACTACCAAATTATATATTCCAATATTTGAGAACGACAAGTGACAAATGCCATGACAAGGTGTTTGACACAAAGAAACTCATCAAAATGCATACAGCTGAGCGATAATGAATGCCGATGTGTACCATCCGAGTTGGTTGTGTTTGTCGATATACAGTATCTTGTGACATATACACCAAGGAAAGTTACTTTTGGTAAATAATATGTATTGTGGGGTGCGCTCCGTGATCATATTAAGGCTCATGGGCCTATATCAGAGATCAAACATGACCCCAGGGAGACCCCCAAAATAACGATTTTTCGGTTATAGGCACATGTGCCTTTATGCACGAGGATACGGTACGGAGGTGGGGGCTCTGCTATTCCCCAGGAATGTGTCAGCACAGAGGAAGCATAAGTATTATAGATATCCAAGTCTAGGGCTCTACAGGCATGACATTGTATAAATTAGGTAGAAATATAAAGAAAACTAGAAAAAAAAAACTCCCCACCCCCCAATACCTGAACATATTGATTTCATGTATTTCTGGTAAACTGTAACCAATATTCAGGGCTTTTAACATCATTTTATGTATTTCTGGTAAACTGTAACCAATATTCAGGGCTTTTAACATCAATTACAAGCGCATGTATCAATGTTAGAATGCAGTTTCTGTGCTTACACTTCATAAAAAAGTTATTATTGATGGACTTGACACAAAGTGGTAAAATCTGTATTTTGAAAGTACAATTAGTATTCAGGTATTTTGGGTCTGAAATCTGTATCAATACTGACAAATGTGTATTACTTGCCAGCGCTGCATGCCATACTCCCACCCCACATCTGACAACACTTACGTATTTAATTGTGGTGATTTTGTTCTATGCTCTGAACTATTCAGACATTGGAAGCATTACATTGTCGGATGTTTAACAATTTGTCATGTCTTTGCGTTATTTGGAAAGTTTTCACTCTAAATGGTATCCACCCTATACGTACATGTGCATAGTATATTATTATTCCTATCTTTTAAATTTCGCTGCCTTGTTTGTGTGTATGTATATGTATTATCGCCCATCTAGTTTGCCACCATGGCGTTTGAGTGCCGCTGCAAACTCAATGTGATTGATAAACAGGCAGATGCTGTGCATGATGCACCGTATTATATACCATCCAATCAAGTACATTTTTTAAATTCCCATGCCCATGTATGAACGATAACTTGACTAGGATATAATATTCATTTTCCAAGACTTTCCCAGGACTTTGTCAAATTTCTCAGGTATTCCAGTTTGCTGAATATCAAATACCAGGGTTTTCCCGGGTTCTCCCACCAGGGTTGTGCAAAACCTGTGCTGCACCAAAATGTATCAAAATTATAGAAAAGGAAGGATAACTATTGCAATTTTATAGAATATAAAAATTGTGAAATTCACCATGAGTTGAACAAAGTAATAATGATTCCAAATATGCTAGAAAAAGCTTCCATCTATGCAGATAACCAAACATGGTTTAATAATACCCATGAAAATTACAAATTATCTGAACGTAGCAATGTGACAACTTCAGCAAATGACTCCAGTTAAATAAAAAATAAATAAATAAAAAATTTGCAGATTTTGTAAAAAATGTCAATACATGGATTAGAACGTGTCTTGTGTTAGTACCTTTAGGATACAGCAAATGAGTCCATTATCCATAGTTTTAATTAACATATGACACACAAGAGAATATGAAATGAACAAGACATATGTCAATTATCCAGAAGTATCCATCAGAGTTGTTCATCAAGTACAGTACTTGCAAGCACAGTGATTTGCTGTACTTGGACTTGAAAAGACTGGAATTTAAGTACATTTGAAATTTCTATTTCAAAAATCTAATGTACTTGGACATATACTTAAGTACAACCCGTAGGTAGTTTTATCTATTTGTCCCATACATTTAACATTTCATTGCAATTTAAAGCACAACTTGAATAAAATTTCAATCTTATTCACATGTGCAACATTAAAATATAGTTCAACTTGTATGTTCCTTTAATTTTATCAAAGCATGATAAGGAGACCTGACGTTCATAACTTCTTATCTTCAAGTGATAGTAAAGTGATCACACAATATGTCTATTTTTAAGCTAAAGAAAGTAAATGCACAAAAATATTACTAATAGATATGTAGTTCATAAATAATGATTAAAGTGCAATGTGCCATTTCAGAACTGAACAAAGTTGTATAACTCAGGGTTCGAAATTGAGCCTACCGGACTGCCTGGTGCCCGGTGATTCTTTTAGCATGGGCCGAGTGGTTTCAAAAGCTCACACCTAAGTGGGCAGGCTACTTTTTAGTGCTCTCAATAGAAACATAGTTTACCCTTTTCCATTTATGTTATGTTCGTGCGATAACAGCCCTTAAAATCCTTGCAATATATTGCAGGATGGAGCAGATAACATCTTTCACTTTTTTGGGTGTGTGTGGCCAACTTTAATCCTGTCAATTTCCATAAAAAATGTATGTATTTTGACAATCTTTTCACAAACATGTGAAGAAACAATTTTAGCAAACCCCATTCCCAATTTCTCACGTTTTGAACAAAAGCATCATATTTCCAATACTTAGGAGCCCTATTCAAATCATTGGGTGCAAGGTGATTTGCTGCAAGCCGTTTTGTAATATTGTATGCCGTTAAGATGAAAATAATTAAAAATATATCTGTTTTCAGTAATGACTTATATATCATGATAAAGCTGAATATGTTCAGAACACAAATATGTATTTTATATCAAAATCAAACAGCTATAACTTTGTCTACTAGTCTGTCAAACATTAAGTTGTTTTTTTTTTTTTCATTTTGTGCTTCACTCATGTTGAAATGCCCCAAACTAATGCTGTATAATAAAATTTCTTTTTATTGCCCAATAACAATAAAGTAGCAGTGAAATAAATCATGTACGATGATTCTATATACATTTATACATAATGATATCTAGCTTTAATCATGATGATACTGCTTTATATCTCGAACAAATCACTCGCATGAGGAAGAGTTTTGACAGTCACAACCATGAAATGACCTAGCTTGTTTTGGCCGGTATGAGGGCAATAGCACCTGGCTGATTTCAGGTACTTCTCATAATTGCCAACCCTGCAATCTGTGCACAAGTTTTGTACAAATTTTCAAAAGTTTCATTCCCTAGTTTGACTACCTAGCCTTTTGATGCAAAACATCTTCGATCCCTTAAACTTCAAAAGTTTTCACAGGTTCAAATAAAAAATTCAAGCTAAAATAAATAAAAACCAAGTTTTATATAATCGTCAAATAAAAAAAAAGGGATATACCTCAGTCCTGGTAGACCATATTTATATACATCCTATATACATAAAGCAAATATTCATTATAATCTATATAATAAAGAATATTGCTTTTTATGTTAATTGCATGTATTTTTGTGTTCATATATACTCATATAATAAGTCTCGTAGTATCTGCAAAGTTGACTGATAACCCCAGAACGGCTGGTCTGTATATGATAGTCGCATATGTTATTCATATTGTATGTATATATGTATATCATGTCACGATTATGAAATCAATCAATCAATCAATCAATCAAATTAATAAAACAAATAGATCATGCATTAAGCTTCAAGATGACACTTAAACAAAACATACTTCTAGGCAAAGTGGATTTTTAATAAGAATTTGTTTCCAATGGAACAAATGATTCGCATCTCTGAGGGCTGAGTTTCCCACATAAAATATTCATGGTTTCATGACACAATCAATCAGACTTCATCACTGTCTGTAGAACATGGGCCTGATTGTTACTTACATGTACAAATTATTTTTTATCACTTTCAGTAAAATCATTAAACCATTGACATAAATTCAAACATATTATAGTAATTACTGTTACCAATTATATTGTTATACATTAAAGTTGATGCTCAGTCAAACATATATGTGTTCTGTAAAATCCAGGATCAATAAACAATGTCTTTTTCATTGGAGGTGTAGGAAAAATAAGAATTATATTTTTCACGTTTAGTATTTATTACACCTATAAAAATATAATTATATATTGTCAAAGGAAAGACAAGGTCACATGATATTGCATGATCGAATTATTTTCGCCAGACGTACCGTGGATTTCAGACAACATACGTCACATTTAACATTGTGGATATAGGTGGCTTCTTACGTGCACCGTGTAGTTACGTCTGACGGAGATCATTCAGTTTACTTTCTCACCTACACGTGCTTTGATGGGTTTCTAGCCAGTTGTTTATGGTGTGGATTTAAATTACTCTAGATATTCTAATATGCTGTTAAAATGAAAGAAACTTTCAGAATGCATAGAACACATGATATTGTTACAATGTACTATGCAAGCATACTTGTTTGACCACTGAGCATAACCTTTAAAAGGCATTTTCACTCCATTTTATAATAAACTTTACTATCAAAATATTTCTTATCAGGTCAAGATGTGTTCAATTCAATTTATATTTGAATGACAAGTATCTTATTTGGTAATACATGCACACAATTAAGTGTTTTATTGATGTTACATAAAAAAAAACATAAATGTTAGTACAAGCATATTCTTTTTTATTGACAATAAAGTTTTTAAATCAAACATATTCATAAAATATACCAATATTCATATTTTAACTATGATTTGTAATATGAAAAAAAATTAAAAAGCTGAATGCATAATATATATCGTAGGTGCTGTAGTCACAAAATTCCTATTTTTCTTATCTAAATGATTCTAGTTTACTTTGTTTGAAACGGAGATTCTATACAGTAAAAATAAACATCTTTCAAGCAGAACCATTAGCATAAAACATTCTCATCAATTTAGCTAAGTCGTCATATTTGGTTAATTTCATTTCTATAATTTAATTGGGGGACACCTACATGTACAACAGGACAGTTATCATAAAATTTCTAGCTAAAAGCATAATTTGAGTCTACAATATTAATGTTCTTACAAAAAGTGTTTATAAGTAGTAACCTACAAGCATAATTTAAAGCTTTTACAAAACTCATTCATACCTAATATGATTTTGAATACATTATGGAAGCACTATTGGTTTCTTTTTGTTTTACAATTATCAGTTACATTTTAATCTAAAAAAATCCGCAATCTTTACCTTTCTAATTTTCATATTAATCATGACCTCATACTCAGACAACATGTAATCCTAGGTATGACATAGACATTTTTCACTAATCACTGCCTCATCCATCAATGGTGTTAAAAATTATTCACTTTTATGTGTTTACTTATGTTAATAGAATTTTATTGTAATCCTATACATGCCTTTTCATTTGTTTTATAAAGTTCACAAATGGATCTATTCTCGCAATATCTTACTTCCAACTACTTGTATCAACAATAAGGCAGATACTAGTCTAAGTTTCAAACTCGCCTTAAGACATGCTTCTTCACCTATGAAGCATAAAATCATGAACAACCACACAAGGTCAAGTCAGGTTTGATCTCAGCGAGAATCACGTTCTAACATATAGCATGTTTACACATGTAACTATATATATGTTTGAAAACCTTCTATGATCAGAAGTCAATACCAGTCATGTTCAAGTCAATTTGGACTCAAGCTGTGCTGTCAATAGGTGGTCATAGGCCTGGAGGCAAAGCTTGACCAATGCTAATGACCCACAATTTTATGTATAAAAGCACATATATGTATACATATTATGCACATTGTTTTGCTATGGAAAACAAGAGATATAAACTACAATTGAATTGACAACAGTTTGTATCACTATATAACAGTATAATATCACTTGGCTTTTATTGGTCTGTCAACTAAAGTTTGCCAACTTATACATGTATTATTATGATTGGACAACAATGACCAATATGATTAACTTTTATGCCATAGGACTTATAGTTCAAGAAATATATCATGTGTTATACCACATTACCAATGTATTAAGTTTGAATGAGTTAAGTTGAACTCATTCATTTTCTATATATTTATATATATACATATAGATCATTGCCGGTCTCAGCTGTTTTTAGTGTCGACTAACTAAGTGATAAAAAGTTAAACAGACAACAAATAAAAATTCCCAATAGTAGTCCTCAGGTTTGATAAATTGGCTGTCAATAGGCACTGTTAGGCCGCCACCAGCCTGGAGGCAAAGCTTGACCAATGTTAATGATACACAATATTTTTCTCTACATAGTACCCCTAATAGCACATATTACCTACATTGCAGTGATTTATCTAGTAATTGTCAACAAAAAGTTCCTAAGGACTCCATATTTTGAAACAATGGGTCTGGGGGCCAATACAATGAGTCGCGCCATACATTACCATATCCAACTAATTAAACTAAATGTTATGTATACAAGATTTGTGAAATATGGTATGCAGCATGTGGTTGCATTTTCTTTTGCTCTTTGTCAGAGATGTGAACCTGTCACCGCAGAAAATCTTTTTTAACCGACCCTTGAAAAATCTTAACTTTTGAGCAAAAATCTTAATAAAAAAAACGAGAAAAATCTTAATAAAATCTTAATGTTTTACAGTTTAGTACATACTTAAATGAGGATAAAAATATAAGAAAATATTAATCTGATTACTATTTGTATAGTGGGTACTAAAATTACTAAGTATTTGATGGTTTTATATATATACTTATCAATAGCAACTGTAGCATCTGTCCGTATGACGGTCATCATAACACTCCTCTTATTTTACAAGGATTACTATGTCCCACTAATTTCTGCATATGATAGACGCATAAATTCTAGGGATTTCCAGGCGAAAAAAATTATACGTCGAGCATCTGCTGATAGATAAGCCCTTTTGGCATTAAATGATTTTTCCCCCCAGCACATAGTCAACTCACAGCCGGCGCAAACCAGGCGTAAGAAAAGCAGACAGTGAAAGCAAGGTGAGCGTAACTCCAACGCACAACCGACATACAACAAAAAAGTCTGGGTGTGACGTGCGTCGGGGTTACGCTGAACTTGCGTTCATGTCTGCTACCAGCTGAACATACGTCTACAATACATTGAACGCCTGTTGAATGTACGCCATCGTACGCTCAAGGTGCGCCAAGCTTACGCTAATGTTTTCATCTGCAGAGCATCTGCTCCCAATACGCTGCACATGTTAGGCATAAGTTTGACGTATGTTTGACGTACGCTCGACGTAAAAAAATCAATGGATTATCAATCGGCGTATGCCGTTTACGCTTTCGATGTTTTGAGCAACCAAAAACTTTGGAACTGATATTTTGAAAATTTAAATTTGAAATTTGAAAAGGATACTGGTAGCATTGAAACATGTTAAAAAAGTAAAGTAAATAAAATTTGGACCAACATAAATTTAATTTTAATTTAATTTAGACTGCGTTAAAGCAGCAAAAATACAACAAAGAACAAAAGAAAATGTTATATGTGTCCCATGGGATGCACAATTTTTAGATCTGTGCATCCTATTGGGAAAAAAAATAGTCCTGGACTCGGGACTCAAATCGAACACAAACTCGTATTTTCATCCATCACATGTTATGGAAAAAAAAACAGATATAAACTACAATTGAATTGACGACAGTTTATTTCACTATCTACCATCAATTGGGTTTTATGGTTCTGTTCAACTAAAGTTTGTCAACTATGACAGTGAGTGGACAACAATGACCAATATCATTGATTTATGCCATCTGACCTTCAAGTCAAGAAATATGTCATGTTGTGTTATACCATAGAAATAATAGATTATCATATTCCGATAAAACTACAGGCTAAATGAAAGCTGCGCAATACAGTACAACCTTGTTTAACTGGACCTAGGGGGCAGGTTGGACGGGGAACCATGTATTATCTTATGTATGCAAACACTAGTGACTATGGACTATAAGGGAGCACACATAAATTACTTCCCAAAGGGGGTCGGCCATTTGGTGGTGGTGCTCAGTTTTACATAGTGTCCAAGGGGGGGTCATTCAATTTTAAATGTTACAAAAGGGCGGGTCACTCAATTTTATGTCGAACACATTGATATTTTACGCACTTTTGGCGCGAATGGAGAAAACTGCAAGTATTTCAACAGGAATGACGTAAAAATATATATGTTTCATACCAAAACCATTTTATTCTTTTTACTGCAAGAATACATGCTACTCAATATCACTGTCTGGATCAGACTCAGCATTTGCAATGTATTTCTGAATTTGAATCAGAGCTTCTCCAGCGAATATTTTTCTTACACTTTTATTGTGCAATCAGGTGTGTGTGTGTGTTGGGGGGGGGGGGGCACACAATTTATAAGTTTTTTCAAGGGGAAGTCAATCAGTTTGTTACTTTCAGAAATGGGGGGTCACTCAATTTTTCCGAGTTGGTTAAACCAAATGGCCAACCCCCCCCCCCCCCCCCCTGGGAAGTAATTTATGTGCGCTCCCTAATAAGAGATATTCATGAAATTCTTTGTCGAACAACTCCTCCATCACTTTGGTTTGCATATCGTAAACCAATATTCTAATGATAATTGGATTGAAGATCATTTTATGGGCTGTGCATTAGAGCTATATATACAGCTATATTATACACTAATAATTATTCCATAAAACTCATGATTTCGTTCTTGGCATACTAACATGGTGGTCATATGAATCTAGTAGCAACAAATGCCGAGTGTGTTGAGACTATAGTCTCCATCAATCACTACTCTTATGGTGTGGTCTCACCAAATGGAGTAGAGCGTCTTTTTGAATGAGGCTATAATACCACAAACATTGTGTTCTAGACATCTTCGTTCGCCCTCTTGAATAGAAAAAAAGGCTAATAGTTCCGAGTATATGCTCTATCTGCCGTGTACACATTGCGAAAAAAAAATGGGACAATAGCAGAACGTCTAGTTAATAGAATTATTTGGATTATTGATATAGGGTTATCGGGTACATGACTTTTACGTGTATATATATATACATGCGTTTGACCTCAAAAAAAGGTAAAGGACCAGGCCGAAACCGGCCGAAACCGGCCGACAGATCGTTGCTGCCGGTCTCAGCTATTTTAAGTGATTAAGAGTTAAACAAACATTCAAATAAAAATTCACAATAGCAGTCCTCGGATATATCAATAAACTAACATTTTGTTAGAGGCACAGAAACTGAATATTTATATTTGCTACGTTTCAGGGGCACACGCCCCCTTCGATTGGCTTATTGCGCTTTATCTTGTGACCATTGTGTGCATCATAGAAAAATATATTCATATTTGGTAAGTAAGGTTCATTGCATATTGTACATGTATCATATTATTTGCTATATTTCCTTCAAATATATGCTTAGTCTTTTCAGACTATATACTAAAATAACTAAATCAAAAGTGTTCAAAAAACAAGGCATCGCTTGAACAACGTTGACTTAGGTCTTTATTTTTTTATTCTTCGGTTCACAGACCTGCCGCTCAAAAAAAGGGATTTAAGAATAAAAATAAAATTGAAAAAATTGTATTTTTTTAAATCTGCCGCCGAATATTTTTTTTATTGTTTCATTATGTTTAAGCAGGAAAGAAGCCATCTATTCATCTTTTACCGGTCCGCATTTCGTAAGAGCTTTAATAGCGACGACCACGTTACACAATAAGATGCATTAACTAAGGGCGCGAACTTTGCTTTCGTTTTCGGGAAGCAGGCGGGACATTTGAACTACTGAGCATGCTCATTGACAGATGGAAGCGTCATGTGTAAATAATTTTCCCCATCAAAATAAGTAAGTTTTTCCTATTTTCTAGCAAGCATTCGTAATAGATTGGTTGAATAACATTACTAATGAATTATACATTGCTGTATTTGAGGTTGACGATTAACAAATGCGATGTTCAATCGACTTGACACCCAGAATAATGGCAAAACCTGCACTGTTAGCGATAATGAAAGCCGATCTACACAAGTGATGGAACTTTCTTTCACAATATAAACCGTATGTAATAACATATATACGCCCAGGAAAGTTACTTTCAGTGAAATTACCTTGCCAAAATAAGGTCAGCTTTGTTGGTGGAATAAGAAATTCAGTTCGGGTAAAGGCCCAATGGCCCATATCTATGTTCAATGTTAGGCCAAGGGGCCTATTTATACGTGAATAGATGGTCCATTTATTCAATATATAGTTCATGTGGTTTGTGATTTTGCTTTTGGAATATATATACAAAGACTGTGCTTTTGGAATATAATATAGAGGATTCTAATGAATCGAAAAAATATTTTTAATAAATTCTCAAAATTCATAAAATACTCAACAATTAAAATGAAAGATTTAGAAAATATAAAATAGCACACAAAACTTAACAAAATACAAAGATGAGATGGTTCATTTGTAGTACAGCATATTTTCACCCCCATAGTACGGCAGTTGACGTTTTGATTTTTCAATTTTATTTTTATTTTTATTTCCTCCTCCTACGACAGTTGAGGTTCCTGGGTGTCCATAAACCATAACATCAAAAAATAAAGGCCTTATGGGCAGTTAAGAATATATTATTCAAAAATATACTGAAACAATGTATACTTTACAATTAAGAACTTTATGAATTTGAGGAGAAAACCGCAGAATGAATTTACAGCACTGATCAAAATATTCAGCGAAACATATTGCTATGTGTGTTGCATAATCCTATATGTTAATACACTAATTTTTGGACTTTGTTCGGCTATCTCCTCTTTAACCTGACTAGCTGGACGCCATCTGGCTACAGGAGATCATTCATGGTACTGTGTAGTTTTGCACGAATATGTGTTTCATTTTCAAAATGGCCCTGATGGTTTTAAATAGCGGTTTTATAACAAAAATAGCAGACAGCAACAGCCATGACAGCATCATGTGGAGTAGTGTGATGCCATAAAGACTCCACAGGCGTAACATGGGTTCAAATACTAGGGATTACCACCACTTTGCCAATTGGGCTATTCGTATGTTAGAACCTTCGATCAAGACCACCTCTATAAATACACCACCTCTATTATAAGATAATTTATAACAGTACCAAGTCTTCACAAAAAAGACCATTGCAAACGTCCCCAAAGAGACCATCCCTATATTAAACCAATTGATGCCAGTCCTTGGGCAGTCTTAATAAATAGGGATGTTCTACTGTCAGAAGTGTGTGAGAATATCTGTGCCATGGAGAGCATTATGTTCCCATTACCACAGATACTGATTTTTCATCCCATAGCTTTTGCATATTAGATGCGAAGCGCATTTTCAGTGATCAATGACTTACTAGAGATATACTTATACGAGTCGGAGTTAATCCAGTTAGTTCTCCGTCTGCGCCAAGTAGACTACATCCAAGCTCAGAAATCCATAGCTTGATCTGTTGCTTCACTTCTTGCTCATTGCAAAAGATTCTATATTGTGGTTTAAGAACTTCCCTATCTCAAATTAACTTCAGTCTTAAAGGTTGTTCCAAAACACTCTTTCTCCATCTTCAATCTTCAATCTTTATTTCTGAAAGGGTCGATGGCCGTACAGGAAATTTTATGCATTTGTGACAAACCATGTACATGAATTAATAATAAACAAGTACAATAATAAAAACCAATTGCAGTGAATTAGAAAAAACAACAAGAAAAAACAAACAATAACAACATTTCTAATGAATAAAGTACTACACAAGGGTCCAGGTATTACATACTTTCTCCCAATGTAAAGGGGTCATCCATATCATACTTGATACTTGAAAGGTGCTAAGCTTTCAGTACAATGAAGTGTGCCAATTTTATTCATTATTCATTTGTATGTACTAACTATACAGAGCCAACATTACAAAGTATCACCCATGCCCACAATTTGCACAAGGGTGGGTGCTGCAGAAAAAGAGTGCTGTACTCATTTCATACACTTTACTCAATATATCCCTTTCCTATGTCCATGGAAGGTATCTTACATAAACACTAACTTTTCCTACTTTTCCATCCTTAGCAGGATGAGAGGTTGGTAATGTTAGTACCGGTGTGTGCTATCAAGTCATGGGTGCTGTCAGGATGGGAAGCATGCTATCAGGACTTGGCCATCGGTGTCAGATTTGAGGCTGAGCTTTTTTAGGACAAGGGTGGCTGCTATCAGGACGATGGGTGGGAGTGGATGGTGTAGACCAGAACTACGTAATACGTATTTGTTGTTAATTAGTGGTCTGGGGATTGGGGGATGTTGGCAGGTACTATCAGGAAGTGGGTGGGTGATGTCAAAGTGCGGACATTGCGTAGTGGCCTTTATATTTGGAAGGTTGGTGTCTTGACTTTCTTTTCATCATCGACTGTTATATAGTTCTGAAAAGTTCCGCCAATGAATCATACTTGATGCTTATGTTTGCCGTGTAGTTAGTGTGTCAACATTATTTATGTGTTTGTAGTTTGTACTCTCGAAATAAGAATACTTATAGCCAATGTCAGGGGAAAAATCACAATGCGTTTGATTTTCACTGCCTATTATTACAGAGGATAATCACCCTGCCATGTTTACATAATCAAAAAACTGCCTTTCAATGAATGACGCCTTGCTTGATCTTGGATGTTTTGTGTATGGAGATGCTGTCAGGGTGCTTTTCAGGATGGGTTGTGGTCCTGTCAGGACGTGGGCAAGTGTCGTCAGGACAAAGGTTCTTGAAAAAAATGCTGTAAAAACATATTTATACACTCAACAAATATGTCGTTTTTCTATGCCCATGGAGGGCATTGTGTTCCCATTTACATGGACACTCAACATTTCCTCCCTTAGATTTTCATTTCAAGTCGATGGATTTCACCAATGATTTAGTTGGGATCTACTTATACGATCGATTTTGTAACTGGAGTGATTCAATGTGGTTCTTAGCATGCCTCTTTGACCACACGGGTATAAGCTAGTAATCATTAATAGTTTCAAAGCTAGATTTATGTATGTATGTACAGTGAATTAAAATAAAAGTACTGTGTCATTGTTCATATTCTGATATGAAATCTTGATTAAAAGTACACAATTACAATGTATGTTATCAGCCACAAATAGCCATTGGCCAATCAAAATTGGTTCCTTTATGCTATATATAAAAACAATATCCCACCCAGCAGCAACTTCTACTTGTATTGGAGCGGTTTGCAGTTTGCTGCTGGGTGGAATATTGATTTTTTCTTGCTGGCTTAAATGCATAGAATATCAGTAACAATGTCATATATGGCGTTTGAGAAAGCAGTTTAATTGACAGATTGCCCAAAATCGAAACACCTTGGTGTCGCCTCATATCTCATAGTTGTGTAAAGTTTGAATGAAATCTGTTCATCGGTACACCATCTAGCTTGTCCGGAGACATACATACATACATACATAGTTAGCTAGTTACAAACGAACGAAACACAATGCTTTGCTTCAGCAGCTGAGCTGAAGCGACGCAATAAGAATATCCAAAATAATTGTTTTAAACATTTTCAACCTCTGTCCTCTTCAGAATATAACTTTCAATTAAAACAAGTGACTCTATGAGAGCCTATATCGCTCACCTGTATCTATGTTCAATTTTTGGCAAAAAAGAGACAAATTGCACTGTAATTCCTACCCATATTAGAATATCTTTGCCCATATTACTACAATACTGTAAAACTAGAAATGTTTGTGCACGATTTAATTCGCGAATTTCGCAGGTGGTGTAAAAACGCAAAATTAAATAGTCAGCAAACATTAATAGCCAATGATTAGTAGGCTCAGAAGGCCCCAAAACCGCGAAATTAAAGTCACAAAATAATTGATAGACAAAAATCACAAAATTTAATAGCCGCAAAATATTCTAGTTTTACAGTACTTTAACTTTAAAAAATCAGTTAGCATTATGACTGTACAAAAGAGACAAGTTTTCACTATGACTTCTATCCATCTCCAGAAAACAATAGCAGTAATGTAGTTTGCATTATGACTAATAGACAGACTACACTTCTACTCTATAAAAGTTTTATGGACCCCTGGGGCGAGTTCAATTTTCCCCCCAGGGGCATGTATAAAGTTCCTATATGGAATGATGATCATATAGGTATACAACTTCTTTGAAAAAATGATGAAATTTGAATAAAAAATGAAGAAACTATTGTGCAAATATGAATTGTGGACAGACGGGCGACTGACGACGGATGAAAGGTGATCACAAAATCACTGCTCCTGTAGACAGGGAAAGTGATTACAAGACTCGCACCATCAAGTAAGCTCAACATACTGGTGAACAAAGATGTCATGAACTGGGAGGAGGGGGGCCACCAACTCTCACACGTGTATGACTCCATTATGACAATGGGAAGTCGCTCGGACTGACATGCACAGTGTGCGATTCTGAGGATGGCAGGGAATGTGACTATAGGTATACTTCAGTAGAACACTGAAATTTCTGTGGCGAAACTATTGTGACTCTCAATTACACTCGCCATGTTCAATCCAAACTAGCCAACCTTAGTTATTAAAGTGTTGGAATCAAGTAATCATAATACTGCCGACTGTGGCGACACTGGCGAGTGACTTTAAATTTACACTAGCCAACAGAAATTTACACTAGCCAGGGGCGAGTGGCGAGTGCCTAATCAACACCCTGGGATGGACATAGACATTTGTCCGAAACTGTAAATATTAAGGTAAATTCAGTGTTGTGGTTGAAGAAACATGTTGATCCATATATAATAACGAGAATTCAATTTCTGGTAGAGAATATGCTGTTGTGAAAGTTACCAACATTGGTTTAAAATAACTTGCTTTCAGAGAATGGAGCATTTTTCACAATGTTCACACATAAAAAATCAAAAATATAAATATTCACAATTATTTCCGTTGCCCTCTAGTCTCAGTCAATCAAGACTTAGTCACTTACTTTCCGTCAAGACGACCTACGAGTCTCTTGAACGAAGTAGTGTCAGTCTGGTTAATCAAGACTAGTTGCCCTCTAAAAACTGTGGCTGGTATATCTTATTCATAAACAAGACATAATATGAGGCGTTGGGGCTTAAAGCAAGTGCTTCAAGTGCTTACTTATACATATTATAAGATATGGACAAAACAAGGTTGGGCCCTATAATCTTCACCTGCGAGAGTAAACCTAGAAAAGTACAAGTGCCCATGGTCCATGACATGTATCACAAACTAATAATAATGAATAAAGCACAACTCACCTTTTAGAATATGGGAGTATTCGCTTCTACAGTCTTTTTGCAATTTTAGTTTTCAAAGCTTCTCTTTGTGCATTTCTTTCAATGCCACTAGGATCTAAAAAAAAAAGAGCACTTAGTTACAAAATAAGAATTTACTTTGAAGCAGATTTTAAATAGTTGACCAATAACAGCTCTAAAACAGCATCCCTCCTCAGTCTATGAAAAATGTGAAAATTTTGTGTCAGTCATTTAGTCTGATATGACTGAAAAACTGTAAGACCAAATGATTTTCTGTCAGCCGGAATTTTTTGCAGTAGATGGACAATATGGTCGGCAAGTGCAAGCGGCTGAGGAGCCCAGTAAATCTAGGGTCCAGAAAGGAGGTTTAGAGCCATGCATTTTTTAAAAAATTGTACATGTAATAGGCGTATTGATTCTAGGATTTTCTTTTTGTCGAGAGACATATGGACAATGATTGGACTAGCTGTGTTTATACTTTTACATACATTTAAATAATCCCTGTATATTAGTTCAAGATTGCATTTGGATATATGGACCAATACAAGGAAAGTTTTCCTTCACTGATTTAGGTCAGTGGCTGTAGCAATTATGCAAATTGATCTTATATTTTAATTTAGTGTTACCTGATCAAAATAATATATTTGAAAATCTAATTTTGAAATGCTGAAAATTCTGTAAGTGTGTATATAATATCCTTCTAAGTTGCTTAGACACACAAAAATTCTTACATAGGTGCGGCATTTCACTTAAAATCATTTCCAATAATTTTCAGAATAAGTGTCAAAGGAAAAAAAAATGTTACAAGCCAAAAATTAGTAGAATAAAGTTAGTGTCAGGACAATAATACCCCACATACTCAATTGAGTATAACTGAGCAATGCTGTTCCTTATATGGTTAAAATATAAAATGTGATTAAAAAGGTCACAAATATGGATGAGTACACTTAAGACTTGATAACTATTGTATGAATTTAACGTAAAGTAAATAAAAAAACGTTACTGTCAAACAAATACTTTTGATTAAATTATCTTAATTCATTGCCACATCAATCTAAAATACAAATTGTATATTTCATATTCGATGAATAATATTCAATGATCTAATCACAAAATCATTAGAACATGATGTACATGTACACAGATAACTTAGACTTCTATTAAGTATTTTCTTACTAGAATTTTGAAAGATTTTTTAGTAATTTGTCTGCTTTCCATAATATCATAGCCTAAAATGTCAATAACATGGTCCTTACCGTCTTCAACAATGTAAAATCTATGCAGCTAAAATTCACACAAAAGTATCCTAACAAGATGAACTGGCTGTGTGCACTGGTTACTATTACACCAAGTGTTATATGACAATGTCACCAGAGATGGCTAACACAGGAAACGCACAATGAGACAGGACTTGAGCAATGAAGGCACAGCAGCAAGACAACAGACTATGGCAGTGAAAAAGTAGATTTTTTAACAACTCAGTAACATACATACAGCAGCATGAAAAATGAAAAACAAGGTGGTGGGCATGGCTCATCAAGAAATATTTACTAGATTAAGTTTAGACCAAAATAGATAGAATTGTCGTGTATTTTCAATGTCATGTACATGAAGCTTACAATATAAATAAAATATATTCATTGCATTAATTAAGCATCAGATTTAATTCATTTACACATCTTTACAATAATGACTTGTCTGATCCACAGAAAATTGATACCGTATTCCCGCACATTAAAGCCCATGGGCGTATAATCAAAACCCAGCACTTTTTGGACCTTTTTGGAAATGGAAAAAGTTCCCACTCAGCTGTAAACATTGGGGTAAATAACAGTGTGAAAACTAGACGTTGTGAGGAGCATCCATATATATGTGTAATTCATTTTTTGGGGCACAGTCTTGAAATGGGTGTTCTGCAAGCTATCAAAGCTACACCCAAGATGACTGAGGTACACGATCTTCTAACCCGACTTCACAAAAACTACCACTTCAGCCCAAAAGACTTGAGGGAACTTAGACTTATTGCAGAAGCCTTAGAAGAGAAAGTCATCACGCCAACCAGACTCTCTGGTACTCATTGGATGCCACATATATCCAAAGCACCATCTAACTGTCAATTTTTTGATGGGAAAATAATTTTCATTCTAACTTAATAACACATGGGCTTATATTCCAATACTAAGCCCATCCTCGATGTTAGGCCCATGGGCTTTAATGTGCGGGAATACGGTATGTTGAATTTATGGCTCAATATCATTCCTCTTCATATTACATAAATACTCTCATGCAACTAACTACCCTGCACATATTTTAATCTAAAATCAAAAAGTTCTCTTCTATGGATTCCAGCTTTTCCATCCTTTTCAAATTCCACATTGAATTCCTAGGCCTTTTACATGACATGAGTATATTAGGAAGTCATGAGTGATTTAAGCACAATCACTCACTAAAGAGCCTTTTGATAAATGCAGCTCTTTTTACTTGCAAAATAGTAAATGCCTATTTGTTTTAATCATCTTTTATGATTGATCACTTAGAGAAGTGAATTTTCTAAAGTCAGATTTTCAGGCTTGTTTCCCTGGGGCTTCTTTCCTTTATCATATATATTCACATCTATGTATTCAAATCATTATGAAATTTTAGTGTTAAAAATTAATGCTGTTTAACCAGAAAATGTACACATGATTGTTACAAACAGGGCAATTAACATAATAAATTATTTGTACCCCCACTATTCATACACAGCAGATATATGATGATGCAAATTCTTGAATGCTCTCTTCTTGAGCAACCGATGACCACTTGCAAAGAAGCGCATATTTCTTAGCACAGGTAAATACAATGATGATACCTACATGTAAACAGGGCATATTACACCCCTGTCAGTGAATGATGAAATATCAGCCATGGGTCCTGATTTATCACTGTATTTTTGAGTGATGCTAAACATTTATCAAATCTATAACATAAATTATGCGATTGTATTCATTGTATTACACAGTCTAGCTAAGTAGATTGGTCTGCAGTCGTATTATTTTGAAAAAGAGCAAAAAATGTGATTCATTCTAAAGCATAGCGAATCAATTTACAATCAGGCATGCTTACATGTAGCACAAATTGTTGTTCAATAAAATCCAAATTTTACAGCCAATAACTGTTTTCTGGTACTGAGTTTAAATAAAAATGCATGGTTTTCAAATGCACATTGGTAATAAATTATTTTTTATACACATTACACTGATATTGTTTCTCCACAGTGTGAAGTCTAGTGTTTGGTCATGATGCCCATAACTAAGTGCTAACCTTTTTAGCAAGTTAAGCCCTTTGAATTAGTCTTAATGTAAAATACTGCTCTAAAAAGACTCCTTTTACTATTTGTGTGTTATGTTTGATTAATACAATGTCACTGTACAATAATAAATAAGATTATAAATGTCGGTGTCTACATAATTTTTCACACACATTAAACACATATGGTGTCAATATATTTTTAGTGCTTTTCATAATGAACACATTTTAAGAAGTTAAATGCTTTATTTTGTCATTAAAACCCAACATTGTCTACAAAAGAAAATTGAAGAAAGCAAGTATTACAAACAAATGAAGCAAATCGTGTTTTTTTCAATCATACTACATTGTATTTTATTCAGGTTATTTAAACAAAACAAAAATTCTTTGTTTACTTTAGTGACAATTCTAATGAATAAAATGACACTTTAATAATTTTCTAACCAAATAATAATAAACTTTAAATGTTTTAAGAACAAAGAAAGTGGTACAAATATAGCTTTCAGATAGTTTTTAAGAGATACAGTGCCGGGTGCAGCAGGACACAAAAATGTAAGATAATTAGAGGAATCAGCGTAATACAACATAACAAAATGTAACAATTTGTAATCCAGTTATGACCATCATCATTTTCTTGCAACTGCACAATCGCCAAAAACAAAAATGTAACGAAATTTGAGGGATCAGCATAATACAACGTAATAAATTGTAACATTTTGTAGTCCAGATATGGCCATCATTGTTTTTTTGAAACTGCTCAATTGCCGAAACAACACTTACTATTAATGAAAAAAAAAAAAAAAAAAAAAAAAGATTGACTTCCATCTTTGATCTTTTATTTACGTGAATATTCAAATTTGTTCGGGTCTTTCCGGTACCATACAGTAACCACAGCAAGGCTGAAAAGTACAGTTGTTTAGACACCCATTTATACTTATGAAAGTTCTTTTTCTTGTGGGAGCCTCGCATAATAAAATCATTAAAAAAAGAGAAGCTGCATAAGTTCAGGGAGGCAAGAAAAAAACAACGAAACTTGATGAAGCAACAGTTTTTTTTCTTGTTCTTAAAAGTTTTCACAATGAGAAGAAATCGTAAGAAATCATAAGATAATTCTTTATATTTCACTTGTGTGTCCTGAAGCAGTCAGAACTATATTGTTTGAATTTGTTTCTTCGCTGACTCCAGGCAATTCATAGATCTGAGCCACGCCCCTTTTTACGTCAACCAGCCAATCAGCGAGCTGCCTCATACAAACCTACGTAGGTGCGCTGTCATGGTCTCACAAATTTTATCTCCTCCCGTAGCAAACAGTGAGAAATTGTCTAGTTTTGATACCAGATTTTTTAATGAAAATATGCTTAACGTCTTAATTTTTCAGTTGAGATGCACTACCTTGCCTCTTTTCTACATTGTATCCAATGTATACCTATCACGGGTGAAAAACTCTTATAAAAACACATTCAAATATAAATATGTTCGTCGTGTGCGTACTGTAGCTGTCAAATGTCAACATCGCCAACACACGCACAAACCACTGTGATTTCATAAACAATGAGTGTGATTTGAGAAATATCCTTTCATCTATGTCTTCATAATCGGTTTATAATTGATCCGACATGTGAATTCTTGATGGGTATGTTATTGTAACGATGATAATCCATTCGTTTCACAAATCTATTACTCTTTGGAGATTTAAAGGTGATGCCATTTGCATGGACACATTAGCCTTTATCACACGTCATAACTTGTCAACACACATAGCACAATGCGATTAAGAGTAGCAGGCTCAAATAACCCGCTATCACGGGACTTCATTTGGTAGTGGATGCAAAAAGATGGAAAACTATATGTCGCAGCAAATCTTTAATATCAATGTTTTCTGAGAATACCGTATACGACCATCCAAGTGCCCACCCTCGTGTAATAGCCCTCCCCCATCATTTTCTTAAATGTCTTTCAGAATTATGTAGTAACTGCACTCTCGTGTAATGGCCCACCCCCCAGTTTGAGGAAATTTCAATCTGACAGCCCTGGGCGCTTGGATGGTCGTATACGGTACATCTGGGATGCTATAGAACAGAGGTTACCGAATTCATTCCAAGTTAAAAGTAAGATTAGCACACATTGATACAACACTCTTCGGTAGAAAGTCGGCAATTTCTCTCTATTTACTACGGGCGATAGGAATGTTTGTGAGACCCACGTGGTAGCATAACCAAATCTAGAGAAAGGGGCTGGGCATCGGAACTATGAACAAGTAGTCGTCGGGAACGCCGTAAATCTCCCCTTCCCCGATCAGGCCATTTCCCCGATCAGGCCATTTTTGAAAAGTAGGCCAAAGTACTCAAATATCAAATCACGTGAGGAGAGTGACATAGTCATACAAAATGTCAAGTTTGGTGATGATAGGTAATAAAGTCTTCCCAGGAGACAGATAAACACAAATTCGTAATAATTTGTTTTTAAAACACATCGTAATTTCATCAAAAGTAGGCCAAAGTACACCAAAATCTAATCAGCTCTGGAGAGTAGTACAACGAGGTTAAATATGAAGTTTGGTGACCATAGGTCAAATACTTCTCCCTGTAGAGTGGTAACAAGGTTTATTATGTAACGCTCGTAAGTTCAAAAGTAGGCCAAAGTACACCAATATCAAATCACGTGAGGAGAGTGATATGGACATACCAAATGTCAAGTTTCGTGATGATAAGTCATAAACTGTTCCCAGAAGACAGATAAACACAATTACGTAATAATTTATTTTTTTAAAAACACATCGTAACTTCATCAAAAGTAGGCCAAAGTACACCAAAATCTAATCAGCTCTGGAGAGTAGTACAACGAAGCTAAATATGAAGTTTGGTGACCATAGGTCAAATACTTCTCCCTGTAGAGTGTTAACAAGGTTTATTACGTAACGCTCGTAAGTTCAAAAGTAGGCCAAAGTACACCAATATCAAATCACGTGAGGAGAGTGATATGGACATACCAAATGTCAAGTTTCGTGATGATAAGTCATAAACTGTTCCCAGAAGACAGATAAACACAATTACGTAATAATTTGTTTTTAAAAACACATCGTAACTTCATCAAAAGTAGGCCAAAGTACACCAAAATCTAATCAGCTCTGGAGAGTAGTACAACGAAGATAAATATGAAGTTTGGTGACCATAGGTCAAATACTTCTCCCTGTAGAGTGTTAACAAGGTTTATTACGTAACGCTCGTAAGTTCGTCAAAAGTAGGCCAAAGTACAAACAAAATTTTTTGAGAGGTACTTTTTTCCTCAAACAAGACATATTCAATTTGCAAATCAATAGCTCAAGTAGTCTTTGAGTTATCAGCCTGTTTATTTCGGACGGACGGACGGAAGCAAAGCAAGAAATCCCCCTTCGGACTTCGTCCGGGGAGATTTAATAATGGTCAGTTGCGAAAATCTAAACTACACCCAGTAACATGTAAGGTGCAACTCCAAATGTAAACCATATCAAAATGTACACTTCAGTGAAATGGCAATGTAAATACACACTTAATTAGAATTTGTTCAACTTAAAAAGACCATAGGCTTTGTGAGGGGGGTATATAGCATTGATTAAAATCCAGTCACCAACCTCTTTTTTTTCTATATCACCACTGATGCCCATAAATACCACTTTTGACAACAATAAGAATTTGGAACCTATTACCATCATACATAGGAACAATAGATAATTTAGACACCAAAGATAGAACCAAATCTTGGATCTCGCCCCTGAAATGGACTAAAATTAAACCTAAATCTGTTTTTAACGCACTTCTCTTTTATCCCGTACATAATAACAGTAGGAGTGAATAAATATCCTTGCACAATATGGCACACAAACACCGCAGTCCGATATTCCTACAGGCATTTTGGACATAAAGAATGAAGAATGAAGAAGGGCTAAATGGGTGGGGTGGGGAGAAGGATGCACTTGCCCGACAACAGCAACGCCCTGGAGCGCAACGTCACCTGACGTTAGCAGGATAGATCTAATTCATTTGCTTTTTTACTAAATGTTTTTTTTTGCTGATAACTCACACACTATTTAACCGAAAAAAATATTTGAAAAGATATTTGAAAAGAGCTTGTAAATGAGCTGTCACACGACGAGCAATGTAAAGACATAAGACAATTGTGATAATACAGTGACTCAGTTGTAATCCTTTAGATCTAAGCATATGTCAATGATGCTCCGAGTATCATACAATGATGTTCCACGTAAGCTCTGTGTTTTAGCGCCTGAATAAACCACACATAATCACAGGTGAAAAACTGATAACTCCACACTTTCATATTTATAAATTTCCAACTTACATACTGCAACCAAGTGCAAGTGTTTGTAATCAAGGCACTCAAGATCTAGTTAAATGGCACATTCTATCACTCCGTACATAAATCATCGCCAATACTCTATTCCGATTGGTTCAGCAGCTTGCTCAATTGTACGATAGATTGCACGCTACCGTATTTTAGTGCACGCGCTGAGACCACAGTCTAAACTAGACTAGTAACGTGCCATTATTTATACCGCCGCTGACGTTGCATGTTCAAACATTAAGACAGATATATGATTTTTTAAAAATAAAAACAAAGCAGGCACATGTATACATGAGGGACTTATTAATGAATTCCAAAGCAGAATTTCACCAAGGGGAGGTGTCGTATCCTTGTCTTTATCACGTGTGTAATCATAATTGTCTCGTGAGGTTTCTTTCTATGACCCATGTAAAACCAGCCTATCAGTACATTCTTATTTTGTGTATAAGTCTATATGATTAGACCATAAGCATATTGTCAACAAAGTTCTCTGTAAGATCTATATACAGTATACAGTACCAACCACTTATCCAGCAGCTGCACTACACCCGGGGCTCACGCCTGGCCTGACACGACCTGCGTGACCCTGGCGGATCGCGTATGTTTCTCTACCTGACTACTCCTGGTTGTTTCCTAAAACCACACGTGCACCACTAAATGGACCACCGGCGGTCCATAGGTCATGGGGTGTATAATACCCAGGTTTCAAAAGAGGCCTCCAAGCATGGAAGACTTTGCACCGGTGCTGACACGCTGTCCTACAGGTGTCCCCTACACACGGCCACGTGCGACCAAGTCCACGACGGTGAGGGCGGAGGGCCACAGGCCAACCAGGGAAAGAACAGTTAAAGAGGGCCTTTTCTCATCGAGAATAGGTTGCAAGCCGTACCTGTTGCTGTACCAGCATCTAAGGGATGGTTCATTATTTGTGACCAGGTGGGGCTATGAGGAAAATCAGGGGGGGCCACATATTTTGTCCATAGGTGAACAGGGGGGGGGCCATCTATTTTGTCCTTGGAAATTTGGCAGCGATTTTTCGGTATTTGATCATTTTTTAGCATATTGCTTTTTACACTTTTTTACATTATATTGGGATATGAAATCATATGCGTATTTGATTTAATACAATAAAATAGAAATTAGCAAGATTGTAACATACATTTTCTTTAATGCCATACACATATACATATTTTACATTAGTATGGGATATACATGGTATTGAATTAGTGTGGCATTCATTGATATTTACAAAGATCCTAGGGTTTGTCAGAGAACAATAGACTACATGTGACATAGTTCAGAATAAAAAAAAATCGTATCTACAGTGTGCAGTCAATTCTAGCAAAAATTCAATGTTCATCTTGTAAAATCAGCAAAAATACTTGTTCTTGTATTTCTTGTTCACCTTCCATGGCGCGCAATGATTTCTGGAGGTACATCAACACAGGAGTAACATCATCAGCAGTTAGTGATACATCATCATCATCTTCTTCTTCAGTTTCATTGATGTCAGCTAGTATGATTTCGTGATCAGAATCACTACTAAACTCATTGATATCTTCGCTATTGTGAATAAATTTATAGGGGCTTGCGCCGCGGCCACGTGCAGACCATGCTGCGTCGCGTCCTCGTCGTGCTGATGCGAGTCCACTCCCGCGGAGCAGACCCGCCTCGTCGCAGCCGGGGCTTGTCACCAACCCCGCGTACTTCTCGTTGTTGTGTTGTTTAAGAAGAGACCTAGTTCACTACTACGATGCAACAGTAGCTTCCACTTTTATATGGCAAGGCTCTATGGCCAGTGATCCCACCAGGTTTCACGAAGGGCCCTGTCTACACAAGGGACTTCGCACTGATGCTGACACGTACCTAGTATAAGCAAGAATACCGCCACACGCACGAGCGTGAGGTGATGCGACTGTGGAGCCTAGCCGATGCTAGGCCCCGTGAAGATGGTAGAATAAGGGCCTTCCCTCACCGAGGAAAGGTTGCCAGCCCTAACCTGCCCGACCAGTGTCTGAAAGAGAAGTGAGCTCTATTAGCTCAATTCATCCAGTACTACAGCGTACTGGGTCCCTAATCCCTACCGGGGCTTAAAAAGAAGTGGACAACTCAAGCAAGGTGTGTGTGACCGAGGCGATTACTATCCTAATCCAGTGAAAAACAATATTATCCCCTAGCAAAGATTCATTGTTCATGTTGTAAAATCAGCAAAAATACTTGTTCTTGTATTTCTTGTTTGCGTTCCATGGCGCGCAATGATTTCTGGAGTTACATCAACAGCAGGAGTAACATCATCAGCAGTTATTGATACATCATCATCATCTTCTTCTTCAGTTTCATTGATGCCAGCCAGTATGATTTCATCTTGATCAGAATCACTACTAAACTCTGTAAAACTGAATGTACCTGGTATGCAGCATAAGGTCCCACCAATATACCTATTTTTGTGAAAAAGTGACCCACAATATACCAATATCTGAGAAAATGTGACCCACCAATATACCAATATCCGAGAAAAAGGTGACACACCAATACATCAAACTCAGATTCTAGTACATGTAGATATCAAGAATGAATATAATGAATATCAATATATTTTTATCCTGATAAATATACTAAAAATGTGAAAAAGACACCCTGAAATATACCAAAAATGTGAAAAAAGACACCCAGAATATACCAAAAATGTGAAAAAAGACACCCTGAAATATACAAAAAATGTGAAAAAAAAACCACCCAGAATATACCAAAAATGTGAAAAAGACACCCAGCAATATACCGAAAATGTGAAAAAAGACACACAGTTACGAGGCATGTCCGTACTAATCGCGATAGTGTGATACTATGTAGATAATCACTTTTAAAATAGAACTCAGAAATTGTTACTTTTCGATTAGTTTCTTGATGTCACAATTTATATATAATTACGAAGAGTGGGGTGTGGCCATGTTTTTTTTTATTTTATTTTTGGAAATTCGCCTACAATCACTTTCCTGGGGCGCTTTCACGCATTTTGAGTGTACCACTTTATTGAAATCACCTTTTATAGGGTTATTTGTTCTTCGTGCGCTTGCTTTCATCAGTATACTGACGAGAAAACTAATTTACCATCACCGATTCGGGTACAAATATTCTCCTTCTCCTTCTCAGAGAAAGAGGACGTTATGTGATCAGATTGACAGTGGCTATTTTTACGGGTCCATAAGCATAAGCCGAATTCTATTTTTGCGGATCCGTAAATATAAAACTGATTATTATGGGAAATATTTCATTTCCATCATGGCTATTTACTCCCCTCAAAATTGTGTCCATAGGAGACGGGGAAGCTAGGAAACTGCTTTACCATCACTGATTCATGCACATATAATTGTGTTCATTTTTACGACGCACTTCAGCTTTCGCCATCACATTGTTGCTTCATGTGTTATGTTTCTCTGTTGCTGTGTGTGTTATGTCTGTCTCACAGGTTTAGAAATCCAGTGGTCACAGAAGACGATTTTTGTATGGCGAGCAATAAAATTGTCTCCATAGGAGACAGGGAAGCCAGTGATTATATAATGATTATATGATGAATAAATTGATTGAGAAGTTTCCTTTACAATGTGCTGTTTTGAGTCAGTTAACCATTCCATTGATGTATACAAGGGGGGGGGGGCCCACCTATTTTGTCCTTGACATTAGAGGGGGGGCCACCTATTTTGTCCTTGAAATTAGAGGGGGGGGCCACCTATTTTGTCCTCGGTTAAAATGCAAAATTCTCATAGCCCCCCCGGTCATAAATAATGAACGCTCCCTAAGAGTAAACTGCCGCTATTCGGCTTACCCAGTACAACAGAGTACTGGTTCCCTAATCCTAGTGGCCATAGTAAAGAGAGAACAAGCTATCAAGTGTGTAACTGGGGATCTTATATCTAGTCCAGTGCAACTTATTAAGGGGGAATTACACTCTCTACGAGAGGCTTATATTTTTTTAAATAGTGGTTCTTCTGTACTAGTACCATTGCTTCCGAAGGAAGCCTCTCTCAAAAAATCCGGTACCAGCCAATGACTTGCGTTCCACAATCACACTATCACTTTGATTTGCGTGTGTGCAATATATGTCAAATCAATGAGATAATTAAAAACATCATATATGAAAATATACCGGGAATCCTCTTTCATTACGAAAGAATGTGTAATAAAGCATTTTGATTCTAATAATAGCATTTACACATATAGATTAGCAACATATGATGTATATTGATTAAATATATAACTATTCTAAAACAAGTTGATCGGCAAAGTAATCAAACATTCTATTTAGAATAAAATCAGAGCATAACGTTCTCATTCTCTGGCTTTTATATTTTGATTTTAGTGATAATATGCTGTAAACGTGTCCAAAATTATATTTTGTCAGTATACAAGCTGCCTTATGCACCATTGAAGTGAACAAAACCGAACAGGACAACCAAACATTACTTGGTGTCTCAATATTTCACTTGGGAACGACCTGGTTCATTCTGGTCACGTGACGGGAAACATATGAAACATTTTAGTAGAGATGTCACTTTGAAGAAGCACTATTCATAAAAAAATATATAAAACTTAGATATTCATTATATTATACCATTCATCATCAAAATAATTTATCTAATACAATCATACAAATATAATTAAAACAAAAAACAAAAAAAAACAATTGACCTCTCGTAGAGAGTGGGGGAATTATACCCTGCGGTCATGCTGCAATGAACCCGTACACTAGAGCCCCTAACCAAATAAGTTTTGTTACAATATACCATAACAATTACAACACGACTTACAGTTTAGACTTCACATCATCAGTAAAGTGGCAAGACTTAGTTACCTTAGTTACATTTTAGTGACATGACGAGACTCTGACGTATGTCAAGAATCCGGTGACTACATCTACTTACTTAAATTTTCATATTAAGATATTTAGTAATTTTTATGATTCATTAAAATTACATGATCTATGGTGCTTTTTGTTATGAAAAGACGTATTCACACACATCCCATAGGTGGCAATAATAAGTTCACAAGTTCATAAGTCCGTTTCTGACGAAAGGCGGGAAGCCTCTAATGTCAGATCTGTGTAACTTCCCGGAGTTGAACGATATACGATTGAACATGTTTATTTACATTTATTCTTACTAGAAATTTTCTTTTTTTCACTTAGGAACCAAGAACCCTGCTTGAAGTCCTCTATGTGATATATTTATGTATATAAACCCAAAAAAACGAATGCAGTTATATGTCGGCAGCTCGGCGAATAATGACACCCTTGATGCTTATTGTCATGCGAGCTTAGCGAATAGACACTTCCAATTTGATATTCAGTATGGCTTTTTGAATCATACCTCTAGGAGGGTGTTTTGGCAAGTCGTGTACACTGAACGTAATCTGTCATTTACTTATTGTTTGCCCAGCACCGATAACCAATGTTGAAATTGTAACAGGTAATCATCACTAATGGCTATGTAATTGAAGTGCAGAAATTCACCCAATTAACTATATAATGCCAATATGTGTTGTGCTGATAGAAAATATGATAGACGGATCTAACCCGAAAATCCTGGCCTACATTTCGATAAATCTTACTAGCTAGCTGTCTTATAGCCCTACACGTAGAGCTGAGTTAATACCCTGTATATCTCGCTGGGAGAGACCCAGGAACGAACATACGCTGTATATTATACGGCTAGCTGTCTTAATGCCGAATGTATTTGGTTAAGACGGATCTAACTCACCCAGTCATAAATGTTGTAAGCTGAGTTTATTCACTACGTAAACTATATATTCAGAACTAAGTATTTATAGCTAGTCCAAAGTGAATATAGATAGGTCTATGTGTTGTTACCTGTAATTCGCAATCATCAGATGTCTATATATTTTACAAAAAAATAGCTGTATCAAAATATTCATACTACGAAACCAAACACGGTCCTTAGTTCATAGTTCTTGCAATGTGTCAGTCTCAAGCAGATATTTCAGTGGGTAAGAATGCGTTATTATTACCAATTAAAACTGTCGATTAAGACTAGAGCTACCTTGAATTAGTAGCCTCAAACACACAGGCTGGCTTCTATTCTTGAAAATTGGCAACCACTAAGATTCTAAATGATTGAGACTATAAAATTAGGCGCACCTGTTGCTTCCTTTTCTGTTCTCTGTTTCGTGTACACTATAAACCAACAAATCATATAATTAAACACAGTTATCATGTCATCCATTGATATTCACTGTACGGGTCAAATTTCAAACAAAAGAGATGGAAAATTAAACACCGAAACTAAAGTATAGATTTACGAAATTAAGCCTGAACATGCAAACCATTTGCATATAGCGTCTAGTCGCATGATTTTTATGATGATCGAGCTCATATGAAGTTGTATGGTGGTTTACAGAAAATTATAACATTTTGGCTTGGTATTCTTGTAACAGTTATAAATGAATACAAATTTGTTATGAAAATATGTAGTATGGCTATTAAGCAGTTGTAATTTTGTTTTAATAAAGACATTCTGTAAAGCACATTTCGCATGGTTCGTCTAATGTTGGAAGACAAATTAAAAAAAAACAGTATCAAAATTTCCTCGTCAAAGGAACATTATTATTATTATTGTTGGAGCTTGTTTATATAGGTATTCCTTTAATTGTTGTGATTTTGATGGTGGCATTTTATTCTATATCTGCTTCAAGCTTCATTTGCTTGTTTCAATTGTTATACAACCTAGCTTGCAGCCTTGCTGCCTTGGTATATCTACATGTAGTTGAGCCTCACCTGTAAGGCTGTATCTTACTATCTATCTGTAACTTGTGTGTAAGATCTTTAGAGCTTTAGACTTACTATAGACTAGCATATTTCAAATACATACGGCCATAGATCTGTGGTTAGTCACACACTTGAGGTTACACAGTAACAGGTGAACTAAATAGCAATTGTTATCGTTCAGTCACTCAGTACTAGTAGTACGTTTTAGTGTGTGTGATAACCATAAGATTGACAGTTATTGGTGTTCCTCAGGGTACTGTACTGCTACTAGGACCGTTGCTTTTCTTAATGTGCATAAATGACCTACTAGAATACGTAACATGCCCTGTCAGACTTATTGCGGATGAATGTGTCATTTACAACAAGATATAACATCTAAAGATGTCACCCTACCACAAAACAACCTGAAAACCCTCATAAAGTGGGAGATAATCTGGAAAACGGATTTCAGCCATCTAAGTGCTCCACAAAGAATGTAACCTGGAAGAGAAATCCTACAATCACCAAATATATATGCGTTGAAGGGATCAGCCCTGGAAAATGTGGAAAAATCCCCCTACCTGGGCATGGTTATCAGAAAGGACCTTAAACGGAAAGAGATCTGCTGAATACTATGGGAAGTCTTTTTACCCATCCGCTATAGTACTATGGAATAGCCTGCCAATGGACATGGCCACTACGCCATCTTTAGAGCCCTTTAAGGCTAGCCTTGCCACAGCCGTTTTCTAATCTTTAACGCCAATCCTTGTTTTAAACCTGCACTACTAACACAAGCTTTTATCTTTGCTTTTTATTTCCTTACTATCGGCCCATTTCCACCCTTACTAACACTATCTTCTTTCCTCTTCATGGACACACACCATCACACGATGTTGTTATTCATCAATGCTGATGTTAACCTTGTCATACACGCACAGATACAGATAGAGTGAGGATTGATATATTGTACATATATATACTAAAAGAAAGTATACGCGTATTGACTAGAAGAATAATGCTTTAAGTTGATGTTTGTTCGATTTGCATATTCCCAGAATAGAGAGAAATGTAAAAGTTCTAACATTGTACAATAAAACTGTGCAAACGTGTTCTCACATCTGTGTAACATATACTCGCTTGGTTGGGTGTGAAAAATGACACGTATTACATCATACGCAATGTGTTTTTTTTAAACATTTGCTGCAAATTTTTGCGTGTGTTTTTATTTGGATATTTTCACTTGTAGTACACATAGGTGTTAAACATGATTTAAAATAAAGTAATAAATTAGTTTTAGTTTAAGCAATTGCAATAATGTTATAGTGGGTGCATGTTAAAAATCCTAAAGTACTGTCTGCATGTAATGGTTAATATTTATCACCGTTTTTTGTTGTTGCTAGAAATTACTCAAAATACGAGTACTAGAAATTTCTATCTGCATGTTTGTATTTTTGGATCTTGGTATTTTCAACAAAAAAACTTAAAAATGTTTTTGAAATTAAGGTCTAAAATCCTTGAGTAATTTCAGTGTTTTCTGTATTTTCTACGTTTTACTACAGCCTTTAGACGATAACATGTAAAGCATGTTCAATATAGAAATTCCAGTGTTTTTGTAAATTTCGTCTAATACTGGTTATGCAAACTATATGTATTTCTCTCCCTGGATTACCAGTAATTTCTGGAAATCACATGTATGTAAAGAAAAATGACCAATGTCAATGGAATTTTCTATAATTTCTGTGGTCTTTTATTACAGGTGGATAGTACTGTATATTGCAAAATATGGTACTCTTATGAGGGGCTTTTTAGGCATAGATCTGCTGCAGTATATGAGCGATTACCTTAGAGGCTTAGAGTATTTTTTATCTAGGCCTAAAACTTGTTTTCAAATTTTAAAGGATGTTTGGCATACATACGACGGCAATGTAACGAAGAGATGGCTGTTTGGATGGTGCTGGTGAGGATGGTGCTCATACTGAGCCTCAGCTTCACCAGCAGTGGACTGGATGACATCTGGGGAACGTGGACAAAAGGAAGTCAGTACTATTTATGAGTGTTTTTCTATTGGATTATTTATTTGTTGCTATTATTATCCTCAACTGGGTAGTGTGCACTATGAAATGATTTATGATTTAACCCCTTGGACTCCATTTGTCGACATACGTAAATTACTTCTATACACCAACAGTCGACAAGTCGACAGACTCACTCAAAAAACAGTTCGAGTTTGACTGCCATATTCGTATGTAAATACTCGTGGTTGTAGTCTCTAATTCCAGTGTGTCAACAACAACAACTTTACCTTGACATTTCAATGTGTTTCTAGAAGGAATTAAGCAGCATAGTGTTAATATTTTAATTCTATTCGTGACAAAGAATATTTACCAACCTAGCACGCATTATCTGCTTCAAAATTGAGCCCTAAAATGCTGTTATTTTCGTAGGCAAAACCATGGCTTGTCATACATCGCTGAAATCCTTGAGAAACCAGATTTGCATCGAGACGGAAAATAAATCTGAAACTAGACTCTCAAACTCATATCACCACAAGTAATTTTTAGTACATGAACCTGGTATTCTTAGGTTCAATTGCCGGCAAAACTATTTTGACAACTGCTAAAGGATGTCAATAAGCCTTTATCAAGAGCGCTCTTACGAATCTATTGCAGCGCCGTGCGCTGCGCAAGGCTGATTTCCTGGAAATTGGTCGAAATGGGTAAGATCTGCCACAAAAAAATCTGTGACGAAATTGAAATTTTTGACGAAGAATTATCATAGTATTCGTCATCCATGCCTCATTTTATTGTATCTTGGATACCGGATCACAAATAAAGCGTTTGGCAAACTTCCCAATAAGTGTGGACGTCGGATATCTAGTATTTCTATCAAAACGGATGGTGTTTTTGTCGGGTGATCGAGTGATGCCTGTCAAAGTTCACGACGATGAAGAAATCAAAGTTTGAACACGTTTTTGGTCTGTAATATTGTAAGTAAAAATATATTTTCATGAAATATGGATGGTTTATGTTGTTTATCGTGTGTATCCTGGATAAAACGTTGCTGCAATTGAAATAACTACCGATTTTACGGCATTCAAAATTGGTCCACTATTGTCAAATGAATCGGAGATCTCTTGAAATAGTCAAAATTGAACTTGATGCTGTATGTATTTTTATTTATAATGGTGAAAATAAGAAACTAGACCGTCTCCTGAATGTGTACTGTAACTGTGAAAATGTTCTTATGAAAAACGTAAGAGCTACAAAGGATCATATTTCAACTATGGCAATTGAAGCCCCCCACTGTGAATAACACGTCACCCAAAATGCGTGTCTGGCACTCAGGGGGTATCACGGTGAATTTACGTCTGGCTTCGAGAGGGTTAATGGACTTTGGTAAAATTATTATATGTAGGCGATTTGGTGCTGTATGGTTGTGGGTTTGAATCCCACCAGAGACTATGTGATATAGTCCTAATCTGACTTGGAGTCATAAGTCTAATGACTTAATTACATATAATAAGTCTGCACTATGTTGTGTTTAATAACCAACGATAATATAAATTTCTAAGTGTGACGCTTTCTTAGCACCTCATATTTTGATAGTAATGTCAATCTTCCATCAGAAGCTTCAGGTAGAGCTCTTGGCTCCATTGTATAAAGAGATACTGTTATTTTCGTAGGCAAAACCATGGCTTGTCATACATCGCTGAAATCCTTGAGAAACCAGCTTTTCATCGAGACCGAAAATAAATCTGAAACTAGACTCTCAAACTCATGTCACCACAAGTAATTTTGAGTACATGAATCTGGTATTCTTAGGTTCAATTGCCGGCAAAACTATTTTGACAACTGCTAAAGGATGCCATAAGCCTTTATCAAGAGCGCTCCTACGAATCTATTGCAGTAAGATCTGCCACAAAAAAATCTGTGAGGAAATTGAAATTTTTGACGAAGAATTATCATAGTATTCGTCATCCATGCCTCATTTTATTGTATCTTGGATGCCGGATCACAAATAAAGCATTTGGCAAACTCACCAATAAGTGTGGACGTCGGATATCTAGTAGTTCTATCAAAACGGATGGTGTTTTTGTCGAGTGATGCCTGTCAAAATTCATGACGATGAAGAAATCAAAGTTTGAACACATTTTGGTCCGTATAAAAGCTGTAAATTCATGAGTTACAATTCATATACCAAATTATATGAATCGTGTGTATGCCCTATTGAAGAAATATGTCATGGTTTGTCGGTCACCATGTATGAATGCATGCCCGAATGTGGTGAATATTGCCCGAGCTTGCGATGGCAATATTCAACTACATGAGGATGCATGGATTCATACATGGTGACTGACAAACCATGACATATATTCATTATAACACTATAAACACTCAAAGATATTTCACAATAAATGAGCTGGAATTTACAAAGTATTTTTTTTAAAGTTAGGACGCCATGCAATATTAATCTATATAGTTTGATTATAATCTATATGATTTAATCAGAGCTGCTTTCCTAATAATGAATGTCCTAAGAAAGATCACAAACCTAACTTCTAATTTTGAGACACTGCCTAAAAATGAGAAATTAGCTTAACCTTTTTCAGTGTCTTGCCAAAAAAGTACTGCAATATTCCTAAATAAATGTTTTAATCTTCATAAACAAAAATGTACGAATTGTATATAAGCACTTATTAAGGTGACTCTGTAGGCCAAATGTGGCCGGCTCCAAATTAAATTTGATATTGGTGTTGATGTATATATGTTATTATTTGAACATTGTTACTATAATATAACTTATTATGCTTATACTTATTGTAATAAATAAGATAAACTAAACTAGTCAGATAATTAAACAAGTTCGACTGCCCACACGTAGTTAGATCCCCTGCCGACACACCTTGTGTGTTATGTCATTCTGTCCTACTTAGAACGTAAGTTTCGTTATGGATACGTCATTGCACACAAATGCGTTGTCGGTTCAGTTTAGACTTAGACGTGGGAGCGACCACACCGTTAGGGAACCAGCATCCCCAAATACTTGTTTTGGAGGTCTCAATCTCTCTCTAAACTCTACCAGTTTAATGTGTATACTCGCTCATGCATTCAACATTACGAATCATATTCACACATTAGAGATACATCGAAAACATTGAACAGTCAAGGTTGGAGTCCATTTTGATTTCTTATGCATTATAACTAGGTCGCGTTGTGTAAAGCTCCTACAGAATGGTATATGGTTTGCAGCAAGAACGCTGCCGGTAAGATTTGTTTTGAAAAAATGTAATATATCATGCCTGTAGAGTACTCATATTGTACCCGTCTGTAGAGAACTCATATCGTATCCAAACACATATGATAACCCTTAAATGTACTAGCGCTTAGCTAAACTTCCACAGTAGGACCTTTGTTCACTCACTTCAAACATTGCCTATAACAGTACTATTGGAAGATAAATGTAATAATGATTCTTCAATACCCAGATGCGCGGGACGTGTTGTGCAATAGTATTAATCAATATCAATATTTTCATTACTATTTCCAGCCATTCTGAGTAATTCTATTTTAAGGTATTTTTCAAGTATCACTTATCGTATGTCATTTAGGGACAGTACTTTGTTGATAGGATTTTGAGTGAGGATTATGAATCTGTAATCGGATTTTAGTTAGCATGGAAATAGACGAAGATATGGGCAAAAGACAGGTCTTAATCAAATATCCAGACAGGCCGTGACTGGAGCACAGTTGAAAACTTCACTATTATTCACTATTATGAAGAATACACGGCTCAAATAGATGTAATTACTTAATTTTTCAACGTCTATCAGTGTAACACAGCCATCAATGTTATGTTGAATACACGTTTTGAATAATATAGCATTAAATGCGATTTTAAATGGCCTTATAACATATACCGGAAGAACTTATAAACCATGTTTCTCAAAATCAAATAAAAAAAAGACAAGTGGACATTTTTTCTGCGCAACTGGGAAAGAAGAATGCATGACATTTTTTTCTTTTCAAGTCACAAAATGAATTAAAACAAGTTTTTTAATGTCTGTATGAAAGCCTGCTCCTTACGTTGACCACTGTTCAAATTAATAGCTAAAGATAATATTATATGATTTTGGAGATATCATTCTTACTTATTGAACAGGTTAATTGATAAGGTGTGCAGCTCTTTTATTCATTGCACTGGTTGTAAATCTAATTTTTGTGGGGCACATTATGCTATTGTGTATGTTTGCATTGTGACTTAAAATAATGACAGTCAGGAGAGTTGTTATGTATGCATTATGGTTTGGTTTTCATCCATCTGACTAGTAACAAACTACTTACATGTAGTGCTCTACCATTTTCTTGAGAGTGTAATTCTATGAATATTCTATTTCGACGGAAAATGGAAGCCATAACTTTTTTTCATATCAGGTACGCAGCAAGAAGGTCATGGAGTCGTTTTGGTATTAGTATATCAAAGGCTATTATTAGTTGAAATAGACGACTGACTCATAGACGATCGTCATCCATAAAAATATATTATGAATGAATTAAATTTTGTGGGGTCAAGGTTCCTGATATGTTAATAATTTGTTCACTAAAAGACGGACAAGTGCATTTCTGTTTTATTGATACCAAACTTGGTTGGGTTTCTCGTTTAAAATAGAGCAACTGCAGTTTTCAACTTCATTCGTGCAAATGTGACATTACAAGTGTATTTTGGAAAATATGAAAGAATAAATTTGTACTAGTAAAAAATCTCTGGATCAATAAATTCAGATACAAGCAATAGCCTGTGGAATCCACGGGCATAGGTGATACCTTCCATAGTTGGTTAGATTACTTTTATTTAATGAGTACAAAGAAATGAATACTATCAACAATTTATTGCATTGAAAACTTAACCAACATCCAAGTATCAAGTATGATGTATAGAGGTAGATTTGTTCAAAACTCTGTAGCACGAAAGGTGGATAATTTAAGAGAGGGAAGTTACAGCAGTACATATACAATAGCCCATGTGTATTAACTTTTTGCTATGACCCAGAACAGGGCTTAAAAAGTGGGTGCCCGTTCTGGCATCTGGGTGGTTTCCACTGGGTGCCCGAATAAAATATCTAGGTGCCCGAATGAAAAACCTGTGTTAGATGAGAAAAAAGTTTTATATGTCTCATAAAAAGCTTTTAGGCACCTGCCATAATTATACCCTACTTATAATAAGTGTGCAACTGTTGGAAATTAAATGCTTCTGTTTTTAAACGATAACGATACATATATTTCAGATATGTAAAAGTTACAATCCATTTAACTAAAATTATATATACAGTATATTCATAATATCTAACAGTATTCAATAGTCTAAAAATACACATATTGAAGTTAAATGATTTTTAGGCATTAGAATTATACAGTGTTCTGTTCCACCTGTTCGATTGACTACAACCAATATAAAATACAGAGTTAACAATGGTTCTAATTAAAATATTATTACTCTTGTGGATAAGTTGTCTAAAACCATCTGATCTGATCTGATCAACAATGTTTTCAGTTTTTTGTTTTAATGTTATCTGCAGATGAAAAATCAGATTTGGATAAACACTCATTCAAGACAGAAATAATAGGCAAAGTTGTCTTTAAAAACAAAAGCATTTGATGACTGCTTGTTCGGTGGCCAAAATAAAAGACTTCTGTTAAGACATTATGATTACACAACAAGGTTACTCATAAAATACTACTCATAATAAATTCCGAAACAAGCAGCAAATTATTTGTGACTTAAGAATGGTAATTCAAATATACACTCTGTTAAATTATTCATATGAATATGATTGACAAGAACTATTTCACAAGTTACTGTCGATACACCATTTTCACTGTCTCAATTACGAAGGTAATTTAGCAGCGCCTATCATTTTCTAAAGGAAGTATTAAATAAACTATTTTGAAAATAATAAAATCATAGTATGCTCTTGTCTCTTAAGATTATATCAAACGTTT
Organism: Streblospio benedicti; assembly: GCA_019095985.1. Lineage (NCBI taxonomy): Eukaryota > Metazoa > Annelida > Polychaeta > Spionida > Spionidae > Streblospio > Streblospio benedicti. The sequence continues at coordinate 14,383,788 of CM032664.1, read as the reverse complement.
CAATGTAGAAGTGGGAAAAAAAATAGTGTTTCATTCATATAATTTTTGTTTTAATATTCATTACCATTTTCATTACCATTTTTTAGTTACCGGTATGATAGAAAATGTTACTCCATCAACTTGCTGTCAGCACATTAGTATGTTATCTCATATATAAAAGAAGGAATGTGTGATATACTCATTCTGGGAAAGTGGGTGAATTGCCTTGAAGACCTATGCAGCAGATCCTACTTTCACTTTGAGCAAACACTGGGTAGGAATATGTTCGTAATTAAAATGCTTTTGTATGCCAAAATAAATCCAACTCTTTTATTTTTTCTAAACAAAGTGCATTAAATTCAACAAATTATATCCTCTTTGCCTAAAAGTGTTGCATATTGAATGTTGATGCTTACAAAATTTATTTAGCCAAACACATTTTATTCCTGCCTGCCTAGCCAGTTTGTTACTTGACCTAAAGTTAGGCGTATTTTACAATGACAATGATATAAATTTGACATATTTTGAGAACCAATTGAGGAAGAAATAAAGAATCATTTGGACTAGAGACATGCACTAAAACAATATGATGTAATGACGTAACCCCTAGGTTGGCGGGGTTACTTAGGTGCTCCTCTCCCAGGGCTGGGTCTCACGCTGCGGAGAGCTCCACTCTAAGTCCCACTTTTCTGTTTAAGAAAGGTTGATGAAGTCTCTCATAGATTGCCTCTCTTACGCCACGCTTGAACCACATTGGTTCTCTCGCCAGGATGTCTGTTGTTTTTATTGTGAATGAATAGTAGAGCAGCACCCAAGCACCCATCTTGGGGTTACGTTAGACGTCACAACACTGAAGAAATATGGAGGATGCCATATGAAACGTCTGTTATTAACTATTATCCAGTTGTTTAGTTTAAAAGTTGTGTGTATATTCTCTCCACTTGTTTTTGCCACCAAATGAAAATGTGTTTGTTTTAAAATTACAGCATGTACCATATTTATATTCCATGTTGCAAGCATGAAACTAGTTTCTCTGGTGTGCTCATCATGTGCAAGTGAGCAATAGCCATATTCAATTTGTAACATTATTTTGGTGCAAGTTTAGCTAGCATAGACATGGCGCAATAAGCTATTAGACTTATTATGTTTTTAGATGCTAAAATTGTGTATAAATAGATGCCTTGTAATGAAATGTCTTTTTTTAAATTGACGTGGGCTGGTTAACTTCGATGTTTGCGCATGATGTCAATGTATGAAAAGGCAGTAAAACCAAACATTGTGTTAAACCAAATTGTTGTCATCAATTGCTTGCACTTTTCATCTACAGTTGTAAGAGATTTTATCGGGATTTCTTTGAGGATTTTTATCTAGGTATAATACAGAACAATTGCCTTTGTTTATCTTTATGTAGACTGTTCTTAGTAGTAGGAATATCCGTAATCCAAATTGTATACCCTATAATTGCCTTTGTTGCCGTATTAGTATATGGCCATGGGAATAACATCGAAGGTGGGCTTAGTGTTCGAATATAAGCTCATATACTTTTAAATGAGAATGAAAATCATTTTTTCTTCAGAATAATTACAGTTACTCTATCCTGTCACCCTACTACGAGTGACTTATTATATTTAAGCAAATTTTAGGATACTGCTTGAAGCTATGAAAGGAAAACATTTATAATTATGAGACACTTCAAATTTCTGTTTTAACCCTTTGACGGTCGGAAAGGCATTTATGCCTTAATGCATGCCTTAAAATCAGCATAAAACATACGTTCTTCAAACCCTCGTACCTACCAAACCGTCTGCAACATGCATCGTACAAGACGACGTGGCGACTCAACATCGCCTACTCCATTCAATAGTCAGCACATTATTTCGATATATACCACTTTTTATAGCAAATAATATATTATTTTCAAAGAAGATATACTTAGAGATGAAACACCAGTTTTCGGTAATTAACTTTGGCCACTAAATCTACTTAGTTTTGGTCGGAAACCCCCATCGGCTTTGGTGTCAAACGATCGGGCGTCCATTTTTCTATCTATTTGTAAACATCTCACTAGCATGCGGTGAACCTTGACCTCACAAAAATAATTTATTACTTCATGATATTTCGTGTGTTTACGCCCATTTCCGAGACTGTATCCTCTGCCAACACCGTTCATCAAGCACAGTAGCGTTGCAAAACACGCATGATGGGGCAAGGCTACTGTTTCAGCCAATCACAAGCGTTTCCAATGATGAAATTGACAGCTAACATGGAGGTAAGCGTGGAAGGAACATAGACTGAGAATATTTCTCTGTAAAATGTAGATTTCAACGATAATTATGAAATGGAAGCATTTATGAAGTTCACCAGTGTTTGGCTGATACGATATAGAATAGACAAGGAAAGTGTCTGGAATGTGCGACTAGTCTACACGTCGCAATAGCGGGAGTTTTGGCAGCAAGTGGACGATCACTCGATTATGGACACTCCGGCAAAGCAACAGGACTGAAATCTCTCATTTTGTGAATGAAACGTATGTCCAATATTAATATTGACAATTTCACCGGATGTAGAATGCCATTCTGCAGAGAATGGTAGGTTACATGTCACAAAACACCTTGCTGTCATACCATAACATCGGATCACCTCGGCCTGTCAAATGTCTACGTTTTGAATCGAGAGATTAAACTTCGAGTGGCTTCTATGGCCATTTCTTAAAAAATGCAAAATATTATGAGCTCTAAGTGTGAAAATAAGAATCTGCATCGCATGTCATGTCTCCTGTGTAAGTATGATAATATTTGGACTCTTCAGTATACCTGTAGAACTCGCAGTATCTACGACAATAAAATCTGAAAATCAATGACATTACGTGATGTGAATGTACGTCACACGTCCAAAATACGGCGACCGTCAAAGAGTTAACAAATGGCTCTTTAATTCACAATATGTATACAATGGTATTTAAAAACAGAGAACTGCCAAGACTAAAGCTGACACAGATAAAAATTGAAAAAGAAACTAAGATTCTTGTAACTTACCATATTCCATTGCACAGACATGTTAAACCCCATAGGCCTAGAATTGAAGGTAGAGTTTATAAGTGTTAGAATACAAACCCATAGGCTTTAAAATATTAAATGACAAGTACATTGTCAGAAATATGAGTTTGATTTAATTTATATGGCGTTGGCACTGAAATCATTATCCGTGGTAATTTTAATTTTGTTCGATCAAAAAAAAAAAAAAAAAAAAAAAAAAAATGATAATTCAAGATCAACCCATTGAATGTGTAATTGAATGGAGTTAAGAAAAAAATTCTGTTAGCGGGAATACCGGTAATGTGAATTAACAGAGTTTGAGATAATCTGGTTCAGCTTTATGAATTTCTAAATAATTAATATCCATTTGTTATCATGCATGTTGCAATTGTTTAAATAAAAAAGTATTACAGTACAACCTCATTTAACGGAATACATTGCGAAGGAAGATTGACATTCGGTAAATTGAGGTGTCCGGATTAGAGAAGGAATTGGGGTAGGCGAATGTCCGAAACCACGTATGTATGCAATAATTAGTGACTGGACGATAATAGAGGATATTCACGAAATAGCTTTTAGAAAAACTCACCCATCACTTTCGTTTTAAGTTATAAATCGTACACCTACATATATATTCCTATAATGATAATTCGATTGATCATCATTTACTATCATAAAGCTATATTTTGCGATGATTTTAATTAGAACACATGCTTTGCTTATTACTTATGTCCATTAGTACACAACGCAACCAAAGTGGCCTTGTTCAACCAGTCTATTACGTAGAACAGGCACACGCTATCGTAGGGTCTGGTTGATTGAGACTGCCGTGTGTGTTGTATTTTTTAACAAGGTTATTATTTTAAATTGCCAGTTGTTCATGAAGGGTAATGTTAAAAAACATCTGGAAAAAAATGGAACTGTTAGCAGATCGTCCGATTTATGTAATTATTCGCAGTAGGAATGTACAGTTACATGTTTGCAAATGCTATTGCCAAACAAAGTCTATTGGTACATTGAACAGGGTCAGGATTAGGTAAAAAAGTGCTACTCATCAGCAGGATGAGTAATACTCAAATATCTACTCGTCCTGTAAAAAATGTACTCGTCCTCCTTGCACAAACTATATTTGTATGCCAAATAGACTCCAATTGCTACTGGTCAAAAGGGCGAGTTGCTAAAACATTCTACTTGTCCTCCTCGAGTGTTTACTTGTCAATACGAGTGGACGAGTAGCTAATCCTGACCCCGTTGAATAGAGTCATCTCGGTAACTGACCAAATCCTCTTGGAAAGGTACTTCTGTAATTTAGTTGTCAGAACAATGGGATATGAATATTTATCAATATTTTGTTGGCTGCAAAATAGTAACTTGAGGCTTGTCCATTTTATGTCACCTTTGTATTTTATCATGATCTGGATATTGAATCATTATTAAACTTAGCAGCAACATAAAGTTAAACCTTTTGTGCTTCAGTCTAAAAAAAACCTGTCTGATTCCGGTTTCCCGCAAAGTTAAAGAAGACTGAGTAGTTGCCAGGAAATAGAAACAGCAGGGAATCCCTTCATGCAACAGTCTCTCCTCGTTTTCCATAGTCTGTATTTTATTTACATTGAATAATGGCATCACAGTCAGACTACATATAGACTGAAGCTCTGTCAGTTTGCCAAGTCTCGGGAGCCAAGTTTGCTTGCATTTTCTAACGCAACTGTCTATAGTCATCGGCACTATAAGGTCTTTAATGGAATATGTCGGTCAATTATCAAAGGATTGCATTTTAGTTTCACACTGGTCTATATCAATATGTGCAGCTCTTCAGTAATCATTGCTTTTATCAGGACTGCATAAGCATTATGCATTTTTTAGGATTGTGTCCTGGAATACATACTGTGATAATGATTACTGCCTTTCAAAACGTATATTGCCATCGCTATTGCTGAAGGAATAAATGAGCGAAAAGAAGAATTCTGTGATCAATCATGGAGAGATACTTGTGTAAGGTGGTAGTTGTGCTCTTTGGGATCAATGTGTGCTATTCTGTCATGGATGACCCTTTGAAATCATATGGTAAGTCTGATGAAAATGAAATCAAACTAGTTGGAATGCATTTTGCTTTATGAATGGGTAAACATTTGAAGATCTATTTGCTAGACAGAAATATGCATACTGGTATGCTTCTGCTAACATTTAGGAGGGAACAAAATCTAATTGATATTATTGTACACAATTTTTTTAACAGATCTGTAATCAATATGCACAAAATGCAAGTCATTTTCACTTTACAAAGTGAAACTTCGAGTCAGTTTGGTAAAACTCTTAGTGGCATGGAGTGCAGTCTAATTGTTGCACTGAAGCTTGAGACAGTGTACTGACTGCTATATTTTTCTTTTCATTTTTATACATTCCGTTACAAAGACATCCTAAATTGAATAATTTTACAATTTTCCGGAAGGAGACTTCTAGGTTTTATTCTGCGTTGACGTCCGATGAAAACAGATTTACTCTATAAACACGCTTAGATCTATAGCTCTGCACATTGAATATGTTGAATTAGAGCAAAAAATATACCTCTTATTTTTATTTTTATGCACTTTGATCCAAATGTGAGAAAGTTATTAAGGTTTAAAGATTTTGTATGTAATTGTACATTTTTTTTATTTTCTTTTATTTTGGCTTATGAACAAAGTTGATGAAAAACTTTTATATAAGACATACATGTATTAAACTTGTAAATGTTTTAGTAATGCAGGTCATAATCACTGGGCTAACAAGATGGAAACCTTGTCTATCGGGGGTCAATTCAAATATTTTTCTGTTGAATATCTTTTTTATTCAAAGTTCTGCTATTAGAATTCATCATTTGATAGGTACATGGATGTGTCAATAATGGGTGTGTATGATTAAATTGCTCATGTTGAACACATGTCAAACTATTTGATGAGTTCAAAAGTAGGTTTTAATTTTGCTGTCATGTTGCAGGTTAGTGTTGTTATGGAAAACAAAGAGTTACTCCAACAAAGGTCGGGATTTACCTGCAACATTATAACAAAATTAAAACCTGGTTTATGAATTCATTGAAGAGTTTGATGTGAGTTCAATATGTGCAATCTAATTATACATGCATAGTGTTGATACATACCTATCAAACTATGAATCTTAGTTCCACAAATTCAAATATTAAATTTACAGAAAAATATTTGAATTTATGGACTATGCCTCCCATCTTTTTGGTTACCCCAAAGGCTTTACCCTCGTGATAATTACAGTGAAGTAGATATCGATAGTCTGAATAGGTTTACTTGTGAGGACGTTTTTGTGTGTTTTCTATGACTAGTCATGGTGAATTTTGCAAATTTCAAGCTTGTGAATACAGTAGAGAAACTTCAAAGGGGGAACTTCATTGAGGGACAATCACAGTGCTTCAACTGTCAGTCACTCCATGTTGGAGACATGGGTATGGTAAAAAGCATTGTTGGGAGCTAGTAGCACCATGTGAGCATTTTAGTACAAATAAATATAACTCCGTTTTATACTGAGCAGATCTATGCCATGTGAACTGTTAAATGGAGTTGGTATATGTTTTTGATACTACATTAATAGTAGGCCTAACATGCATTATTTTTGTTCACAAAATTTCCATCTATTTTGTATATCAAAACAATATATGTGCTGGAAGGCATTTTCTTAGAAAGAATACACTGTCTTCGTTATCCTGCCATATCTATACCATTTTACATGAATATAAATGTTTGAAAATTGGTCCACAAAATCAACAACCTCTAACATGGTTAAACTTTCCCAACATCGACTGATAGTTCAAGCACCATTAGACTTGTCCTTTTCAAACACTTCCTACTTGTAACAGTAGAAGGGTGTACAGTTTATTACAGTGCAACCACTCAAAAGTTAAGCTATGTTCCTTCATTTGATTTACAATACAGTACAACCTCGTTTAACCGAATATCAATAAACCGAATTTTCCCATCAACCGGACGTTCTACAATAGTCCCCTTTTTTCCGGACATATACGGGAGATCGAGCTTGGGCTCGAAGTATAAGCCTTTTCTTATTCGCGGGAGCTGACAAAGATGTCCGGAACACAATGCACGGATATTGCAGATAGCCTCTGTCAAAAAGGCGCGCTACTCTATTTAGAGAGCGCACGCCAGAACAGCACTAGTTGATCAAGACTATAGGCACAACGCACCTGTGTCATTTGTTTTGTTGAATATTATTGCAAGCTATTGCTGTATGTCTAATGTACAGGCCACAAAATGATCTTCAATCAAACTATCATCATTGGAATATTGATTGACGATATATATCCCCATACTATAGTTATGGATTATTTGTTCTGCAAAGGTATTTCTTGAATATCTCTTATTATCGTTCATAGTCACTCGTGGTCGAATACATACGATGATACATAGTTTCAATCAACCGTATATACGATTTTCCGAACGTCCATCCAGATTCCCAATGTGTCCGGTTAAACAAGGTTGTACTGTATGTGTATGTGGAACGCAGGTATGAAACCTGAAAAAAGTTAATACTGCAATATTTTTTTCTATGAGGAAAACTTTTTTTGTATGAAAACCTTCATGTCACGTCTTACATGTATAAAGAAATTATGAATAAGAAAAAAGAATTTGCTTAAAAATACCTTTAACCAACCAAATGTTTATGTATGAAATGGAAAAAAGGTATGATAATTTAAAAAGGGCAAAAATTTCTCACTGACTAATAAGTGTATACATTGATGAATAGACTTTTTAGAATTTATTTATTATATTAGACATGCCAGATACTTCCATGGGGCTGCTTTCATATATGTTTATATTTCCGCTGTTAGACATGGCATTTTCTTTCACCCTCTAAAGAAGTAAATCTTTCAGTAATTCTGAAAAGAAACTTGACAGTATTCTTAAAAGGACGATCAAATAATATTGATGATTTTAGTGTGATTAAAGAATTCTACGTCATAACTTGCCGTCATTTGAACAGTATGATATTTTCAAGAAATTCCTGTGAATACTTACAGTTAGTTGTTTTTTAAGTAAAAAATATATATATTGGTGACTAAAGGAAAGCAAAATAAAATTGTACACATGAACAAATGTCAACTGTAGAAATGAACGTGCTAATTATATGTCTTGAAATGATCTGAAACAGTGTATTTTGTAACTGATTTACAATGGAATTCTGAATAATGATTTGCTGAGGAAAAGTGCTTTTTTATAAACGATTGTTTCAGGATAAATTTTTAGACTTATTCTCATGTATGTTGTATTAATTAATTGATTTTATTTTGTATTTACAGCATTGACGCCTAAGGATCCAAATATGACGGTAAGTTGGACCTGTTGTAAAGAAAATACTACACAAAGTTTTAAGCTTGGGCCCTAATACATGTATCATTAGATGGGGGTGGAGGTATAGATATTATATTCACTATACTCACTATTCGTATTCATACAGATTATGAGAGGGTAACTAGTGTTGCTATAGTACATGTATATACTTTATAACTTCATCTATAATTGAAATAATGCGTAGTAAGTCAAGTAGCCCGACGGATGAGGTTCTGAAGCGATTTTTACCAAATGCCGGCTGGGCTTCGGCGATCACCGACAGGTATTGGCTGGAACATTGGGAAGCACGTTTGTCGCAGCCTTTGAAAAATTTAACGTGGAAGTAAAAAAATTGACGTGCCCTTACCGAGCTTCCCTATCGTTGTTCTATCCTTACCACATTGGTATATGAATCCGTGTACAGAATTCCAACTAAAGAAAAAATTTGCAAACTAATTTTTTACGGTAGTCCGATTACCAGTAGGGCAAGGGTTGGTTATCAGGCATTGTACTGTTGGTGATCAGCCAGTGATTGGACCATGATCAGAAATCAGCTGACTTTCATTCATATATGTAAGGCATTATCGTATGTTTGGTGAATAATCGGTAGGGCCAACTAAGGGCCAACTAAGTCTCAAAGGTAAACAGCACAATGTCAGGCCGACCTCGTGCCAGCAGTTGCTGCCACATCCGTTAGATAAAAAATTCCCCGTTAGACACAGATTCTGTAGGGTCATCAAGCTGACATTTGGTCATTTGCCTGAAGATTTCGAGGCAGAGGCCGTTCACATCACCAAGCTCTGTCTCCAAACTCCAGGAACTCTGCAACTGCAGTAATATCGACTGAGCTCCATCGATGCCGAACATCCGCCAGGCCATATCACTGACGTATACGTTAACTCAGTCCTCTTTGCAAATACAATTTACATATTTTCACCAATTTTCCATACCTGCTTTTGTCAGTAAGTACAACTGAAAGCTATTTGTCATTGGCTGCATTTAGTTAAGTTTGCATGACCTTATAGACTATGGTAGACTTTGTTAAGTATTTGTAAAGGTGACTGATAAGCCCTGTACATCATGTGCTAATATGTTACTCATACTGTATACTATGCCATGTGAAACAAGGGTTTTCAGCTGTTTTTAATTGTTTTATGCTATATTGCACTTTTCTAAAATTTTGTGACATAATCAGATTTGATTGTGCCAGCTGATTATTTTATAGATTACTCATTTTAGTTTGTAAAAAGTTAAAACAAAATATATGACAAGCTTTGTGTTAGAAATTTAAAACAATACAAGACAAATTGAAATGAAGTTGAAAAAAAAGATAGAACTTCTTTACTGGATATTTAGTTACACTGAACACCGATGTTTTAGGTTGGATCAACGTTGATTATGAATTGCTCACTGAAAGCTGATATGGTGACAAAGAACTACACTGCAAGTGACATTGGCTTCCGAATAGGTAAGTCCATGGCAGCTGACCGAGACCATTTGCATGATAAATTTAGAAAAGTGCAGCTGAGAACATTGTACGCAGCTGTTTGTAGTTGAAAAAGTATTGATACTGATCATCCTCAGAGTCATCCTGAAAGTGGGTAGGATGGGAGGAGGTTTCAACTGTTATGCTACCATGTATGCCATGATCTTAGTAATTGATAGAAAAAATAAATGTATTTGCACAATCTATGTATTATGATATTGTAGGTAAGCTCTATTTTTCTGTGCTGTTAACAAGAAAAACAATGGTAATTTAATTCTATGGTGTAAAGAAAAGTTTAGATAAAAAGCGCTGGAAAGACCAATTTCAGTTTTCACAGACATATTATCATTGTATCAACCAATTTCAGTTTTCATTATGTAGAATGAATGATAAGATCAACTAAAACAGCATGGTATCATTAAAGAAATAATGTGTATAATGTTCTCCAGCATCTTTTCTGGTTCATACCTGTATTCAGCAATGAATGATCCTTGCTACACATGCTCCCCAGTGCTTTTGATTTGATTATTCAGTTTGAATTAATTTATTTCAGTATTATTTTAGTAGCTCAGCAGAACTATTCTACTTGCCTAATGGATTTTTTAATATTTACTGTACAAAACTTATTAATGTATAATTTGGCAAATGAAGCATATTTTTATGCAATATTTACCTGCTCTTTTCTATGCTGGGGACCATATTATGAATATGAAAATGAAGAACTTATGGACATAAACTGCTATTAAGACATTACAAAAAGTATTGTCTAAGTATTTTGTAATATGTAGTAATGTTTCATTTGTGTCCACTTGTAAATGTATGTTATTGTTGCCTTTTGAACGTTAATGTTAGTATTATTTGGACTTGTTGCTGTATATGTAATTGCTTTAAATATGTCAAGGTTGGTTATCAATAAATATCAAGCATTTTTTACTTAGCTTTGCGCATTGTGATAGGATAGCTTGGCTTTTCATATCAGTTAAAAATGTTATAGTAAAAACAGCTATGGATTGAAAAAACAAATGCAGGATATATGTATCAAAATCAATTTTTCCAAATCTGTTTTTCGAAATCAATGTTAACAGGTAACATGAGAAGAAAAAATCTGATGATTGAAATTATTCCGGTTCATGAATATACTATTGAAATCTTGATTATCAATTTTCATATATTACATCTATAGACTATGTGTTTAACATTTTGCAAATAAATTTAAGATATAAGTGCACATGTACCACAAATATGATTGTAATGATAGAGATACTCATAATGGTAATAATTTTCAGAATCTTGAACTTCTCTACAGCAATCAAAACTTGCAAATGTTTGAAAATAGTGTGATGAAAAGGATGAAAATTGAAAAATATATATATATATTTTTTTTTGTCTTTTTCTAGGCATCCCATTACACTCTATTAATCATGATGTGTCATCTTCTATTTGATGAAGATTAATATGCAAGTGGTTGCTAAATCATATATTTGATTCAATAAAAAAATCTAAATACACTTGTGTTTGCAAAATTATCAAGCTAATTTGAGATATGGATTATGCTACCCGTATTTGATACTTGCAATAACTGAAGTCATACATTTAGTTACCAATAGGAATCTGTACATGTCATTTTTTCATAATACTTTTGTTGTCTCAACAACTTCATCAGGTCGAATGCAGTCATGACAACAGAGACAATTAGACTAATAATGTATTAGGCCAGATGAAGTGGTGACAAGGAACATCTCACAAAAAAATGACAGGCATAGGTTCCTAAAAATATTCATTGTATCATGAATAATGGAACCGAGGATGAAATTTGTATACATTCTTTGAACTTTAGTCATCTTTTTTATTTGTTATACATAAACATAGGTTATTGATGAATCATTCCATTAACTGTAAAACTTGTTTATAGATCTTAAATTTTGAATCTCATAAATGTTTAACATGCGTAGTTTGTTAGGCACACAGAAGAAATATACATGTATCAAAATACTTCTCATGTAGTATTTGATATTCAGTTACACTTACTGAAAATAAGGAGAATGAATTTTGTAAATGACGTTGGTTGCATTGTGATGTGCGGGCGTCTCACCATGCTTTTTACACAAGCAGTTAAATACCATCATTGCCAACAGGATTTGCAAAGCTTAGATGATTGGAATGAATATTTTAATTTTGTCAGAATCATTTACTTCGTTACACCACCCTGCTATTGCTTTTGTGAAATTAAAGGCTGGTGTCGTGTGGCGGTATTGGCAAAGCCTGTTTATTCTTTGTAAATAGGAGATGTTACTTATCAAATATTTCAGGGGGGAAAAGAATCGAGTTAGAGCAGCTGCCAGGCAAGTTATCTGTATATTTGACAGTTGACTCTATTTTTGCTTCTCCATAATATTACATGCAAATATCTCCAATTAGAACTTGATGGGTTTTGGGCATTGCTTCTTTTGTTTTCAGATTTAATTCTACGATTTGCTTTGCCTTCCAAGCCAGCTTTTTACAATTCAAAATGAGACGGAAAGTTTTTTGACCTTATTTTATTGCTAGTTCAGAATAAGTGGGATGATATCACCATTTTTATGCTCATAATTAAAACTAAAAATATACTGTCTTCTGCTTGAACTTTGCATAAGACGAGCAAATCATTTTGCTGAAATATGATATACCGGTATATACTGCATTTAACATAAACCAATCTATCACATTCCTTAATACAGTAATGCTTCTGATGAAAATTTTTAGGCCAAATTTTTAATCAGTTAGTTACTTTGTTCTTTCAAAGCTTACGTGAGCATACATTTATTCTGTCAAATAGATTTTAATTACGCTGATTCTATATGGTCCATATGTGCAATGCCAAAGTATTACATATTTTGTTTGAAATTATTATGAGAACGTCCCTTACAAGTTACAATTTGTATAAAATGTAGTGATAATACAGGGTCATCAAACGTGGTGCAATCATGAAAGAATATGAAAGTATATCTCAGGCATTTTTTACTACTTGACAATCACTTGCTTTGTAATAAAAGTAAAAATTTGAAGCTGAAATTGTAAGGTGTATTTTTAATTGCACATTTTTTGATAATAAAATGGTTGATATTAGCTATTTGAAATTTTATTGAGCATTCATGCTATAATTCAAATACCTTCTTTTGCTCTCATTCATTGTTGGAAATTATTTTGTACTTTATGAATTCATCGCAATGCATGCCATTGAGTAATATCATTGGCTCCAGCATCATGGATGCAAGTGTGCGGTATATATACTTATATGATTTACAAACACTATACCATACACATTACTATTATAATTTAGAATTCTATATAATAGTAGTAATGTTTATGGTATAGTGTTTGTAAATCATGGTAGTATATATATCGCAAGCTTGCACCTATTATGCTGGGGACCATGAAGAAGAATCAGAAACCTAGTAGAATATATATGCCTTGAGTTATTCTTTTAGTTCTGCTTTGCATGAACGCAATTGCTAAATTTGCTGTATTTTATATACAAATTTATATAATATTTCCAATCATTATAATGTATGTATAGTTATAGATTGTGTTACCTACATGTACATACTTTTGTCTATTGTTCATACATTATTTTGTTTACCATGTGTTTTCTAGATAATTTCTATTTAGTTCAAGATGTCTACATTTATTTACAGTACATAAATTCTGTGCTGTTAATACTACTATTGGTGTACAAATATTACATTATAGCTTGAATGTGTGTAATGTTTCATTCATTATAATGCAATATTATAGTTGGTTTCTTCTTTTCTAGTGACGAGATTGAAGTGCACCAAAATCGGTGGTTTTTGATCATTTGTATCAAGTTTACTGTTACATGTACTGTCTGATAATGATTTCTCTTATTTCAAAATAGATGTTGTCTCACGATCATCTGATTGATTCTTCAAATTGTTTTAGTGATTTAGATATTATCCCCTTTTACCTCATCCTTGTTATTTTAATAGCAATAATAGGTGAATATATATAAACAAATGTTGCATTCTATCATTCCGTGCAAAAATCACTGCCAATAACCCACGCTGATTGGTCAATCAGGGTGCTCAATTTTCCGATGGAAAACACGCTCCAGAGCGCGCGGAGACCACTACTACGGCGCTAGTCTAAACTCCTCACATTATCAATACAGCCGCTGACGTCGCAAGGCGTGTTCCGTGTAGTGGAGAGCAGAAGTTTAGACTAGCGCCGTAGTAGTGGTTTCCAGGCAGCTTTTTTGGGCAAAATTGACTTGCAATGAGAATGTTATAATATGATTTATTTTAAAATAAAATGGATTTTAGTCATGATAGAGAATGGTGATTGACCACTGATTCGTTAGGGTCAATCGCCAACATGCTCATTTTTGCGATTGACACGAACTGCTCAATTCCTACAATCAATATATGGTCAATCAGGACGCCAATCATGGAAATAGAAATTTGCAAGTAACAATTTTAAAGCAACATTTACTAACAATTTTATTGAAAGTATTGACACTCCAATCTTTAATCCGGTCAATTCCTTTTAGAAATCAATATATGTTTGTGATGGTCAATCATATTGGAAATAGAAATTACATGTAACAATTTGCAAGCCTTCGCTTTTTACTAACGATCTTTATTGAAAGTATATCTATAACAGACAGTTATTTAATCCAGTTCTGCATTTTGAAATCTTAACTTGATTATGCTATTGAACTATATGTATATTGGAACTTTCTGTTATTATGTTATCAATTTTTTCCAAGTTAAGTGAGTTTTCTACTCTATATAATATTACTCATGGATCAAAGGAATAATTATAAGATGGAATCTGATGTAGCATTATATTTTACTACTCAAATTTTCTAAGAATAAAGCAATTCTGATATAACTGTGTGAAATATTCAGTTTATATCTTAAAACATTTATGAAACAAAATTAGTCGTATTTTTAAGTTATTCCAATTCAACCAAACTGTCTGTATATTGATTGATAAATTTTTTCATCATCAATCCTTGTTTTTCTTTAATTAGAATCATTTATTTTTTCATCAATCATCAAAGTTTTAAGAAAATATTAGTCGAAAGGTTAAAATTATGTTGTGAATTAATTGTTATTTGCATATATAAAATCATATTTTATTTTTGTAAGTTTTTTTACCTTGTAGGAAATCTACTTATGCCGAATCATGAAATAGTTCCTATTAATGCTACAACTGCACAGCTGGTGCACTACAGTCTGTTACCAAAGTACAACAAAAAGGTAAATTCAATGCATTTTGCCACATTGAACAACTTAGGAAATAAATACCATCTTCAAGCACGAATTTCATGATTCCTTCATATTTCTTCCCATATGGTTCCTTCATAATTCTTGATAAATGCTAATCACATGTACCATTTATATTGAGTGTCCAAAAATCTTACCCAAGATAACATTTACTTCCATATTGTAGAAAATTATAAGATAATAGAAATAACCGCTAAATATGTTGTGCTTGACAAAAAAAACTTTATAAGACAGTTGCAAAGAGTCAGGTATTTCATGTACCAAGTGTTTCAGGTTATCGACTGTTACGTACCGAAGAGAGAAAACGAAACAGAACTTGAAATATTGGACAGTACCTATATGCATGTTGGATGTAAGTTGGTTGTTCGCTTTGTTTGTATTTTTTTAATGTAAATTACTAAACCTGTCTAAGAATAAATGCGGGCTAGTTTGCTTTAGGATGATATTATGGGGTAAAAGATATCATTTGTGAACCAAGAACAACAAAAGGCAAGAACTTATGGTTTCTCACCTGTGTAAAATGATGCAAAACAATGTGCTGCATTTAGAAATCATGTATAAAGCAGCTGATATTTCCACAATCAATATAAATGCATGACGACGAAATAAACATGATCAGTTTTATCTGCTTTTTCAAGAACATACCGGTAGATATTGACTAGAAAATTCACATGACCTTTGTGCACTTATGAAGAAATCATACATTATTTGATCTATGTCTACATTATAGATTAAAAGTAATAGACTTGCATTGTTGTATATTACACCTTGCTGTGTAGGGAATAATCTTATCTGATGATATGATAGTCAGGGATGATTTTCTGGAAAGATGCTTCTGTAAAAGGTGTTCTGTATTTTATATTAGAACTAGCAGTCCCGCATCCTACGGACACAATAGGCACCAAATTAATGCTGATGGCACCCTTATATGATAAAGACAAGTTAAAATTCATAAGGTTTAATTTGTTTGGTAAAAGTCCTCTCAGTAAAGTATTGAAGTTGGGGATTATTTTCTTTAGGTACTGTTAACGAACCAGGTTTTTGATGCGTTATCCATTTGTTCCTAACCAAGCAGGACTGGTTGAACACGGCTATTACATAGTTTCATATCACCACCAGTTGTGTTTATGTTGTTGGGGTGGCTTTTTTTTTTTGCATAATTTATAATGTGAAGGAAGATGATGACACTGATGTGGCAAGAGTTATCGTTATCAATAAACATTGAGATGCCAAATGTGAAAATTCTGTGTCAGTCATCCGTCTTACAAGTCCCGAAGGAGGGTAGAGAGGTTGCTTCAAAGTAAATATATATATGATTCTATTAGAAGGGATTTTCAAGATTTTTGTTTGTTGGTGGAAATCGTATTGAATTACATTACAGCTCCGAAAATTTGGCAGTTCTTTAATTTTACAACATTTAATCTTTATCATCACTAAGAAATAAATATAGTAATGTCGTTGTTGTGATATATGTATTTTATTCTGCATTTGTTCGTGGCCAATTCTAACTTTGTGGGAGAAAATGAGTCGATGTTGAAATACAATAAACGCTCGATTTTCACTCGTAATAAAGCAACGTACTGCGTTTTACCCGGAAATCAGAGGAACCAGCAGGATATAAATACCACATAAAAAAATCAAAATATATTGTTACCTGCACCAGCCGGTTGCACCTAAAAGGTTCTAGTATTCAAAATATAGATGCAGATTCTTATTATCACACTTTGAGCCCATAATAGTCTACATATTTTAAGAAATCCATCGAAACTCCCCAGATCAAGTTAATAAAAATGCTCTTTATTATCGCCATGCCACCTGTCTGCTAACATATCATTCATCCAAAGCGCTGTTACAAATTTGCAACGATGAGGCGCGCTTGACTAAGGCTGATTCTTTGAAACCAGCATACATATGCATAAATTATGATAATGAGCTTGTGTAGCGCTACTCTTAATCGCATCGCGAAATGGTCGGTGTTGACATGTTACGGTGTGTAATAAAGGCTAATTATTGATTAATACGTCATCATTTCTCGTGTGAGCGTGATTTATGATGACGAAATGCACATCGATATGGCGGATGTTACAAATTTTGTTAAGTATTTTTTACATTTTTCTTAAATTACATCGTTATTTAAACGTGTTAGTGTTTAATCCTGTCGGATAAATTTTATTCGTTCGAGGAGGTGGCAATATCATTATTTTACAAGCCGGATTTCCCCAGATAATCTTGTTTTTGCACATTGCATGTGATGTGCCAAGTCAATCTCTAATGAAATTGATAAATGTAATAAACTTCGGCAAATAAAAGCGGCGCCATAATCTTAGGCGCTAATAAATGCAGGCACGGGGGGGGTGGGGGGGGGGGACCCCCCCTCCTGCGCGGGGGGCCTAGGGGGATCTCCCCAGAAAATTTTGAAAATTTGATAGTTTAGGCGGCTTGTAAACATTGATTATTGTCATATTCATCTTTGGGATTTTGATGCCAATGCACTCGATATCTTTAGGTTTTGTTTCTAGCATTTCATAGTTTATATCTTGATGGATAAACATACATACTCCTCCCTTGGCCTTGGTATTATTTTCTATTTCTTGTGGTAGTCTGGATTTTGGGCTATAGGATTCTGTTCTACTTTGTATAGTTAAATTGTATTTTCCTAATGGTGAACGTAGACCAGTAGGATTATGGATTTATTTGTCTAGAAATTTGGTTATGGCTGATGAAGTTTCTTTCACCTTATGGAAAATGTCCTCTACATATAATTCTAAGAAATTGAGAGTCTTAATTAAAGGGAACTGATTGATGATAAAGGTTCATTTCAAAACATATTGTTCTTCATTGTTTACATTTCAAAAAACATAGATTATTTTTCTCTTATATAGTTCTTCATTGTTCATATAAAAAAAAATTTCAGATCCACCATTCCCGCAACGATAACTGATACATTAGTATTGAATTGGGAAGTGCTAAAATTTTTCTTGGTTTTTTTTGACAAAAAACTTGGTATTATTTTTAAACATCATGGAGAGTGGAAAAGAGGTTTGTACTTAATATCATATAGTTTAAAAAATATATACGTTAGCTCTTTTTCAAAAGAAGTCAGATGCTGAAAATCTACTGTCCTTTGGTCCTCTTCATGGTAGCAATAGAAATATTTGCTCTTTTTTTAGCACTGATAGTAAGTGGCAAAAATGTCCGCGCAACCTGATGAGAAACGTGTGTGCCTCGCTGCTAAAGGCCCAGATGCATTTGACCCTCCCTGTCATGCTCTATGACCTCAGGGTGATGGGATCAAACTTTTGCGGGCAACACCAGCAGTGATATCGTCAGGGTTGATGCTGCAGAGATCGGTAAAATCAAAAACTACAATCAGATATTCACTTCAAATTATTCTGAAAAATTCAATTGGTCTTGTTAGGTTAGTTTTTTTAGGTTAAGCTCAGAATGAATTCAAAGTCAAGTAATCTAGTATGCAATAAAT
>CM032664.1:14286741-14365068 GCA_019095985.1 Streblospio benedicti | reverse complement strand
ATGCCAAATGAAAATTCTGTGTCAGTCATCCGGTCTTACAAGTCCTGAAAAACTGACAGTCCGAATGATTTTCGTCAGTGCGAATTTTTTGCCGTGGATGGAAAATATGGCCGGACAATGCAGTTTTGGGTCATAATTTGCCACAAACATTTTAATATCTAGTTGCAATAGGAATTCAGATATTGGCCTTAATACATTGAACATACCACATATTACTACCGGGTACTAGTTGTTGTCCATAGAATGGATCATATTAGAAAAACTATTGATGCTAAAAAAGTTAATGTATGTTTTTCAATATTATTTACAGTATAATTAATGTAGATACATGTATGTGAAATTTGATTATTTGTCCAATATAATCTCATAGTCACTATTTGTTCCTATGGGTTGGTGTCCACAAAATGTGTTATACATTGTTGTAGGAAAACTATTGATGATAAAAGGTTCATTTCAAAACATGTTGTTCTTCATTGTTTACAGTATACTATACAATAAAACACGGAAAATAGATTATTTTTCTCTTATATAGTTACTCATCCCGTAAATTCATATAAAAAAATGTTTCAGATCCACCATTCCCGGCAACGATAACTGACACATTAGTATTGAATTGGGAAGTGCTAAAATTTTCTTGGTTTTTGACAAGTGAAAACTTGGTATATCTAACGAAACATCATGGAGAGTGGAAAAAGAGGTTTGTACTTAATATCATATATGAATGGAATAGATTCATTGGGTTTCTTTTGTGCTATGACAACATTTATTTTTGAAAAACCCACACATTTTATACCTTAGCAAATATTTTCGACCTTGTCTATCAGACAGTCTTTTTCAAGCTGACGTCACACAGGATGGCAGTGGCCAATTTGTTCATGGAACACGTAGAACAGACAGCCATAGCCACAGCAGATTCAGACATTAAACCTATATGGTGGAAACGATATGTGGATGATGTATTGGCTAAGATTCCCATAGGAACAGTTGGAGAACTAAATACTCACCTCAACCAAGTAGACTCCACACACAGTATTGTTTTCACACATGAATGTATGGACAACAACAGCATACCTTTCCTGGACACGCTCATCTCTGTAAAAACAAGATGGCCATTTGAAGAAGAGTGTACAGGAAGAAATTTTTTCGATAGGAGAACCAATACCATAACTTTTCATTCACATCACCCTACCATACACAAGTTAGGAGTTGTGAGGACATTACTGGATAGAGCAGAGGTCATAGTATCCGAGGAAAAGAATAGGGAAACTGAGGTGAATACCATCACAGAGGCTCTCAGTATCTGTAACTACCCCAAGTGGACGTTTCAGGAGGTAAAATTTTGAAAATTCAAGTCAGAAGGGCAAAAAGGAAGCAAACTCATGCTAATCGAGCCAAATCCAGAGGTATGGTAGTCATTCCAGTATATCAAGGACTATCAGATGGATGGCTAGAACACTCAGAGACCATAACATCAGTACTGCCTTTAAACCATACAAGACCCTGAGAAACATTTTGGTCCACCCAAAGGACAAAATCAAGCCGAGCTCATGAAGAGATATGTGGTTGTGTGTACAAGATTGGGTGCAGAAACTGTGACAGTGTGTACATTGGTGAAACAGGGAGGAAACTAGGTACTCGTGTGGCAGAACATCAAAAGGATGTTGAAGAACATACCAACAGTGGGGGGCGCTCCAGAGCCACCCGTTTGTCATCTGCAAGTGACTTGCAAATCCGCCATCACAGATCACATGGCCAATATGAATCATATCCCTGACTGGGACAACACGAAGCCCATCAGTCGTGAGTCCAACACTAGAGACAGACAGATCCGGGAAGCGATCGCTATAAGGAAAACGAAAAAGACAATGAACCGAGATGAGGGTGCATACACCTTATCGCATGCATATGACACTACTGAAACCTTGCAGGGACAGCCCCCCCCATATCCCCGCCCCCCCCGACACTGACCTACTTCCCGACGTCACATCCTGCCATCCTGTGTGACGTCAGCTTGAAAAAGACTGTCTGACAGACAAGGTCGAAAATATTTGCTAAGGTATAAAATGTGTGGGTTTTTCAAAAATAATTGTTAATATCATATTAGTTTACAAGATATATACGTTCGCTCTTTTCAAAAGAAGTCAGATGCTGAAAATCTACTGTCCTTTGGTCCTCTTCATGGTAGCAATAGAAATATTTGCTCTTTTTTGTAGCACTGATAGTAAGTGGCAAAAATGTCCCCCGCAACCTGATGAGAAACGTGTGTGCCTCGTTGCTAAAGGCCCAGATGCATTTGACCCTCTCGTCATGCTCTATGACCTCAGGGTGATGGGATCAAACTTTGCGGGCAACACCAGCAGTGATATCGTCAGGGTTGATGCTGCAGAGATCGGTAAAATCAAAACTTACAATCAGATATTCACTTTCAAATTATTCTGAAAATTCAATTGGTCTTGTTAGGTTAGTTTTTAGGTTAAGCTCAGAATGAATTCAAAGTCAAGTAATCTAGTATGCAATAAATTGCTCAATAAATGATCGTATTTGAATATACGACCTGGACCAGGTAGTGATTTGAAATAGAAATCTGTGTTTATGGCCATCTATTGTATTGAAATTTTACATATGTTGCTTTATATTATTATGTTTTTTATTGATGTTAAGAGATAGCTGACCAAAAGAGTTATCTTTGTATTTCAATTCAGGATTATGTTTTTTCCAGTTAAAGCTAACCCTGTTGAGCGCCTGGAACCAACAACAGTCAGCTCTCGAGGGGTTATATTTACTTTCCCATATAAAACTTCTGGAAGAACTTTGGTCTATGAGTTTTCCTACACTACAAAGTGGAGCAATACCTCAGTTAAGGTAATCAGAAAGTTCAGTCCATAGATTTCCAATATTTTGACCCAAATCATTTAGATAACCTTTCTTGTCAGAAAATGGCATTTCTGAAAATGAACAATTTGTGTGTGTGCACCCTACTAGCACACTGGAGGTGTATGCCGTTATTGTTACACATGTATTGATGATCTGCTTCTCACACCGGTCTGAGATAGTGCAGTGGCTAGTGCACTCTACTTTGTGACCAAAACAGATGTCGCCAGTTCAACTCCTGCAGTTGGCACAAGAAGTTGAGCAGGCTGTGTACATTGTGTAGTAGTGCAAGGTCTGTAACACACTTGAATCACATGAGGTTTGGAAGCCTTGTTAAGGCGTATCCTGTGTAATGGACAATAACCCTACTGCATGCAAAAGAACTTACCTAGCTTGAAAACGACAGCTACTGTCCACTGCCGAGGCTTAGTACGCTACCATATTTAAACTGCCTCTGGACTCTGGAGGCATCACTTGGCCTCCCTCCATTGATAATCATCAAGTTGATCATGGATATGGATTATTCACCTAGAACCAGAACCACTTACATAGTGCCAGTCTCATATTTTGTTGCCTATTTTTATTGATATATGCTAATTCTATCACATAGCATTTGGTGGGATTCAGATACATGACTTACGACAGTTAATACAATTAAAAAAAGCTCCTGTCCAATTTTATATACATCATGTCCAAAATGAACATGAGAGATCCTAATACATAAACTAAGATGTTTTTGGTATTGTAGTGCTACATATTTTCGATATACAGTTGTAACTGTTGTTCTAAGCGGCAACACAGTGCCTCAGTTAACTTTTAGACCAGTCTACAGGACTAGTATTGTAAAAACGTTATTGGTCCTCCAAAAATGTTACATATCCTACATGTTCTACATCTTATGGGTTTGACAAATGTTAGTAGCAAATGGTAATAACCTGAAGGATAAGTAAGCTAAAATTCTTACTCGTCCTGTTAGTTTAATACTTGTCTGTAACTAGTTGACAAGTACTTATCTGAGGCATTGCAACAATGTAGCTTCAATTGAGATTTGAACTCTTGGCCTGCAATGAAATCTAGCTCATACCATTCAAAATTTCACATAATTCACCACTTCAAATCATAGCCATACCTTGGTCAATCCTTCATGCTATTGTGATTCTAACTCTTTGACGACTGAGGGCCTTTACTAGTCACTCTCTGAAGTACAAACCAGCATCACCATTGTTTGTTGTCTGGATACAGGCACCACTGCTGACCTACAGCAACACACCGGTGACCTTCAACTTATCTCACCTTGTGCCGTTCACGCGCCACGAAGTGTCTGTGCGCGCCAAGTACCACAGCAGCAATGTTTGGAGCGAGACCACCGCACTCGTGGTCACAACACAACCCGACAGTGAGGCTCACTTTTGTTCGTCCTAATACAGTTACATATTGTATCATACCCTTATTCAATATAATTGTTTCCCACAGGGGGTTTCCCCTAGGGCACATGATTATTTTTTACCCATATGTGCTCTGAGTCGTCTGTGGTCACCCTCTGATGCTCGCTTTTTCTTGGTGGAAACATCAATGTTATAAAGGTCATACCGGTATATGCTAACCTTTTTCTCCTTTTGTAGGTCATTTTAAAGTTGCATTATGCTCAGCACGGTCCTGTGTTTACATGGATAGACGCAACCACCGACCTATGGTAGGTCAGTGTAGGTGTGTTTATTCATGTAAACATTGGAAGTCAGTGACCGTGTTGGGCAGGATGACTTCAAATTTTATATGCCCATTTTATTTTCATGCAAATCTTAAGCAACTCAAGAAGAATTTTCCATGTTAAAAGTGTTGAATTTTTTGTTTTAATGGTCATTGTAATAAAATGTGATCTCCCATTTGAACAGGGTTTCTTTACATTATATCTTGCTAAGGAAATGTTTTGCCAGCCTTAAAGTACTAAGGAGTCTTATTTTTCTACACCTGAAGTCCTAGAAACTGGCTAATTATTTCCCACAGGTTCCCTGGAGGAAATGATTGTTTTTGACTGGGTATGCACTGTGTGAGGGTGCTCTTCTGACACACCTATTCATGTCCAATTCTTATTGGCTCAGCCCGACCTTAAGACCAATGTCAAACCCTAGTCTTTTTTCCTGATTTTTTGTTGAAGCACCGCCCTCGGCTTTAAAGTACTCTGTAAACGGTCAAAGTCACATGATCGAGAGTGCTAATGAAGCCGTCTATTGGTTAAATTATGTCACACCCACCAGTCCTCCACTCTAAATGGCCGAGATGGATTTCTTGCATAACAATTTCGAGGTGACCTGCCCGCCCCTGAGCTGTCAATCACGTCGCATGGCCAATCAGAGCAGCGTAGTAAAACTTTCATGCATGATTTGGTGTAAAATTGCATCAACAATAAAAATTAATCCTCCTAACCTGGGCGACCCAACATAAAACGTGTAACACCCGGTGGGGTGTGTGGGTGGCTTAGCCCCCCAGGAGAGGTGGTCTTCTTATATTTTGGGGTGTGTGGTTTAGGCTTTGTCCCCCAGGAGTTGGGTTTAGTTGAGAGTGCCCGGGGAGCGTCTGGGGGGTAGGCCCTCGGCCTTATAAAATAAAAAATGGGGGGTTCTGGGGGTACCCTCCTCATAATAACATTGAGAAATAATTAAAAAATTGGTCATAACGTCCTCCTGCCTATGATACTGCTATCCACTATAGAGAGGTGGTCTTCTTATATTTTTAACACTAAATGTGCTTCCTGAACCTGTTTCATTATTCACCAGGGCACCTCTCACTTAATTTTAAAGCCAAATTTACACATGCAGGTGAGCGATATTAGGACCCTTATGGTCCTCTTGTTCATTTACTCCTATGCGCATAAAAATGGCCGCAGTGAGTGCAGATTGATATGCTCTGAAAATGAAACTTCTTTATATTCTCTTAAAACAAAAACGTAACACTAAAATAAATTATGCATGCTGATTCCTTATGCGGTTTTACATATAGTTATCTAGTTTTAAACATGATGGTACCACCGTTATACCCCAAACGAATGACTTGTACGACGAAGCTTTTGACAGCCAAAACGTGAAATGGTATAGGATGATGTGTCAATGTACTTGGCGAAGCCGAGTATGCGGTGCCGTTAGGTGCCGCGGGGGTGAGTGCGAGCTGGGGGACACCCCCCTCTCGCAAGTTGGTTTTTTTTGGGATTTCCCACCAAATTTTTTGAAAATGTGAAAATGTGACGAATTTTTTCTGACATCTTGAGCTACTGGTTGCTCACATATATTTTGGTATATTATATTGCGTTTTTGCTTTACATATCCAACATTCAGTACACAAGACCAGCTTGCATGTCTTCTATGTACGTCACGGCAACACGGTATGCAGTATTCTTTATAAGGAAAATTCATGTAGTAAAAATAAACATAGAAATAACAAAGGTATCATAATGGTCTAAGATTCATGTTGCACACCTATATACAGTTTGAAAATCATAGATTCTGGATAACTATACATTATTACTGTGGTAGGATTCAGAAATGAGTAAACTCCATTTTTCTTGTATGCCGAAATATATGTGAACCATCAATAGCTACACTTTGATAAAATTAAAAAGATATATAAATCTTTTTTAATTGGAAAAAAATGTATCATGGGAATCATTTTAGATTGGTTGACATTTATTAGACGTGTTATGCTCACACTGTCTGTTCATGGCAAGTCATTCACACCCCTGTGGGAAATTCATACGTTCCTTGAACGTTTGCTGATCTAGTTGGACTTGTGTTAAATCTTTGGAAATTTTTATTTGTTTTTTGTTTTTTTTTTTTTTGTTTTCCAGTGTTGAAAATGTAACACATACTTTAGCCAGTAACTGTAAACTGTGATCATCACTCAATATATTCATGAGATTGTCAAGATAATTTGAAATGTTGCTGAATATTGCTATAGTATAACTTAAATATAGAAGACTACAAGAAATTTAGGAAAGTCTGTTTTTTCAAACTTAAAATGCATGTAAAATGAACAATCGAACATATATCAAAAAAATTAAGTCGAGCCTTTCTAGATAATTGTGTACATTCTGTCATTCGATAGCGTTATCGATATTTGCGATGTTTTTCTTTCATTTATTTAATCGTAGCAAAGTAGCAACATTTTCATTAATTGGTACATAAAATTTTCCAATAATCTGTATCATTCTAACCATGTATAATATTATAGAAAAGATTATTACTTACACAATAATGTGTAATTCGTAAAGATAATAAATAATAATAAAGCAATAATAAGAAAGTCAAATATTAGTAATCTTAAAATAACCTTTCCTCTCCCCTGATGTACAAATGTATGTAATGATTATCGTTCATTTTCACAAGCATTTTTACAATTAATCAAATAGTAAATGTAACTTACTTCTAACCTCTTAACTCTAACAGTTCCAGGTGCAGCTCCGGAGGTCACTCCAGGGGGATTCTTTGTGCAATATGGCGGCCACAATACTAAAGACATCTATATTTTCTGGAAGGTAATGGCCAATTAAGTTAGAATTTAGTAGGGCATATTAAGAAACCAGTGATTCAAAAGATCTACATGTAATTCATCTTCTATAAGATGTAAAATAATTGCATGTTAACAGAAATGCTGCTAAATTGCTTGTGAAAAGAATATGTATTTTGTATGGTATGTGTATTTTCTGATGTGAAGGTATCTTTAGGTGACTATCAGAATAATTTCAAAGTAATTGTCTTTTGATTATGAAACTGAACATTGCAAAGCATGGTTGAAGCAAACATTATGCATAGAAATTATTAGTAAAAAAGGTTATCCTCAGTTGCCAACCAACCATGCTTTGATAGAAGCAATATGATGTGTTTTGTCCATTCCGATTATTCTACCGGTATTGACTAAGTTGAACTGCACTAAGAGAATGCTAATTGTGACATCTGCCGCTTGAAATGCATGGTATATGAAAAATATATGTATTATTTTCCCTTACTGACAATGGAAAAAGCATCATTTATCTATATGAGTATTTACAAAACAAACATATTACTGTATGTGCTCATTATTTTATTTTTTGGCTTGTGATAAATGATATTGCCTTTGTTCAACAGCAATGTATATTAATGTGTGTTTTTTACTTTTCAATTTGTCTAGCCTGTCCCACAAATGAAAATGAATGGACGGTTTGTGGCATATCAACTGTCATACACAGAAACCAGCAAAGGACTGAAAAAAGTGGAGACGCAGCAAACATGGATTAAACTCACTGGGTAAGTCTGCTTGTGATTGCCACAACACCGTGTCCTTAATATTTTCATAAGGAGATACTGTATATGAGTAAGTTGTACCATGTGTTGTTCGCCTTTCACATCTTTTTGACAAGTAATTTACCAAGCGCCTTTATATGAACAGTAGGATATCCCAATATAATAGGTCAATGTGTTGATAAACAGTTACATGTTTATCGTAATGGTGTAAAAAGAAAGTGAAAATGCCAACCATTCAGGACCTGACACAGTGGAATCTACCGGGTAACAAACCTTTACAACAGGAAATGGGACTCCAGTAATGTCGAAATATTCGTTTTTCTTTCCAGGAATAGTTGTGTACCTGTAGGATAATGCGAAAGTAATATGTGCACAGTATATATAAGTGTAAATATCTACTGTTAATATTCTTAGACTGCTGCTTGTTCATTATGCATGTAAATCACATGAAAATGTTCTGTGTTATTAAGTTGAAATTTTGTATTTGTTCCAGGTTACAATTGGACCAGGATTACATGTTTTTTATCAATGTAAGAAACACAGAAGGTGAATTCAAATTTGATGATCATCTCAAAGGAGTTCATGTACCAGAGAAGCTTCTGTGTAAGTTGTTTTCAATTTTGATTAATTGATGTGATTTTAAAACAATCCATCAGGCATGGTGAATAGAGTGTAAGAGGCCTCATATGAAATATTGCTATGTGCTGGTGAGGATCGTAAAGCAGCTGCCTTATCGAAATCTTCAAACATTGGCATGGTCAAGTTTTGTTTTTAACTTATGCAGGATCACAAATGCACAAATACAGATACTATTTAATTTTCTCTGATGTTCTTAAGATTCATGTAAACAGACTTGAAATGATAATCTGTAAGTTCAATAGAAGGAGAGAAAGTCAAGGGAAAACCATATAGAATATTACGTTAGTGGGAATACGTCGCACTTGAACACTTGAATGCGGCTGTGGAACTCTTCTGATGAGCTAAATGCATGAGCTGTATACAAGTATGACGTATTCAGCACGAATGTGGTATTATAATTATCATACATTGTATTTAAACAACAAATAAACTATTATTAGCATGTTGTCATGCAATGGATGAATGCACAAATCTGTATTGTTTACACAAAGCATGTTAGTTCCGACATTTACACCAGCACCTCCTTTCAAAATAACTTTGTAAAAGTGAAGGCAGACATTGTTGCCTATCCTGGAAATCAATGACATGACTGATAACCTTAATATCAAGTCAGTTCGAGCTAGCATTAGCACATTCGTAATTTGTTTTTATTTAATTCTATTTGCACTTTCCTGCCCTAGTGACATATTAAGTGAAAGTAGCTATAATTTGATACCAAATGTAATAGAAAATAAATGGAAATTTTCACATCTTTTATATCTAGTGAATTTTTAACTCAATGTAGTTTTTCTTAGGCACATATGATTATGTCAAAGCAGATGATATTTCATTGATATATTAAATTTTGTAATTTACAGCTGTCCCAGCAAATCTCAATTTCACTGCAATTGCAAGAAGTAACAACCTCGTTGATCTGAGATGGCAGCTTCAGCCGCTGTCCAAGTATACAGTTTATTGGTGCAAAGCTAACCACACCTACGACCATCAGTGTCAGGTCAGTGTTCTTTCTGTAGAATAAATAGATCAGCATATATTTCATCACTCATCAGCCACCTCAGTAAATAAATATTTTTTAAAAAAAAGTATCAAGGCCCCCAGGCCTGTTGATGTTCGTTGGTTTGTCCGGATTATAATGTGGGTTTCTGTGTATATGCACATTTATCATATATCATGAATAACAACAGTATAACTACCAACACTGGTTATATGAAATTCACACAAGTCTTAATTATCAAAAGCAATTGTAAGTCAATTAAATGTGGGTTTTCATTTTGTAATAGTCCGAACAAATGTGACTAGTCTTTGAAGACTGAATGACCAATTACTGTCCTGTCTTATCATCATTGTTACCGTATGTAATTCTGTTGACCAATGCAAGCGTCCCTATCCTCAGACATGTCCATGGTTAGATACCATGGCACACAGATCCTTTCTCATAGTATCCCTCAAACTTTTTCTGGGAAGAGACCTCCGCCTCTGTGACCCTTAATCACGATCTCTGTTTCGTGAAAAGGTACAGCAGTACTATTGGGTGTGCATTTTAATCTTGAAAAAGATTATGAAATGATACTAGACCTGTAGAAAGCAATCTCTCAAATCAAATTCTACGATTCATTTTAAATGAACCCACTTACATGTTTATTATTGCTTAACCGTTTATGGACTGTTTATGGACCTTATCTTTGTTGCATTATTTTTCTAGGATAAATACAGCATAAGCTGGAATCGAACTGAACGCCCCAGTTTCACTGTTCGCTTGCCAGAACAAGAATACTACACAGATTTTCTGTTTGGAATCTCTCTTGAAACTGGAGAACAGGCTGAGAAGATGGTGAGCTCTGGAATCAAGTGGACACATTGTGCTTACAACAGCATTGCTGGTTAGTTGCGCTACATCGTTAGTATCTTGGGGAATATAAAATTTTGGTACTTTGGAGCCCTGCATATATGAATCTGTTAGTACTTAGAATCGGGAATTGAATTGATCATCTATTATCACCAATTTGACGCAATGACCATCGTTAACTATTGATACATTTTTTTCTGTTTTCACAGACCCAGAACAGCTGGTTAATGCAATTAAATATTAACGCATACTATTGCAGTTGGGTGTGTTTTTAACAATAATTGTGCAGGAACTGACCCTTTTGGCACCCATAGATAATTTTGAACCACTCACTCTGATCAAAACAGCTATGTTACACTACCCTCTTCTAAAATAACAAAACCTTAAATATTTATAGAAAGACATTGATAATTAGCGATATTGTGATGAGTGATGCTATACCGATGGTTGCAGGTAATCGTTCGAGCACTAGATACTGGTATTGAGTAAAATTGATTTAAAGTTACCTAAACGTTTTATTTTTATTCAGATTTTAATTGTTCAATAAACAAACATTTAGAATTAGCCAATATTTGTCATTCGAACATTTGTTATATTATAGATATTAATCCAAATTTTTCATTGCTTACTAACCTTTATGTTATAGATATTGGGCAACCTGAAATCAAAATGAAGAAGATAGAAGCGACATGGGTGCAGGCAGCCATTGTTCCATATCCTTGTCGTACTAGTCTGGGTCGTGCCTACATTTATGCCTATAGCGTTGTGTTTTGTCAGGAATATGAAAAAGAAACATATTCATGTGCAGGTACGATTGGATTAGGTAAAATGTATTTACACCATGAAATATAGCTCTTAAAAATGTTCATAGATCTGACAAAAATTTGTACTTGAAAAGTTGTTGACCATGACCATAATATAAACATTGTGTATAAGCGGTTTTAAACATTAATCTTACTTCATTTACCTACCGGGTATTTATATTTAATGTCTTTTTTTTTAGATAAATCTCCAGTTAGAAGTGTTGTTGCTTCATTGAATGCTGATGACTTTTCCATATCTGGACTTTCACCAACCAGCACATACTATATGATGGTGTATAGTCTCAGTGGCTTCAAACAATTTGACCATCCTAAAGTAATGTCACTGACAACACCAGAAGAAGGTACCAATTGCAGATTATCATTAAATTTGCTTTACTGCGGTTCGATATATCCATGTTCCATATTTAACCTATGTTGGATTTTAACCGATTTTTTATGTTGATTCCAAAAATGTAATCAACATTATTCTTGCACTAATGCTGATCGAGTTACTGGCCAAAGACGCTCGCATAGAAAGGGACCAGTTCTGTTTTCAATTCTCCTTATGGCAGTGTAGAGAGAGTGGTCAAAGTACCATTGAAATAATATGGATAATCCGGCTCCAACGGTTTCCAATCTATAGGGCTGGCACTGTTGTGCCCGTATAATATGTTATACAAATAACGATCGATACTGACTTATGTACCTATGTTTAGGTGTGTGGGCGACGAGGAACATCATTGGCATGGTGATCGGAGGCATCTTTGTGCTCTGTCTGGTTGTTGTGGGAATCTTCAGCTTGATCAGGTATTTTCAATAGAATTATATTACAGACTCGTCTAAGTGCATCATTTTACCAAATAGAGAAAATGTATTTTTATTTGTCTGACAGCCTTACCTAATGTGTGCTGAAACGCAGTTGAAATGAATAATAGCGCAAATTTACTAATAGATCTGGTGTCAGTAATATTATGTCCAAGGTAATTGGGTATATATTGTAAAACTACACGACGATTGTACGAAAGACGCAAACGGTTGGTTCACCAAGCAAACAAGCAAAGTCAAGGTACAAGCACTCTGTAACAATGTTGTTATTGTCGTGTTTTGACCAGAATACTGATGGGTCATAAATTACTAAAACTATGAACATGTCAATTTCTTTTATAAAATAAAATGATTAATTGTGACTTAACAATATCAAGATTAGATCAGTGTAATATGAAAATATTTTTTATTCTATAATGTAATTTTTGTAAACATATGCACATGCGAAACCTTATTTTTACAGGGGCATTAGATGGTGTCGGCTTAAAGTTAAAGAGTCTATGCAAGTACCAGTCCATGTTCCTGGGGAAGAAATACAAGACAGTGCCACAATGCCTCTAGCATCTAACGACACTGCTAAACCAACACTGCCAGACCCACAGGTTCACTACTTCTGTTTTCTACTTTTGGACTCCTCTAACAAAAAATCAAATAAAACCATGAAAAGAGAGACATGTTCGAGTCCATTTATACAGACTGGACCTTGAGATTAGGTCCCAATAATCCGGATATCTGAACTTTCGGAAGCTGGATGATTGGCCCTTTACTGTAAATGTTATAATGTGAAAGCCTCATGATAAAAGAAGTTTGAAAAAAACGTTTTTAACAGGATATTTGAACTCCCATGAAAATAGCACTTAAGTTAGTGGTAAATGAGATATCTACATTGAAATAACTAATATTAAATTCATATCATCCAATATCAAACTATCATGAGTTTACTGCAACTTTGCCTCCAGGTTTGTTATGGAGATCAGCTATCACAGATTCCCACCGTCCCAGTGCCCCACAGTTCCCAGCAGCCACCAGCTGCGTCCTCGTCGCAGGCAGAAGGCTCCACGTGTGGTAACAACGGTGGCACCGTCACATATCAGAACGTGATGTTTGAGAATGGGCTGGACAGAGTCCCACTGCTGCTTCCTCCCAGGTATGCCATTCTGTGGTGACTGATTTTTTTTATGTACAACAGCCTCTGCTGTGGACATGACAAAGTTTAGGCTTGAGGTATTACCTCAAAAGGTGTGGACTCGTGGAATTTGACTGATTTTAACTGAACTTGGAAATGTGAAAAAAATTAGTTAATAGCCACAAAAAAAAGCGTTGAGTGCTATATTATTTGAAAAGACTTTTAAGTATAGGCTTATTTCAAAATCATGTCAATATAAGATGTTGCACATGAAAATCTGAAAATGATGAGTTTTTATTATCATGCATTATCATTGTAATGTTACACATGTAAATGCCTACACATGATGACTGTTAAAGGCCCTCATTTGCTCGTACAATTCAAATAGGGAAGGGGGACTTGATGAGAATTCACTCACTCATTCATTCACTGTTGGTCCACTGCCATGATGTGATGATGCAATTTCAGTGAGACTCAGTTGTCAGTGCCTCTAATTTTATGTATCAATATCATGAACAAACATAATGCCTGCTGAAGCTTGAAAACGTTATTATCATACTACACAGGGTATATGACTGCAAATCAAGTTACATGTACTCGCTGCTCCTCTGTGCTGCAGATACAGAAAGAACGAAATGTAAATGTGGTGGTTATAGTCGTAATTCAAGTCTTGTTCTCACTACTTTTTAGACCAGGTCATTGGCACACTTGTTGCGTCGCTTCAGCAGCTGAAGTGAAAGCCTTGTGTTTCATTCGTTTGTATGTATGTATGTTTGTCTCCGGACAAGCTAGAGCTTTTACGCTTCGCCCGATTTCATTCAAACTTTACACAACTATTTGGTATGACGCGACACTAAAAAGTGGTTTGATTTTGGGCACTTTGCCAATTAAAGTGTGCTTTCCATAGTGCCATTTCGGGTCCATTTTCAACATTTTCTGCAGTAGTTTTGTTGATGCTTGTGAGAAAGCATTCAAATTTTGTACAATGCTTACATTCTTCAATTCCCAGTTGCGCGGGATGTGTTGCGCAGTAGAATTAATCCATACCAAACAGTCCATTGACTACTTCCGGTCGCTCGCGTCATTGTAAACTAACACGACTTTAAATATTCTAATGTAATTTTCAGCTATTACTTACCCTATGTCATTCATGTAAAGTACTTTCCTAATAGAATTTTGAGTGGGGATTATGAATCTGTAATCAGATTTTAGTTAGCATTGAAATTGATGAAGATATGGGCAAAATACAGGTCCTCATGAAAAAAAATGCAGGCGACCTGTGTAGGTTGTGAATGATACAAACGTTTTAACTTCACTATTGTGAAGAATGCATGCCTCAAATAGCATTCCTAATAGTATTTTGAATGAGGATTATGAATATGTAATCGGATTTTAGTTAGCATAAAAATTGACAAAGTTATGAGCAAAAGTCGGTCTTGGTCAAATTTGCAGACAGCCAGTGAAAATAAAAAGTTGAAAACTTCACTATATTGAAGAATGCATGCTTCAAAAAGATGTATTTACTTAATTTTCCAACGTCTATCAGTGTAACAGCCATCAATGTTGTGTAGAATACGCACTTCGAATGATATAGCATTAAATGCGATTTTAAATGGGCTTATAACATATACCTGAAGTACCCATGGACTTTTGTGTCTCAAAATCAAATAAAAAAAGACAAGTGCACAACTTTTCTGCGCAATTGGGAATTGAAGAATGCCTACTGAACATTAAATGTATTAAATTTTGGCACTTTGCCAATTAGAGTTTACTTTTCAGAGGGCCATTTTAATTATTTTCTTTCCATTTTTCCACTATAGTTTCAATACTGTGCGAAACATGACCATCGAATTGGCATACTGGTTATATTGGAATAAAAGTGCTCAGAGAGCGTTACCATATTAATGTCGACTCGTCACGTGGGCAATAGATATTTACTGTAGCCATGTTTAGAAAGCACCTGCAATCCAATGCCAATAACATAGATGTAGGATGAGTCACGCATCAAGTAAGACTTTTTTTCTGCTTAGATTGCAAAGCAAACATCTTTATTGCCCATGGGTCAATGTTGCACTAGCGACGCTGTGCTCTCTGAGCACTTTTGATCTAGTTGATCAATTGATCATTTCTCACACACTTCATTCATGTCATTGTTACATCGACAATCATCTTCTCGTGTCCTGATGCTACATTAACATAATTATGCCACTGATAGCAAACCTAATATATATGGTAATGTGTATGGTATAGTGTTTGTAAATCATAGTAATATACATACCCCCCTCCCACCTCTTATGATGCTGGGGCCCATTGATACGTTAACAATGTGTAAAGGATATGTAGATGGTACTTAAAACGTACAGGCAGAGGAGAATTCTAACATCAAGTTATAACTCCACTGGCACCACCTCAATGCTGTGGGTACATCGGAGCCCTAATTGGAAGTGGTTGTGAACACAGCATTGATCTGTTATTTCTTGTCAAGTTGTCATGCTTATGGATGACAAGAGTAACACTGCCAGCTTTTGGTGCTATGACTGAACACCAGACGGCAATGTAGAAATAGAGAACAGGTGCCAATGAGTCACATTTTACTCTCACTAACCCCTACTTTACCTGGTGCTAGGTACAGCGAGACGCCGTCGGGCGTGCCGGTGCCCATCATGCCCGTCGAGGTAACTCGGGCCATCCTGTCCTCAGCTTCCAGCCACGACGAGCCAGCTCCCATCGGATATAATGACAGCGGAGACAGCGTTGCTCCAGGTTGGTACTTGTCACCCATTTGATTGATAAACAGTTTCCTATGAAAATGAGGTGGCCAAAAATAGTTAATCCCCCCATTGTTTGATATTTTTGCATTTGTCAATGCAGTAGTTGCAATGGGTACATTGACATTTGCATTGGTCGCTTTGAAAATATGTTCTGGTTCATGTGACGATGTATTTTTCCTTCAAAGAAAGAACTAAGATTTTTCTTCAACTGTTTCATTTTTCGCTTGTTCAATCATTTTATTTTTTTCGCTGTGGTTTTTTAGTTATACCACATCTAACAGTATCTACACTAGGCAATTATGTACCTCATGATGTACTACTTATGGTATAATGGTGAGAAGTCATAGGTTAAGATTTAAATTGTTATGTGTTTATACTTATTTAAGTATTTGTTATTGGTGAGTAGAAATAAGTAACAGAAATACCATGTTTTTCCTTAGATCTGACATATTACAAAAAACAAGCAAATAGATGTTGACTTTTATGCTGTTTAAGAGGGATATTTTGAAAAATTCTATTAATTCTTTTTGCAGAACCTCTACGAATCAACGGAAAACCAATAGATGACTTCTATAGCAGTGATGATGATGACAACTATAATCCAACACGACGTACTTATAAAGAAGAAAATTCAGTTGGTAAAAATTTTAAAGGGACTTGTGGTAAAATGATGGAGCCACACTCAAGTCAGGAGAGTCTTACAGACAACTGCAAATGCATTACAGATTATGCGAAAATGGGGAGCACATGTGAAAATATATCAGATATACACCAAAACAAAACTGATTGTGACAGTGGAAGTAAAGAACCTTTTAAATCCCCTCATAAAATATTCAAATCACCAAAACGTGATTCACAAATGTGTCAAGATTTTCAGGAAAGTGAACCACCAAAGACATTGGACTCATTGTACCCTTGTCCTGTGTTAGTTGTAGACCTTCCTAATGAAATTAACAAAGACAGTGACTGTGTGAAAGATGCAGCTATAAAAGACAAGGATGCAATAAAAGCGGAAGAGGCATCAAAAAGAGAGAACTTGTTTGGGGCATGTTCAAAAGATAAAGACATGTCAAAGGAAGAGT
The DNA here is from genome assembly GCA_019095985.1 of Streblospio benedicti. Taxonomy (NCBI): domain Eukaryota; kingdom Metazoa; phylum Annelida; class Polychaeta; order Spionida; family Spionidae; genus Streblospio; species Streblospio benedicti. Next base: position 14,347,835 of record CM032664.1, on the reverse strand, counting down.
TTTATAATGATGATGACGATGATGGATACAGTACTGCCAATTTTCATGCATTAACATAGCTTAATACATTTCCTTTTAGTGTGGGTATTTGCATTTAATAGCAAGTGATAATATTACGCTTTTATTTTCAAATTTGCATCACTTGCTGTTAGGTACAAACACCAACCAAATAATAATCTAAGTCATAATTTTATTACGTAGGTATACAGTAGTGTTGTTTTATATGATAGAAACAAATTACATAGCTGTGTAAGTTTAGAAAATAGGATGGGTGTTTGGTGCATGTTTTAAAAATCGCATTTAACAATACATTGGCATCTCATGATGTTTAAATCGGCCAATAAATTGGTGTAGTTTAAAGAATAGTTACCAGAAACAAATGTCTGCGGATTAGAGCATTAAAGATTAGTCTATAGATGGAAAAAATATTGCCGAATTCTTGCTAATGTACAACCTGCCTGTACAGGTAGTTCATTATTGATATTACTTTAATTACTATTTTAGCATCTTAAATATATATTTTGATTGTATTGTGAAGTAGATATACTCATACCTATATTTACGGAATGTCTGTTTTTCAAATTGTATATTGAACTATTAAAAAAGCCTTCACCTCCTGCAGAAATTCTGAAACGCTTAGGCCATTTGATTAAAAGTTGAGAGTGGAGTGTTATGGTGTCAGTAGTGTCATGTTTTTTTTTCGGAAAGAAAAAAAACTTCCATTATGAACACGGCATAAAAGCCTTTTAGAAAGAAAAACAAAAAACATTTTGAAGTAAAAAGTTCAATCGGTTGATAACTAAACATTTGAAAATCAGTCTCAGCATTTGGTTACTAAGCTATGTAGATGTATGACACAGGCCCTGGTGGTAGAAACTAGATACAGACTATATGTACATGTATTTCATTTATCTCACTGTTGTATGTGTGATATTTTGTGATATAATCAGTGTTTTGAATTCACTTTTGTGAATCAGCCTTATTGTTGCATTGTAATGTTGCAGCTAATTGTGATAGCTTCTTAAATATTTATTTTTTAAAACAACTCATAATATTTAATTCTCTGGAGTGAAAACTCAAAATGCTTGTAATGCTTCAATCGATACTCTTTTTATAGCCATAGTAAATATATAGTATGTTTCCAGTTATGGCATGTATGATCTCCTTGTGAATAATCATTAAACGATGGAAATACTATTTTTTGGTTTTAAAAATATGAGGTTTATGAAAATAAAATATAATGGTAATTTCTTTATATAACTACTAAATGTACTAACAGGACAGATGTTAGATATATTGGTTTATTTCTTAAACAGGATAACATATAAAAGTCAAAATACATTGTTGAGCTTTCGGCAAACTCTCTTGTCTTGATCACAACCGAATGGTCATATGCCTATTCAATGTTTTGTAGAATACATGTATAAATGAACTTCCATCAAACTATAGGACAGATGTTTTTTTGATAAAAAGAAATGCTGGTTCTTGTGGCTATGCCTATTCAATGTTTTGTAGAATACATGTATATACCGGTGTGGTTATGGATACAAATTAATGGACTAATAGCTGGAAAATATTCTTATTAATGCAAGTGCCTTAATTCACGAAAAATGACCTATCGACATATTCAAAAACTGCTAGTTAAATGCCTTTGTTAATTTTGTTGAAGTAGATGTATAATTTATTTTTAAACTTATTTGAAGCTTTTACTGAGATTTAGAAATTTTGTTAATTAATATCATAGAGTTTTAACAGTAACATTGTTTTTAATATCTGTTGTTCATGGGTTTTAGCCACAATTAATGTGTTGATTGTTATTGCTCTTACTCAATGTGCTTTGTTGCTTTGTTTGTTGGGAAATATTTTAGATTTCGGTAGCGTTTTCAAGTACATGTTGGTCAGTAGATTCAGGTAGTATTTTGATCATTCCATCAAATATTTTCATTTCCTAACTATTGTTTACTATAATTTTCATAGTCTGTTACTTTCAAACCATTTTTTTTCTCTCAAAGAAAAAGCATGAAAATATAAATAGTATACATGTATTACTTTGAAAAACATTCAATGAACAGCAATATGCTCTCAATGGTTTCTTGATATTCTAGGAATCTATCATTATTCTTCGGATTTCATATAAAGATAACTGTTAGATCTCACGGACACTTTGCAAATATTTTGAAGAAATACTCAGGGCTATAAAATGAATGGTATTCATAATTGTGTATCAACACGACAAAAATCCTATAAAGATTTTATAAAAGATGGGGTTTCTATACAGAATGTATGGAATATTTTTTTCTATTAGATTCCACATTCATCAACACCACCTTACATGCATCTTATGTTCCTCATAATTTAGTTTTATGTATTTGATAAATAATACTGGTGAACATTATTTTTGTTTGTTTTAAAATTTGTTTGTCATATTTGTTATATATAAAATCATGGCAATACCTTGTGGGCATTACATCTATGTTACTACATTGTCATGATATGTTGTAAGCCATATTGTTTGAATAATTTTACCCACATCTCAATTTTGATGTACTTAGTATTTATCAACTGCAAAATTATTATATTTCTAATGATTTTTGTAGGTTATAATCTTGATAATGCAACATATCAGCCTAATGTCATTGTAATTCTAACATTTTTCTGGGGAAATTGTTACAGAAAAAAATCTGGCAACACCATTATTGTAGATGGTGGAAATCAACATTTTTTAAATATTTTGTAACTTTGTCAAACTGCGCATTGAAGAAACAATTATATATTTGAAACCTTTTTATTGTCTAAATCTAATATTAATAAATTGTGGAAAAAAAGTATTTTCTTTACACATTATTGCTCATATTCAACATTATAAATATAGTAGTCACAATTTAAGATTCCTATGTGTACAGAACAAGCTTTTGAACTCGAGTAATAGTCTAACATAAAACTTGGCTATAGCCTTAATTCAATTTAAATGTATAAGATGGCAACCACTAAAAAAAGGCATAATTTAAAATTGCCTAGCTGATGATTTTCTATGAATAATAACATGATTATCACCATGGGATGTTCTGATGGTAAAACTTACACAGTTCTACACATCTAATCTATTAACTTCTAACATAAGTACCGGTAACGCAACACAAAATTAACAAACAGACTTGCTAGTAAATTGCAAGGGCACATGCATCATAGAGGGCATAAACCAACAGACTATTCTACTCTCTGTGACTGTTTTCTATGGCAAGCAAGCTCCTACCACTGTATTGACAAAGCTGAAGACAGGTTTTACAATCCCAAGCTTCCATTTTGACTATATCAAATGGCCCTAACGGGACTCAAAGTCATGACCCCAAGGTGAGACCAGAGTGAAACCATCATCCCAAGCAGCGGGCTGTTAAAAGGTTACACTGACGAACCGTTGGAATAGTTATACATGGATTTGTGAATGAATAATAATCCCAAAATATATGGTAATACTACATCTGATAATGTATAGATTGATAAATCTTTGATAAAAGATACATATACAGTACTTGTCAGTGTTTTGCTTCACTTTTACACAGTTTTTATTTATAAATGGGGTTATAATGTTTAAAGATTGGATAAGTTAAATTGTTTTGTAGCCAGGTTTACTTGGACAATGATGTCCCAATATATGTTCGCTATGAGAGTATAAACAATGAAGGGAAAAAGAAAGAATGACCATTCATTAGTCTCACTTGGTTTCTGCCCTTTACAATTCAAGTGCCCATGGTTAGTTGTATATATAAAAAAACAACAGGCAATGGCCTGAATCACAATATGCTTCTAATAACTCTGGTGTCACTACAGATGACTAGCAGAAACATAAATGTATGTATATTTACATTGTGTAAGACTTTTTTTAAACTAGTTAGTCTACTAATATTGCTTATTTGTGTGGAGTTCCAATAGAAAACTGGGAAATCTACACCTACATTCTTAATACAATATTAACTCCTTGAAAGAAGTCCTATACAAGTACTATAAGAAACATGATTTACAGTAATTACTGGAGAGTTTGGGATATGAAAAAGAAAAAAGAAAAACAAATGTCATAACATAATCGCTTAATTAATACAAAATTTGAACGATGTAGTAACTTGTCTATCGGCACATAATACAAATCATTTTTTTTTTTTAAATTTGCATAAAGTTTTCAGCTAAACAAAGAATTACCCAATTATTCAGGTGAAGAAAATCTTGCTACAATGACTTCATGTTCCACAATAATTGTTCATTATCAAATGCCTTCAGATCAACAAACCCATGTGCTTAAAATGATGCTATTTTTGCAGTGCAATGCTTTTAGAGAACTTTCATGTGTGTAGTCTTAACTAAACCCAACCGGAGTTTAGGTATTATCACCTGATTAAACAAAGCACCTCTACTGTTGAAATTGTGTGAGAGAAGTCTTCAACATTGAGCTCCAATACTTGCACTAGATTATATATTCAATACATAAACAGTTAACATAGGTGAATCTAATAAACAGTTCTAGAAACTGAATTCTTCAGTACACAAACAGTTCAGGGAACTGAATTTCATAGATGGGTATTGATTCCTCCTCACATCGTGCCTTCCTAGGTGTTCCACCAGGTGAGTACTGTGGTTGGTTGATCATATCCAGAATGTCGTTTACTGTGTTGTGGAATTGTTGTGACTGAAAATAAAAGATAATATTTTGATTCAAATGTATGGCATCTCTTTCATGTGAATAGTGAATATACACTTAAAGAAGACGCTTGAAGATTTCAACGTTACATTTTTCAATGAAACAAAGGTCTGCCTGAGTGATGGTCCCCGAATCAGCTTGGCAGATAACATGATTCTCAATCTTCTTCCATATTAAAATTAAGAAAGTGTTTTTACCTTCGCTTCAGACTTTGCAACAATATCTTCAAAAGGACCGCTACGGAAATTTTCATAAATTCTTCTTTGTCTTTCTTCTTCTTCTTCTTTTGCTCTGGGGTTCATTTCTGAAATTTGATCACACGTAATAACATAATGCATTCCTGTACTTGAGTTTTAATCAATTGAAGAAGCAGATTCAATATAAGAATTTATGTATGAAAATCACAAAACACAAAATATCCTTTACATGCAATTTCTAATGTGCTGACATTAAGTTCATGGAGTACCATTTTCTATCAAAACTAAAAAATGGTACTGCATAGCAAAATAAAAATTATAAGAATGATATGCTATTTTTTTCCATATCTACATTGTCAATTTTATTATTCTGATTGGTTATCATAATAGTGACCACTTACATGAAAAAGGCATTTTTTCAGTCTCTGTGAGAGACAAAGTCAGACATTTTGAACATTCCAAAATTGGGGATTGGGTTCTATGATTAGAACAGCAAAGTTTGTACATAATTTTTATTTGCATACACATTAGTGTATCACTTGAGTGACTAGCCAACTGTATGTACATCAAAATAGTGCTGTACTATCAATATATAACATGTCATGTAAACCAATGAAAACAATAAAATATTACTATGTAGATGTGGCAAAAAATAGCGTATTATTCCAACAATTTTTATTTTGATATTCAGTACCATTTTTAGTCACGCTAGAAAAAGTTATTCCATGAACGTGCTGTCAGCACATTAGCTATAGAATTATAACTGTTCATAACTTAATTACAACAATAATACAATTTGATCCTTCACAGTTAAAAGAAAAAGTTAAAAATAGTTCATACCAAGAACTTTTTTCAGAGATTCAAATGTGACCTTTTCTTGAGCATGGAATTTCTACAAATAAATATTATATGCATACAGAATAATAATAATGATATCATTAATTGATTAAATATGAAATTATGACAAAAAATATTATTTGAATTGATTATTATGTACGCAAAAACATTTTTATTTGGTTTTATTACGTGCTATTGGTTCCCACAATCATTATCTTGTTTGATAATTCTGGAATACAGTTGTAAATATTTCTTATTCAGAAACAATTGTATAATGAAGTACCCTGATGGAGTTGGGAGACGACTGTTCACTCTCAAAGTCCACACTGATGGAATGAAGGTCACTCATGCTGTGGTTCATGTCTATGGAATCTGCAAAGAAGTGGGGGAACATCTTTAATCATACTTATATGAGGGTATAATGAATATAAATAAAATGGTACTGTAAACTTTCATTACAATTTCTAGATATGAAGTTAACATCTATGTCCATAATTTGTTGATCTCAAAAGAAAATTTGGATGCATATATACATACAGTATAAGGATAGTTAAAATAAAATACATGATATAGAGAAATGTATACAGTATGTACAAAAGTAGAAACAAGTATTAAAATCAGAAATTCCAATATATTTACAAGTGTATAAACATAATGTGAGGCATTACTATAATTATGCAAAATATCAATGAAGATAAAGATCACACATGAACCAAACATAAGATTTTGCCACTGATCCATAGAAGTTTTAAAATAATTCAAGTGTTATACAATGGCTTTTCACTATCATGTTCTACATTTTGTGTATTAGAGCATTGTAAATGCTTTCACAATATCTGTAGGACAAATTATTATAGCAAACTTTGCAAGCCTTATCTATTTACAAGTTAGACTAGCTAGTGTCCAAGCCATAAATTTTCAGTTTTAACATGCTGTCATTCAAAGTGCACACAATGATTGTGTAGCATGGCAAAACAACCGCTATCATTTAAATCAAACTTAACAGCAGTTCAAGTTCTTTGTTCAACCAAAACCAACCACATAAAAAATGAACATGACCATAAATTAAATCATGCACAAGCACAAAAAGTTCTTACCAATATATTCATGCACCAGGGTAATGCAAAGATAAGTATATGTATTACACAATAACTTTCACACATATAAATGCATTGTAGTTGATATTATTGAATATTTCATTATCACTATTATGTATGTTATTACACACTTTGTACCTCGTATTTTAAGAGGGTGTAGAAAAAGGTGCTTAGAAACTGCAAAATTCAACCACTTTGATCATCAAATTATCCATAAAACGTTTTCTTGAATATTAAGAAATCATAATCAGCAAAACAATACTTTTATAAAGAAAACTATGTTGAGGATAGAGAAAGAATAAAAAAGTAAAAATTATGAAAACAATTATATTGCAACCAAAAAAAAACTCAGCTGAATGTTGAAAATGAAAAGTAGAGCATACAATATCATCTATCCCCAATATGAAACACAATATTTTGACTTTTAACAACAATTCATATTAGTTCATTTTCATACGTCTTCATGCAATACAAAAATTAATGGGAAGAACTTACATCTTGATTTAGGGCGCAATTCTAGAATAGATAATTTGATAAAATTGCCATATCAATTTTCAAGATCTTAATATGTGTACTTATATACGATAAGGTATCATAAGAAAACATGGAATCAGTAAATCAATGAATGATTGAAACTACCTAATGTAGGGAGAGAATGGATCATTGTAATTATTTATTCAAAACTTACTTGCAAAATAATAATAATTATGGAAAAATAGGAATTATCTTTATTACTGTAGACTTTAGAAAGAACACTTATCCTAAAGAATTGAATTTCTCTATTCTCAAAACAATATCTGAACAGGGAAGAATGGAGAACAACTCACCAATCAATCACTTCAAAACTAGGATAAGTTGAAATTAAGAAGTTAAACTTATGAAGTTTAACAGAGAAAATAATAACACAAACTTACATCCAATAGACAAAAAATTGAGGATAAAAATTATTTGTGTGCATATGTTCCACTATGAAATTTTGGAAAAAAAAGCAGGTCTCATTTCATTAACCTAGCCAATAGTGCTGCAAGTCAATTTGTCAGGACATAATATTCATCTCCTCTGAGAACCATATTTACCTCATATAAGCGTAATGTTGAAAGAACTTCAAATAAACACAATGTCAAATCAATGTTCCCTGTTACAAGATAAGCACACAATACTATTACCATTTAAAGGCTCTGGAACAAAGGGAATGTGGAGTCTGTCTGTGTCGTGGCCGCTGTCCTGCAGAGCCTCACTGATGCGCTCCATAGAGAACAGCCAGTCACTGTGCAGACCGGCCTCGTCACTAGAGGGGTAACTGGAACCACGTAGGCCGCATGCATTAGGTTCACATTTTTCAGGTAGAACAAGTGACAGACCACCAAATATTCATTACATACCATTACTACTGGTATGTGCATGAACACAAGCGTTTTAGGGAGGTGCATATTTGTGAACGAATGGATACTGCACTGAATACTGGTACCAACAACAAAAGTACTTTCCTGCACAGGTTTAGAGCATTTTGAATGGATAGTTTCAGTTGAAAGTCAATGATAGAATATGGAATGACAAAATACAATTATGACCATCCAAACCACTTGTGGGGCTTAGTTGAATAACATTCAAGTTAGGGTGGGCCTGTACATTAGCTGTTGTTTGAGAATACATGTATAAATATTGAATGTACAATGTATTTTATTTTTGTGTTTTGTTGCAGGTATCAGTATAAACTGTATTCCTGCATATATTTATCAAAGCCTCACTGTTTAAAATAGTATAAACATGTATACCAGTAAGTTTAATTTTTTACTACCTTCAAAGGTTAATTAAATTTTAACACTGAAGAAAAACACTTTTGCCATGACTGCACACACGATTTAATCAACTATGATTATCAGGTAGGTTTGAAAATCAATACAAAAATGCTGTAACATTTTCAGATTTTATTATGTCAAAGCTTTCACTACTAAATTACTGAAAATCATATCACGCAACTGTTAAGACGAATTACAGCATCTGTGTTTGCAATATAACTAAATTTAGGAGAGAACTGCATTCCAAAAACAAGCGGCTTGGGTTGTTTGATGAAGCTTACACTTCATAAGAGAAGAGAAAGAGCTGACTCCTCGCAGCTTATTTCCTTTTAACTCGTCTTCTAGCAGTGTTATTATGAAATTTTCCTCAAAATATGCAGTCTCATCAGTAAATGCCATACGTTTAGCCAATAATGTTGGACTACAAATTGCAATTCATGGTAGAAAGTTTTTATCACTTTTATGACAGATAAATATGCATATTGTAAGCAAACTCAAATAGTAATATAATTTAAAATTCATCTTTGAACATATTATAATTGTATGTAATTAAAACAAAATATATCTCAACACAGTGAACAGGAAAATGTCAATAGTCAGTTTAATTAAAAAAAAAAAAAAATATTCATATAAATGGATTTAAATGACTGTTACACCAGTCAATCTTCAAAGGCTAAATGATTAAATACATAAGTGAATAGCAGTAAATACATATGTACATCTTATTCAAACTTTTTCATCTCTGCTTAAATAACATAAGTCATTAACCATGATGCCATTGCTTCATGCCAATGATCAGTTATATATAAATATCATTATTCTTATTCAAAAGCTCAAGATATTTAAAAAACAATGCCTACAGAATTGCTTTGTAACTTCATAGTCATAAAATCATGAAAGTAAAAACAACACTTATGCACACATAATTCCATGGGATTATACTTAAAACCCATTGCTAAACCATATTCACCCAGTCAAAACACCCAAAAAAGAAAGTGATGCAACTTTTCATGGCAATAAGCTTAATAACTTGATTAACACAGCAAGATACACTATCAAATTTTCTTGGAAACAAGTTTCAATTTTTTTAACAAAGCTGTTGTATAACTTAAATAATGAATATTACACGAGGCCATAACATCTGAAGATATTTGTTTCCACTATTAACATCCTTTTCATAGCACTTTTGAGCAGATGCAAACATTGACATTTCGTGGCTGTTATGACTGTGCATTTAAAATGACCCAAAACTGCTAACAATATCCGCTTAATAATTCAAGTACATTACTACTAATTTACTAGACTATTTATTGCACATAAAAATTCACCCACATGTAGAATCTCATGATCAGTTAGCAAGTCTTGCACCATTTTATTACTGTAGCAATTTTACCAGGCAAAATTCTGAAATGCAATTTTTTTTTTTCAATCTATAAACACCAAAACAAGGAGGCAACAAAGAAAAGAAGTTTACAAATCTTTTAAGCTGTGGAAAGAAATAAGATATTAGAAAACAAAGAAAAGATAAAGTGCTCTTTGCATAAACACACAGTGACATCAAATAGCCAAAAACATTTATTTCTCAACTGTATGAATGAAATATTGTCATCATGATTCATAATTTGCAATAATTTTACATTTTGCATTATTACATTTGTGACTGATGTGTGCAGATTCATGTACAGTATTGACTGAATAATTCAAACTGTTCCAACTACTGCTACAAGTATTCTAGTTACAAAAAAATCTAGTTTTCTTTGGTTAAGTTACCCAGGTTTTACACTAATACGTATTTCAATTAATGGTGCATTATTACATTTGTGACTGATGTGTGCAAATTCATGTACAGTATTGACTGAATAATTCAAACTATTACCTCAATTTGGCCAAGATCATTATTTTGTTCAGTTAAATATGTATTCATTACAGCCTTAAAATTAAACAAAACTAATTGATATAAAATCAGCTGTTCACACAGAAATTAGTAATCATGATGAATGCGATTTTGCTTGATTTGTTACTATTCTCTTATAATGAATGCTCTTTCTGGTAATGTGTGCATTAGCAAAAGACATTCGATCAAAAAATCTTATTTCAAAGTACTCAAACCCAAGTCATATAAGTGAGTCAATATGGATTAGGACAATATAAAAAACAAAAAACAATGAGCATAAAGTGAGCTGTAACACACAATAAATGATACATAAAATCCATAATATTCCTCCTTGTTATCCTAAAATAGACTTGGCTTTGTGTACGTGGTAGTGTTACTACCATCATTGCTTGATACTAAGCTGATGTTGCTAGAGTTACCTGCTCGCACGATTACTTCGATTATATGCGATTGCTGGCAAATAAAAATGGCCACCATTGCTACGGCGAGCAGCAATAACCTGCAACAACGAACATGGCTTGCAAATTTAGCATTATGATTCGATTAAGAAATTTAGGGAAGAGGAGAAATTCCAATGTCCAACAGATCTTGAATGATGATTACCCAGACATAAGCAGGAAACACTTTTAATTGTTTGCAACAATAAGTCCAAATTAGTAGAAGAATGAAAGTCAACTGAGGAAAATGATTTCGTTTGTCCACCTACAATTCAAAGAAATCATGCAAATATTAATGAATGCTTTTTAGATTAAAAGTCATAATGACATTGTCATCCTGGACAACTATAATTGTTTGTTCTCAAGCTTTGATAATGCCATTGTAACTCATCTAAACATGCAACACTGATCTAAAGGTTAGATCTATTTTTGCCTCAACACAGAATGTTCTCCAGTTCTTTCTACATGTTGATACAAATTGAACAAGAATATCAAGCATTCATGAACATCTTTATAAAGATATACACACAATTGGATCTGTACCACTAAGTGTTTTTAGATGCAAATAAACGTAATGATTTCCACCTGTAGAAAGATATGTGAGAAAGGCAAATGGCAGTATATACCACTTATCTCAAACTCAACAGAATCAGACTTAAAGAAAATAATGCTAAATGATCAGATGAAACCATTCAAAAACATATAAATTCAAACAAACCAGTTTGAGATATCAAGTTTACACTGTCTTCTCGTTTTTGTTTCACATGTTACCTGGCAGCAGCATTACTTCTGTTGAAGGCAGCTTCAGGAAGATAGTAAGGAGCTTCTTTTGCTCGCTGCTCTACCACCTATGTGCAAAGGTCATTTTGGAAAAAAGTAATATGTCTTTCCTATTCTTAAAGGCATCCATCCCACTATATATTTTTTTCTATAATCAAAAATTAACACCTACAAAACTCATTCTTATTTATTCAAACAGAAATTAAAATAATATCAAAATTGTTTATTTCATTTAGTAGATTTTTCTAAAAATTTGATTAAAGACTATAGAACTTCCATAGTGATATGTCAATTGCAACATAGAAATTTTATGCTTTGATATAAAGAATTAAAGACACTAAGAAAAGTTTTTCTCATTAACATGAAACACAGCAGATTCGATTTCTAATTTCTTGTAAAATTCAGATTTCTTAACTTAGCTGACATGTACCACTGACCTTGCTGACATGTTCTGTGAATGCGGGGATGGCGGTGAGCTGGCTGGTTAGGTTGAGGAAGGCAGCCACCAGCGCATGGATCGCACACTTGTGCATGATGGGAAGCGCCGCCGTCAGTGTCATTTGCTGCAATAGACGGTGCGGAGATGTATAAATGTATGCGTAGATATTGGACTTCAGATATATACAGTAAAACTTATTTTTATTTATTTTTTGTTATTCTTCTCTCTCTCTTTTAAGCTTCTTTCACTATATTGTCATAACTGAAGACAGGTTTTACAACCAACCTTAAGCTTCCATTTGTATAGTCTATATCAAGTGACCCTGATTGGACTCGTACTCATGACCCCAAGGTTGGGAGACCAGAATTATACCAAAATCCCAAGCAGCGAGCTGTTAAAAGGTTACATGGCTATTTTACGGTAAATTGTTCAAAAACTTTTTATATACAGACTACCTTCATACAAAATTGATTAAGTTATCACCTTGGCCATTTGTAAGCTTACTCTTAAAGACATAGATAGCCAGCCTTATTCGTTTTTCCCAATGATCATAATAAATACTATAAAACATAAAACATAGCAAAAACAATGGTCGCGGCCATAAGCTCTGTATCTGAGGAAATAAACCTAATACACTCAGTACAACTACATACGGTTCTCACCTGTATTCCCAGTGCGAGGCGGATGAGTTCCAGAAGCACCTCGTCACCACCCATCTCAATACAGATGAGGGCCATTGTACAGTAGAGCGCTTCAAAGTTGTCCACTTTGTTGTTGCGCTGCTGGAGGCTCTCGTAGATGTGGCAGTAAAAGAGATGGCCATTCTGTGAACATTACAATAAACATCACATGTAGCTAATTCAATAAGGTTTACTGAAATGTCTGCAAATATTCACTATAGAGATATTATGTGTTACAGTGTCGAGGATACAAATAAACTCAGTAAATGAACCGCGTATGCAAGTCTTTACATCCCAATTTTACATGAGATTGAGCTGGATCTTGCCTCTTGTTGTACAGAGAAAACCTAGATAATTCTAAAAGCAGTTACCTTTTTCATAAACATGATGTCTTGTCTTTGTGCTTTTTCAACTGTCAAGTCCAACTCAGAGATCTCCTTAACAATTCTGAAGAAGCAAGAGAAAAGTATTTTAGCAACAAGACACTTTGACCATTATAAATCACTTCTTTATTTTGAAGATATATACTCCATACATGTATTTAAAAACTTCATTGATGTATACATAATAATTTCATACCTGACAGAGGTCAATTTCTGTATGTTATCGTGCCTGTCAATCAGCGTCTGCAGAATCTCCTGTACAATTCTCCGAATGCCCGGATCTATCACTAGTGACATGCGCAGTAAGGGTTCAAGGAAAGCCGTGGGGAAGGCGTTGGTCATCAGCACAGTCTTATACTTGGTAGCAACTTTCAGTAGAGTTTTCATCAACATGGTTTGAAGAATGACATGTTTTTGGCTAGAAAAAGAGACAAAAAATATGATGGTTATTGTATATAATATTTATAAAAATAAATTTATTTTCCACATGTAGCATCACATTTACAGAAAAAAACTCTCAAAGTACACACGACACATTACATATATTGACATATAGTTTACTAAAGAATTACTTCACAGCATTCATTAAAAGATATCAAATTATTGTTTATTGCTGACATTTAAAACAATCTCATCAAATTTAATAGTAAAGCAGTCTATATTGTATTGATTTGAAATAACTTAAAAGAACTTTCAACATGTATGATTTAAAATGATTACCAGTTCACAGAATCTAGCTTAATCCTATAAAAACACAAGTCACATATTATGATAATATGGATATAAAAATACTTCACACTAATTTACATTAGCACCTTTTGTAATCAGCATAAAATCACACATTTCAAACTTAAATGCCTCATAAAGCATCTTTTATCATCTTTGCATGAAAAGATATTGGTCTATCGACTGACCCAGATTTGGCAACAGATTTTAAGCAGTTTATCAGGCTTGAGAATATCATTTATGCTTTTATTTGTGGAATAGAATTTTGTTCCACCAAAGAATCATTTCACATTACAAAAATTACATCAAACCTTGAAAAAGATTTGACTAATATGAGCTAAATCTCACTTGGCATCATCAGTATGCTGAGGCACCTGCCCCATCACAAACATGAGGATCTCGATCTTCTGGTAGTCAGGCAAGTTGTTAGCAAAGTCGCCGATGGTATTGATCACTGCTTCCTGAAAGTGCTCCTCATCCTGAAAGAATCAATGAGCAAGTTAATATCATTTGCCATTCCAATTCATTCTTTTGCAAATAACATATGTTGTCGATGGAACTACTTTTCAAAGCAATACGTAGGAGGTAGGAAATTTGTTACACACTTGTTGTCGCAGAGGATCAGTTGACTCGTGATCTGCTGAATATCTCAAATGCCTCAGGAGAGTATTGAACACTTCCAGAACAGAAGGGCCTGCAATGAATTATTGAAAATTAATGAGGATGGAGCTACATCCTTCAATGCTTTAGTCATGAGAGAACACTCAGAACACATGTAAAGAAACTGAGTCAAAAGATATGTTCTCATCATAGCCGCCACCGTCATCATTATCTTTCATTCATCATTATCCAAATTTATTTTACAGAGGCCTGAATTAATTTTCATTTAATGGGTGCAGCCTAGTTAACGGACCGACCAACCTATCTCGTACCTACAATCACTTGGTTCCATTTGACTTATAAAAAAGGTTTGCCTGATAGCTTTCTGTCCCATCACCTCCAGCTTGCTCACTCCAGATATCCAACTATTACACCATCTGCCATTTCTTTAGCAAAATAAGTTACAATACAGGCCAAGTAAGAGAACACCTCTAAAAGAAGATAATTTTTCACGGTCCTAATCCTTTATGGAGACCACTGTGAACCTCCTTAAAGAGACCACATCTTATTGAGACCACTTAAACAGTCCCCAGTATGGTTCTAATAGAGGTTCTGCTGAAACTCAAAGCCTAAACAGAACACAATACTCAAATTTCTCGTATTTCGTATATTCAGTATATTCGACCTAGAAAGAAAAAAAAATTGTTACCAATGGATCCACCAGCAGCAATAAGAACAGTCTCTGACAAAACATCCACGATCGAGGCCTTTATCTTTGGCTCTTTCTTATTGTTGTCATCTAAATGAGTCATCAACATTTGTACTACCACGTACCCATATTGAGCCTGCAATCATTCATTATAAAATGATTCATAGGGTTAATAACTCTTATTCAAAATAGCAGAATGAGATGAGATTGGGAATTGGATACGCCTGTTATAATGATTGGTTTGTAATTGTTGTAAACTTATCATTTTCGCGTACTTGACACACTTGAAATTATATACCCTGGTAATAATATACAGCATGTTGCACACTTGGTCACAATACACGGACACTCACTTGCACAGAATACATGATGATCTTGAAGCACTTGACCGCAAAGTGATTCGGCACCCATAGTGCATGATTGTCCAGGTGTCTGCAATGGCAAAATAATTAGATGTCGAAGCCAAATATCGAACAGGGACACTGTTAACAAGCACACTGTTATTTTTTTCTAATTTCAATTGGTATTCATAATGTTAAAGATATTATATGCAAAAGTATTAGAAGCTAAAATCCAACTTCGATGCTTCTTTCTATCTTATCTAGAGGCATTTCGGTGAACGTTCCACCTGCATCAGGCTTTGAAGGCAAAGTGCACTGGATGTTGTTGTGCACCTTCTTTTTGTTTTAAGTCATGTGACGAGTGGAATTCCCAATATTGTGTTGAAGTTTCGTCAAAACTGGGGGGGGGGGGACTACCTTGCCTTGATTTAGGTTGAGCGTGGGTTTTTGTACAGCTCCTGAAGCCCTGAAAATTGCATCTGGTGCACTTTGCAATCAAAGCCTGATGCAGGTGGAACATCCACTGAAATGTTGCTAGATATGACAGAAAGAAGCATGTAAGTAGGTTTTTACCTTCTCCTAAAGATGAATCTGGACGCTAACAAATCATTACTAAATGATATTGCAAAAGTAGCTTACTTGAGGACTGGTTTAATAACAGAATTGATATTTCCATATGAAGCACGACAGACTAAATCGCGGAAAACTGTCTCCGCAACAATAGATGGGTGCTCTTCATCTGTTGGAGATTCAGCAAGAGTGGGTGCCCCGCTAACATGGAAAATGTAATACATGTACATGTATATAGATTATCAATATTAACAATTTTCATTTTTCGCCTTATTACATATTACACTTCTTGACTAAGCCCACATTACATCATTACATGCATCACAACTTTTATAAATTATAAATGAATACAATTTTCTTACTTGTTGTCTTGCATGTTAAACAGCAAAGATGGCACAATCTTATCCATGTGCTGAGAATCCCAAATGTTCACTTGCAAATCGTCACTCACAGTTTTTCTTACAACACCCTGCAACCCTTGTAGCCCAGCAATCCGAAGCCTATTAGAGATATTTCAATAAAACATTAATCATGTTTTGATATATCATTAATCATAACAATGCATCATTATGATTCATTCCTATACGGTTTCTGCGTTTGTCAACAAAATTATTCTAGAAGATACATGATTATTTAAGAAACAAAAATCATTTCAGAAAGAAACTTACAATTATGTTTATTATTTTCCACAGGTAAAAACATTGTGCATTTTTAGTATGTTATCCTATTTCAGAAATATGAACATGATCACTAGATGCATGATTTGAAAACACTTCATGTTTTTAAATAACCAAATAAGGTAGTTGTAGTAGTTGTTATATTATTTAATAAAACAAAAGTCATACTTTTAGATGTGAAAATCAAAATAAGACTTTAAACATAAAATATAAAATAAAAATAAAAAGAATTAAATTGAGCCATTACACATTCTAAAATGAAAAAAGGTACATTCCTATTTTTCAACGATTCAAACATGTTTGCTAACAAGGTGGAACACTCAGTCTAGCATATCAATTTGAACTATGCGATTACAATTAAAATGCACTTTTAGGGTATACGCTGTTAACTTTTTCATAAATATTGGTACATAACAAAGAGTGACACACAGTTTAAACACTCACTACATATACAACCAGTATTTATCAATTGGTAATAACAACATCATTTTCACTGTGTAATTTGGTTGTTTCAACACAATGCTTCATGCAGAATAAACGTTATATATAATATATACTAGATAATATATATATATAGCTTCCATCCTTCGTGCATAGGAGTATAAAATTCATGCATACAAGTTATTAAAGTTATTAAGAAAAATGGAATCAAACGTATCCCTGAAACATGTGGTAAATATAAATATGCTTCTCAATGGCGTGATTTGGAGAGAACTCAAGAGAAGTCATGCTATTATCCCATGCATGATAAATGTATATTCTATATATTTCAAATATAAAATATATATATATAAACAGATAAATATGTTGCATTACTGAATATATGAAACAGTTACCACAAAATGCAAGTTTACTTTGTCTACTAATACAACATTCATTTATAAAACATCACCCCTCTTAAAAAATTCATTAAGAAACCTGAAACTACCTCACAAATTCATCGCTGAAAGCAAAACAATCATAAACTGGGTAACAATCTTCAAAACTTTGACACAACAACGGTTTGAAATTAAATTCAGTTTTTCAAATTCAACAAACCAATGAACATGATCAAATGTATATGAAAATTCTGAATGTGTATCAGGGAACCATCAATAAATTCACATCTGATTGCATAAAATAAATATGGTAAGATATCTTTGTACAAAAGCCTCAGGTTAAAAAGGCTGAATTTACATGCCTGTCAAGATGCAACTATAAGTGCAAATATATTTACAACAATCAACTGTAAAAGTGTTAAGATGTGCTCAGTCGGGTCGTAAGTATAAAAGCAATCATGACCATACTCAACTATATTCAAAATAAATTTATCCTTATCCTTATATTCTACATGAATGAGTCAAAATGTTGTTTATCAATTTCACCCCAATCTACAGGAAACCTCAACTTGAACAAGAAGATGTGGGTGCCATAATTACAACTACGTTTTTAGACCAACAGATCACAAAATTATGCCGGTGTTGGTTTCAAAACTTGTGTTAGAATGACAGGTGACTACATATATTTTGTACATAACTAAAAATAGTTTTACCTACATGTATGACCTAGAAATATGTTGGGAAATCTTATTCCAAGCTAAAGCCTATCTGTTTTCTCATAGTTAGTTGCCTAATAAGCATGGTATAAAACATAATTGATGATCTGGACTAGGTCTAGATTATAATAAGGCAGTTTATGAAATGCGAATTGCTTATATAATGGACGCCGATCGAAATTTGAAAATCTTTTAAAATTCTAAACTACGGTATTTATCTTCATTGTCTTATTTCATTTTGAACAACAATAAACAAAACAATAACAGCTCAATCCATAATGTAAAAATAAACGCATATATTGGCTGTAGACAAACTTGTCATTAATCTAAAGAACCCGATGGGAATTCACGACTGAATCATATCCATTTATCTCGAAACATAATATTGTTCCCGACACACATCATATAATATCTTGTAACTAAAAAATGTTTACGGAATGTATGTTTAGATCATCCTGGGTTTCTTTATTCATGATTCAAAGAATTTGATAGATACCAATAGAAACCAATACATGTACCATGTCATTTTGGCGAGACTTTCGCAACAACTTCTTCGGGCCGAATGAAAATCTCAGAGAGTCACATGACCACCATGGTGACGGCAGTCATGTGATAGCAGAGTGAAAAAGAAAAAGGAGATCATCATTCTGGGTGCAGATAAGGGTAGAGCCACGGTGGTGATGGACCGATCGGAATATAACAAGAAAATTTCGACTTTACTTAGTGACACCAAAACATACCAAAAGCTCAAGAGTGACCCAACCCCCAAATACCAGGACCAGTTGGTGAAAACCTTACGACAGTGGAGCAGAGAAGGCCAAATCTCGGAGGCGTTGAAAAGGAGAATATATCCCAGATCGTGTGAGGTTCCCAAATTGTACGGGCTACCCACATTACATAAGAAGGACCACCCTCTGAGACATATCGTTTCGAGCACAGGGAGTGTATCCTATAAGGCAGCAAGGCTGGTCGCGGACATCTTATCCCCCTTGGTCGGCCAGTCTCCCCATCATATCACAAACAGTGCTGATTTTGTCCAAAAAATCAAGGATTTAGAGGTACCGCCCGGCCAGAAACTGATATCGTACGACGTGTCCGCCCTCTTTACCAGTATCCCAGTCGACAGTGCTGTTGACTGCATTAAAAGGAGGTTGGAAAGAGACGACACGCTTCACAAGAGGACCGAATTGAAGACCACGCAGATATTACAACTTTTGGAGTTTTGTCTGAATACCACTTACTTTGTGTATGACTGCCAGTTTTTCAAACAAACTCATGGAGCGGCAATGGGTTCCCCAGTGTCACCGATAGTAGCGAATCTCTATATGGAAGATTTTGAGTCTCAGGCCCTGAGAACAGCACCCAATCCACCACACCTATGTTATAGGTATGTTGATGACACTTTTGTTCTCATCCATGAATACTTCATCTCGGAATTTACCACACATATCAACAGCATAGACCCGAACATCAAATTCACCACTGAACCCAAGGTGGATTTCAAATTACCATTTTTGGACACATGCATAAAGATTAGTGAGGATGCATCAACAACTGTGGAAGTGTACCGTAAAGCGACCCACATGGACCAATATTTGAACTTTCAATCCAACCATCATCTGGAACACAAACGTTCAGTGGTTCGTACCTTGTTCCACCGTGCCAACAACTTAGTCACCACTCCTGAAGACTGCGCCAAATTGAAAGAAACAGAACATGTGAAAGCAGTGCTCAAAGACAATGGGTACAAACCGTGGATATTCAAATTACCTAAGCCCAAATCCAAGGAGAAGCCAGAGGACACCACCAGTGGGGTGAAGGCCAGTTTTACGGTTTGCTTGCCATACCTAAGAGGTCTGTCTGAAAAACTCACCCACATTTTTAGACAACACGGAGTGAGCATGTACCATAAACCGTTCAACACCATCCAAGCTCGGTTACCGTCTTCGAAGGACAAGTCACCGGATGGCTCCAAGTGTGGGGTCATCTACCAGGTTAAGTGTCCCCAGTGCCATTACTTCTACGTAGGGGAAACTGGTAGAACCTTGGCCACACGCATCAAGAAACACTTGAGCCCTCAACGGACCCCAACCGCCATCGGAGAGCACATGAGAGACACAGGACACAAAATTAGTGAAAAGGACTTAAGGTTGTGGCAAGGGAGGATGAAGAGTTCCGCAGGAAAGTGAGGGAGGCCATCGAAATCCGCAAGCGCTGACCCAAGCTGAATCGTGACACCGGCTACGACTTGCCCCCTGTATACTCGACTGCTGTCACGTGACTGCCGCCACCATGGTGGTCATGTGACTGAGATTTTCATTCGGCCCGAAGAAGTTGTTGCGAAAACAACGAAAGTCTTGCCAAAATGACATGGTATTGGTTTCTATTGGTATCCATCAAATTCTTTTAAAAAAAATTTTGTATATTAATGTATGTAATGATGATTTACCTGTTTTGTATGTCCACAACTTGGTGATTGTTGTGACACATGGCACTGAACTTCGACACAAAGAAGTCATAGCGGCGGTGATAAGATGGTGTATCTTCCTCAATATTTGCAAACTTAATAAACTACAAAAAACAATCTTCATATAAGTTTTCTCTGTCAGAATTCACAATGAAACAAATGTACATAAACTTCATAGTTACAAATATCAATACCGGTGAATAAGCATATAACTCTCATAGCTTAAATAACCTAAGAAATATGGACTTATGTCATCCAGGTCACACGTCAAATCCAGAAAGATTTGATTACTGTTTGACAACTAGAATTATACAAACCAGACATTCTACATCAATTACATTATGTCAACCAATACTTTTTCCTTTGTTGAATGTAAATACGTCACATACTCAAAGCTTGGTTTGTAAAATGAGCCTCGTCATTATAATAATGCAATACATAAAAAGAAGAGCTTGAAATGGGTCCAGGGCAGCACTTTACTTCAAATCATTTCTAATAATTTTTAATAATAAGATTCTTTTGGGAAATTTTTTTTATCAGCCAAAAGGTAGTGGAATAAAATTGGTGGCGGCACAATTATGTACTCTATATTGATAAAGTAGATGATAATTTGGTACAGGCATCTACATTGAACACAAATGACTATAAATACCTGGTATTTCCTCTACTATAGACAAACACCATTGGTTGTGAGCAACAGCACAAAAAATGATGAATTAAAATCATTCACTAAAATATACATACTGAAGAAGTTGAAACACATTGATATTCTGTGTCACTTTGTTCCAATAACTTTTGCACCATTTTCAGAAAGCTTTCCACAAATAAGTTAAGTGACTGAGAATGACAAGCAACCAGAAGTGTATCCAATGCCTCCATTGCAATAAAAACATATCTGAAAAATATTACAAATTTTATACTACACTAGACCTTAGCATTTTAATACACAGCTGCTTAATTCATTTTAAAATTTGTTAATTAACACTTAATTATCTATTGCAAGATATAACAAAGTAATATGCTAGCCCATATTTACCCTTTTCTTTGCCTGGAAACATCTCTACTAAGTCTTTGCTCAAGATATTGACCAATTCTGTCTAATTTTTCAGGAGATTTCATTGCAAAGAATGTCAGCTTGTCCATGTTACTTTTGACGAGGCCTTCCTATTAAAACATCATTACTGTTAAGTCAGAAAGCATTACAAACTTATGTAGCTGAAACATATTCTACAACTACATTTTAGTGTCTCTTCGACTTGCACTTTTCATGCGTCATAGTTTTAAATTCGAATTACAACAAATTTTTAGCATATTTCATCTCTTTCCCAGGTCGTCAGAATTGACAGATTGAGTCGTTCTTTCAGATGAGGAAAATCCTGCATTACTATGCATTCAAATTGTTAAGATTTCAATCAGAATCAAGGAAAGTTAGACACACAAACCTGAGGGTCTGCTGGAAATATGCTGTCAACAAGGCGTTTGTAACGAGGTTTTAATGCCCCACATGAGCAGCATCCTATGAACAAAACAAGCCAAATATAAATACATGTATAATGTGTGTATATAGTTATGAGATATGACGATGCGATGATGTCAGCTAGCTCTTTAATTGACAGTCGGCCTAATCTTATCGGGGCCTGCTACCTTATAAATAAAAAAAGAAAATGTAAATGTGGTTGTTTATAGTCGCAATTCACTGTTATAGTGCTCTAGCCACTTTACATATTTACACCTGGTCATTGGCATCCTTGTCACACTATATCCTTCTCGACTACCCAGGGAGCATACAGCACATCGCTACTGTAGCGCAGATGTGCTAACCACTCACATTAGCGTTCACTCGCCTCACGTGTACCGATTTGACATGTAGGTACCACGGAGCAGTGTGCCACCTGTTAGATACGTTTTCTCAACACCCACCATCAGACCAGACATCGAACCCGCGACCTGGTCAAGAGCCCAACTCCCTATCCACTCGGCCACGGAAGCACACGTGAGGATTTAATTTCAGTGGGTGGTTCTTATCCCCTTTGAAGGTTGTGTTTATCTATGGCATTTGAGTCTTCTCACATGTACATACTTCAACTTACTTGTGATTTAAGGTGGGGGAGGGGGGGGGGGTTCCGAGCGGATACTTTTTAGGGTCATTTATATTCATTAATTAACTATGTTCAGTGGAAAATATTATTATAGACAGTGGCTGTTCAGTGAATTATAGTATTACATCTGGATGCGTAAATAGAGGTTTTATATATTATGTGTTCTTACCTGCCATGGTTGCCAGAGCAATGTATATTAACTATATTTTATTCATTAAAATGTCAAAAAATGTTAAACACTTTGACACTTCCGGGTTGCTTGTAGAATCTCCCACGCAGGGGAAAGCTGAAACGGTTCGTGTTTATGATGTAGGGAGACTATATTTTTCAAAGAGAACTATCTCATTAAATCAAACCCAAAGGTTCGAGTCCAAATGTTTTAAGTACACAAGTACTTGGCAGTTGCTCTTGCTGTTCTCATTCAAAGACTATGCCATCATCATAAGTGTTTTACCTAGTGTTTGCTTATTTTCATGAACAGATCATTGTGAAACAGGATAATGTGTAAATGTGATTTGACTATTATTCCATACCCCATGACATTGCTCAAAATGGCAGCTTCCGGTGTTAGTAGCTGTGCTAAAATTACTTTAATATGTTTGTTGATTTGTTCCACTACATGTCAT
Source organism: Streblospio benedicti (assembly GCA_019095985.1). Lineage (NCBI taxonomy): Eukaryota > Metazoa > Annelida > Polychaeta > Spionida > Spionidae > Streblospio > Streblospio benedicti. The sequence goes on along the minus strand of CM032664.1, from coordinate 14,324,253 downwards.
CCAAATACTGGAAATGGGATTTCTTTGATAGATGATAATGCACTTGTTGGAATGATTCGTGAAAATAGTTATTTATTAGTAATGTTTTGTAAGTATACATGTATATGATAAAAATATGCACGTACCCCCATTTCACCGCTCAGTAACCGTGGCCGATTGCGAGTTTTGATTATGAATCGATCACTCGCTCGTTCTCGCGTCTACTCGTCCCTACTTAGCCTGGATTGTGCTGCGTGGAGTTGCACACATACGGCCGAGTTCCATTTCATTGCATATAGGAAACAGCCCGACGTGAGGCGAGTTGGAGTTTTGTTGGAGTAATGTTCAATTGTTCTCACTCGTCTTGACATATTAGTCTGAGTAAAGACGATAGAAGGACGAAATGTTTTGTAATTTGGAGAAATTTTTCATATATCTATATATATAATAAAAAAAGTATGTGATATATTTTTTGCTGATTTATATAATACTGTTTTGGTTTGTGTCAATTTATATGTTTATCAAACGTACATTGCATATATATATACATATATATAATAATGGATGAAAATGTATGGGATATTTAGTGATCACGATATATATATATATATATCCCATATATATATATAATAATATATATATATATATATATGTATATGTATATATGTGGATATGGGAATTTTTGATCACGTATGTAATATGTCAAACGTTTGTGTAAGTCAAACGTACATAGCACGTCATACATACAGTCACAGAAAGAGGGAGCTGGGGATGGTAGTGATCGTGGTAGTGATGGAGGTGCATTTAGTCTGTTCCGGACCTGTTTTGTGGAGGTGCGGTCGCAGAAAGGGGGGTGGGTGTATGGTTGGTGTTGAGGAAGGGAGGTGATGGGAGAAGCATTTCATCTGTTCCAAATCTCATCCGTTTCAACCCGAGCAGCAGAAGGAAGCGGGTAAGGGAGATGCATTTAGTCTGTTCTGGATCTGTTAAGATGGGGATGGGGTAGAGAGGGTTGGGGAGATGAGAGGGTGGTGGCGGCGGCGGAAGGAAGGGTATGGGAGGATTGAATATTTAATTTGTTTCCCACGTGTTTACCAGGGATAGCAGTAGCTGGGGGAAGGGATGTTAGAGGCATCAAGCATTGCCATGTACATGTAGTGTGTATATGGCTGTCACATATGACGATGGGAGGAATGTGATGGTGTATTTAATCTGTCCCAGACCTGTATACTGACAGGAGCTGGAATACTTGTCCCTAATTGCATGCCCTCTCGTCACTACTCGCATCAATCCCATGAGGAGAGACCTGGCTAGGTTTGAGGCAAGTACCACCCCCGCCCCTAAAAGAAAGTAGGCCAGTTCTTGTGCGATTTGGTGTGCTCTTGGCACACCAATAGGCCACACTAGAGGCATCACCCCAACTTTCACTATTTGCTAAGGTCAGCTTATTTTAACAAACTTTCACCATTTGCCTGTCATCAGTCCATCCACAATTAATATTTGTTAAAAAAATCTTAATTTTTTAACTTTTAGATGGAGACAGCTGTGATCGCAAATGTCAACTTATTGTGGAACAATTAGAACAAGTTGCAGATAGTTCATCAATTAACAGTACGTGATTTATATGATGTTTTCGTTATCATGTAACTAAAGTGCCCCAGAGTATGGGAAAGTTAATCTCGAGTGGCACACTCACCTGACAAGACGGACTAGGAATCTTCGGGCCCAATGTATAGACACATCTTGATGGTGCCTCCAAGCAGGTAGAGCCTAATCCTGAAGGGATTTAAGATGGTGTTCAAAGATATAAACGTCTTTGAGGGTATGGGGTAACTAGTGTAATTGGTAGCACGTCCTACTACTTATATGACTGATCTGTAAGGTAGATCAGTAGGTCGTGAATTAGAGTCCACTGTCATCCAGAGCTTTACAGGAGTCCCCAAAAATTTCAATCATAGCTGATGTCAAGGACCCGGGTGCTTAGAAGATGCTACTAGAAAATTAAAAGTCAACAGAAAGTCTCTTGACTTGAGACTATGTTTTTTTAGTTTTGTTCTTCATTCTATGGAATGCTAACATTAGTCTGGGTGAGGAGGAATGACTGTGACTTACAAAAAATAGAAAAGATTCATATTGATGCAATGTGTCTAATTACAGGAGCAACAGCAAAATCTTCCTCCCAAAATGAACTTATCAATTAACACATCTAGATAGATTAATTTCTCGAAAATGTATTTAATTGCTTTAAGTATTTTCTTATGTAGCATTATTACGTTAAGTGTTAAATGTAGAGGGGGAAATATATATATATATATATTTTTTTTTTTCAGATTTACAGGTAATACAAAATGCTGGACATACTGTGGCACAATCATATGGAGTAAATACTTTTCCCCAATTAGTGTTTTACAGAAATGGGTATCCCATCATATGTGATGGTAAGTATTATAATTATCTGGTTTATGGATAATTGTTTGCTAAAAAATGATATTAGTTGTATTGATGTTTATTAGTTCATCTTTCTTTGCTCACAACACTAGATTTTTTAAATTACATTTACAGTTTCGCCAAACAACTGTTGGCATCCTCAGAATGTTCTTCCCGCGCAATGTCACAAGTCAAATATTCTGATCCTGAACGAGGATGGAATAGTAAACTCGCGAGAGTTGGTGCCCCCCCTCGTCCCTGTTCATAACCTGCTTGCAGGTTCGGATGTGTACAGACTCTTTGATGGTCCTGGTTTTCCATTCACTTTCTCTGTCTATTATTCTGGCTCCCTCCCAGTCTATCTGATGGTTGTGCTGGTTTGCATGGTCCGTGATGGCACTCTTGTTTATTTCCATTTTTGACTCTTTCTTTGTGGATCTGGTGTATGCTCCCTTCTGGTTTGCTTCCACGTCCTTCCACGTCCTTCTGATGTTCCTTCAGCCAGAATAATAGACAGAGAAAGTGAATGGAAAACCAGGACCATCAAAGAGTCTGTACACATCCGAACCTGCAAGCAGGTTATGAACAGGGACGAGGGGGGGCACCAACTCTCGCGAGTTTACTATTCCATCCTCGTTCAGGATCAGAATATTTGACTTGTGACATTGCGCGGGAAGAACATTCTGAGGATGCCAACAGTTGTTTGGTGAAACTGTAAATGTAATTTAAAAAATCTAGTGTTGTGAGCAAAGAAAGATGAACTAATATATTTCATACCAACACAATGAACACTTTCAAGAAAGTGTATTGATGTTGTCACTTATATGAAGGTTATTAGCAATTTGCTTAATTTATCCTCTTCAATATTTTTTTCGCTGAAGCTCTAGCCACTGATGCAGATAGTATAGTTGTTTGGTTAGAACAGCATCGCTCTCAAGCTACTAAAGCATTGACAGATTATAATTTTGAACATGATACTCAAGCTGCTACTGGCGCAACAACTGGTGATTGGTTTGTTATGTTGTAAGTATATTTACAAACTTTTAATTAATACCTACTAAGTGTGCAGATACCAGTATTTTCAATGTTCAATGAAAAAAAAAAGTTTATATACATTTTGGTAATTTATGCTTTATTTTCAAATTTCAGCTACAATGCAAATTGTAACACATTGCTTAGTCATATGGAATCTGTTGCGAGCAGGTATGTTCACTTAAGCATAAAGACATAGATTTAAAGAAATATTTTCCCAATTGTTAACTAACAAGGACATCTGGATGCATTACTATTTAAAAAACATTAATTTAATTTCCTTTTAATTGTAGATTGAAGCATCGTCTCAATGTGGCAAAAGTTGATATTGCAAAAAATTTGGGTCTTAAAAATCGCTTTTCCATCACGAAGTGTCCTACATTTATTTAGTGAGTAGATTTATACCAAGTCAAGTCAAAGTCAAAAAATTGTTTATTATACCTACAAAGTAATGATAAGCAAGAACCAGAACCCCCCATCCTGACCCCCACCTACCTTCCTTAGGGAATGATCATAAATAAATAAATAACGATACCGGGGAGGGGGCCGGTCGTCCATTTTTTTGGGCTCTAAGAAGTTAACCGACCCCCTCATCAACATTTTAAAAAGTTCAGCGACCCCCCCCCCCCCCAATAGGAATCAGAAAAGTTGGACAACCCCCCTACCTTTTTGGACGACCACCCCGGGTAGGGTATCATTATTTATGATCGTTGTAATACAACACCCATCAGTTTTTAAAGCGCTCCCTGGCAAGACCTCAGCTCCCTCCCCCTACCACACTGTTCTAGTCTAGCAGCACCCTCCATCTGACCCCAACTCCCACGTCCTTACAACACTTACCACTGTCCGAACAGCACTACGCCATCCCCATTCTGACAACACCCACCTATGTCCTGATAGTACTTGGCCACATCCTGACAACACCCTAACAGCTATCCCATCCTCACAACTTGATATAGCGTTGCAGGCAAAACTCACAGAGCTTTTGTGTGATGTGTATCAGCAGGAGGGACCTGGTTCCACCCATCTTGTTGATGTGGGCCACTGCTGTTCGCTTCTCTGACCGGATGTGTACCTGTTTGTTCTTCATATCTTTCACCAGTGTCTGTAATGTCAGAAGCACTGCTCTCATTTCTAGGGCATTTATTTGCTCTTGAGACTCACTCTCTGCTATCGTGAAGTCCTATGACAAAGTTCCCGCTAAAGAATTAATACTGCAATGCATCAGAATAGCTGTGTAATATTAATTTTAGCCCAACATGAGCTGTCCCTGTCCAGCCAACATGGCGTGAAGTATCGACCTACGAAAAAGCTTAGCATATTTATATATTATATAGATACACATTTAGTTTCAGATTTGGCAAAATGTATGTTTATGATCTACCTGAAAAAGATTATAAAAATCTCTACGCTTTTGCTGACGGATTTTACCGAAATTCAAAAGCAGAACCTGTACCAAATGAACCCACTCCTTTGTAAGTTTTTATTTTGATGCTTTTGAATTTCTGTCTTTCAAAATAGAATAAGAAATAATACAATTTTCTAAAGTCTAAGTATTGGGGTATAAAAGGTTTCCAGAGGTTTTTTAAATGTCATCTATGTCTATCAAGTAACCATACGCTGTATATTATAATGACAATTCATGGTTAGTTATATATACATTTTATATTTGAAAGCTTTTTAATGTGATTTACAGCGATACTCTGACCACTGATATCGCAGATACATTAAAGGTATATTTTACCAATATTTTTATTTACTTTATTATTTCTCCACATATTTATACCATTAACATATATATATATACCTGATGTGTGTGGGTGTGTGTGTGTGCGTGAGAGAGAGCTTGTGTGTGTATTTCTTTTTCTTATAAGATAATATCTACACATACATGTATCTATTTCTTTTTGAAAATATTTTATAATCTAAAGAATTGTCACTTTTATTAATTATTTTTGTCTTGTTTCTATTTAGGTTTATTTGAATGGACCAAATGGGACGTATTACATATTAGGAGGAGTTTTTGTCATCTTTGTGGTTATATTATCGTGTGTACTCTGCTTTAATTCACGCAAAAGAACGAAGTATGATTGAAAATGAAACATATTTTATATTAATTTGGTGACTGTTGATGAAAAATATATTAGTTCTAGAAAATACATATTGTTTAACTTATTGTTTCTTGTTGAGACTTTATACATTATTTACTATTAGAAATATTTGCAGTGGTGTGGTTTGAAATCTAGCCTGTATAGTGTATACACCATTTTATTCCTAAAATTGGATTTAGTTGAACGAGAGTTATTGATCTTTTTAATGATTTCATTGTTTGTTAAATCCTTTTCAAACTTACTGCTAAATATATTCAAATTTTTACCAGAGCCAAATTATGTCAGAAGTAGTGAAGGCTCAAGTCGCATTTTGCTATGACTAAACCCAAACCAAATTATGTCACCTTTATTTAATCTTAGACAGACAAATCTGGGAATCAAATAGCAATAGAAAGCATTTTAACACCAAGAACGAAGGCAAATCTATGACTGCCAAGGGACAGTCCCACTACCTTATGGCATTAATGACATTTTAATGACATAATGTCTTTAAAAGACAGGAAAATTTTAGCAGTGTGTTTACAACTGATTTAATAATAATTATCATAGACATTATCATAGACATCCAATGAATGTACTGTAAATCTATTTCAATATATTGATGTTTATATTATCTCCAACCAATTGTGTTCATTTTTACGATTTTGAAATGTATTTTATTGCTTTTCTTATATATGTGATGTATGGCAAACATCACCTCTGACTAGTATCCTTTCTAAAGGAAGGGTTTGTATGAGAGGGCTATTTCCAGTTTACTCCTCTCAATTTTCAAGTTACAAATCAATTCAAAATGTGAATAGCCAAACATATTTTGATGTTCTCTTGGTTTAAGGTTTTCATGGAAAATGTGAAAATAATGAGACAATTGTGCAATAAAAAAACTATGGAATGAATGCTAGTGTAAAAATGGAATCTAGAAATGAGGAACTTGATCTTTGTAACGGACAAGAAAGGCTATAAGGGATAAGAAATCAATTATCATCTTTTTAATGTAAACAATGAAAACAACATGTTTTGAAATGAACCTTTTATTGTTAGAGCACTGCACACCCAGTTTGTGTGCACACCCAGTTCGTGTGTTATTTAGATAAAAATATTAGGCCCCAAACAAACACCACATAATATTACTACTATGAAAACAATTGTTTTCCCGCTGCCAAGGTGTAAATGTAAAATTTCTAGTAAGATCTAATGTAAATAAACATGTTTGAATCCCCTATTATCACCACGCACAAACTGGGTGTGCATACGTTTTGCCATAACAAATTGCTCCACAGATCATATAATTTTAATGAACTATAAGAATTGTGTTTATTATGCCACAATATAAGTAATTAGGTTTATTTTGACACATCAAACATTATTGAGGGTTCATTAATAGCTGCTACTATTGTTTAAACAATGAAATGCACGAACTGGGTGTGCAGTGCTCTAGATCTGATAAAATTTTCCTTTTATATTCACATCTTTGTGGATGCCAGCACTATCTTCGTTGGCCGTTGGGAAAAAGTTTCTGTACATTTTAGGTTTAAAAATATTTTGAAATTAAAAAAAAAAAAAAAAATATATTTTTTATATGGATGTGAAAAGTGAATGATGTAAAAATCATGATTTTGAGACGATTTTCTCTATTTGAGGAAAATGTACGTGGCTTCCCTAGCTCTGATGGTAAATGAAGATTGCATATCTTTATTTGAACATCAAATATATGATTGGTTGTTTAAGATGTGGTGTGGTGTTTTTTTTTTGTTTTTTTTTGATTTTTTTTCCATTTCATTTTCAATTGAATTGCTCATGACCTTTCATTCCAATTGAATAAATTAAACTAACTGTTGGGTTTTGTAGAAGTTGTTTCTTTTTGCATAAAGAACGTAAAAGCATATATACATACTATCTTAAAAAATGCAGCATATGTTTGCGTTCCTCAAATAATTCAAAAGAACATAGATCTAGTTATATTGTCTGTTTCAATCAACTAGAAATATTATATAAGGAATGTGAACACTCCTACACTGATCATTCTTCACACCATAATAAAATATTTTAAAACGTTTTTTTCCATAATTAATCATTTCTCTAGTCTGATTTTGTGAAATGTACCCAAAAGTCTACTGAAAATATTTAAAAAAATATACCTGACCTGCGGTGACCCGGTGCACCTGGTTGTGGTCAGGCCCTGGGTCGGCTTATCAAAGGAGTGATTAAGCGGCGTGACCTGAACTGACCGAGGGGCAATGTGACGTGGTGAAAGTAAGGCAGAGGTTAATTGGTCAGTTAGTTTGCATAGGGTTGAAGTCTGGTGCGGCCACGTGGGAAGCAGGAAGCAGAGGAGACAAGAGGCAAGATGAAAGGAGAGGGCGAGAAGAGGTGGGAGTTTAAACTGTTACCAGACAGGGTTGGGCCTGTAAACTGCCTGTGGCAGCAGAAGCGAGGGTGTGGTCAGTGCCTGAAGTGAGGTGGGCGGAGCTTATGTTCTTGGTGGTGCTACCACTATCATGTAATCTCCCAGTGCTGGGCGTGCAATCTTAAACATCTGTGTGTCTGACGCACGGGGGCGGGTGTTATCACTGGCCCCGGGCCACGCCGGACGTGTGAAGGGCGGGGTCGGCTGAGGTGAGGGTAGGCAGGACTGTTGACTGTCTTGGCTGTGTGTGTATATATATTCCAGGAAGGCAGCAAAGCACCCGCCACCGTGAGCCTAGATGTCCCACTTTGTAGCTCCTGATGATCAGGGATGTGAGACAGGGGAAAGGATGGGAAGGGAGGAGCATATCATGATCGAGTTACAGATCTCATCTGTTTCAACCCGAGCAACGCCGGGTAAACAGCTAGTAATTGTATATATTTATATTTGTAAGTTTATCACATATCCTATGTACTTTTATTAAAAAGTGTTTACTCCATAAACCTTTGTCATTCTATGTCTTACATGTGATTATCTCACTTGGGTAGCATCATGAGGGGGGTAGCAATAGCTTTGTGTCAAATGAACCAAACTCTAGACTTTTCCGTCGCTACCACGTCGTTATCAGTTTGCAATCAGGTGAAAACCATGATTTTATGGTCGTCATCTTGGTTAAGACCTGGTCGAGACTTGGTAAAGAATTGGTAACGACTTGGTAACGATTTTGTATTGATTTTTTGAGCGGAACTTAAGAAAATCGCGATCAGTCGCAGGTCCACCGGCGACTTTTTTAGAAGACTAGATAATAACTTGCCGCCGACTATGAAGACTAGATAGCGACTTGGTAAAGACATGATACCGACTTGATGGCGACCACCAAAAAATGGTGAATCGTTATCTAGTTTTCGTCCAGGTCCCGACCATGGAACGGGGAGGGGGAGGGGGGGGGTTAGTGTAATAAAAAAGTTCAGCGAACCCCCACCCCAACTTTTTTGGACGAACAACCTTCCCCCGGTATCGTTATTTATGATAGTTCCCTACTGTGCAGTATCATGCATGGTACCCCACACAAAATGAAAAATGAATCCCCTAAATATTTACGGAGGACACACGGGTAAAAAAATCAAGATGGCGGACAATGTGGTGTGGACTGTTGAATTAGAAGTAGCATTATTCGATGCTATGCGTCGCCACAAACCTGTTGGTCAGTATTTGGCGTGAATAGACATCCATGAAAATATTTAGTTAATTGTTACTCTCAAATAAATGATATGAATGCAAAAATAATAGATTTGGTATTGCATATGCTGGCGATAATATAGTGACTTTCACACACAAACAAATCTTCATACTTGTAGAACTTGATCATTTTATTTATCTGCCAATACACATTCCCCACCTATTTAGGGCCCATATGGTGAATCGGATTTTTGGAGCTACTACACAAACAAACGGAAAAACGTGAATGATAATGTGGTTTTAAACATTTCATATTGTTACAACGAAGATATTGTGACATTGATGTAGCTACGCGGGGATAAAATTGAAAAATTTTCTAAATTTTTTTTTTATTATTTTGAAAAAATTCTACGTCTGATGGGAATCATTTAAAAAAAAAGATCACCAACATCCAAAATCCGACAAGAATTGACAAAGTTATTAACATTTCTTTCAAATTCTTTGTCTGTTTTAGGGGGGATTTTGTAGACATGATTTTCCCATTTACCCATGTTAAACGCATTTCAAAATCTGCAACAACTTTCGACGTTTCTCGTTGCAAAAACACGTAAAAAACTGCTGTTGCGTACTCACCAAATATAAGATGGGTTTTTAGAATTATTGCTGTGTTTTATACAGGTCTGGGAAAGATTAAATACACCCCTTCCTCCTTCCTTCCTCCTTCAGTCATATGTGACAGCCATACACACACTACATGTATGTGACAATGCTTGATCCCTCTAATATCCCTCAATCCAGCTACTCCTACCCCTGGTAAACACGTGCAGACCATTAAATGTGCATCTCAATCACCCCCGTTCTGCTGCTGCTCGGGTTGAAATTGATGAGATCTGGACAGGGAAAGATTTAGTGTCCGAGCATGTACTGGCCCGCAGGGCCAGCTAGTCCCAAACTTTACTGGCCCGGACTCATTTTAACTGGCCCCATGTCCAGCACACACAGGGTGGTCCAGGTGGTATTCCCCCCCCCCCCCCCCCCACCCAGGAATTATGAAAAATAATGAACAAAGTAGAGGCAATCTAGAGCATTTATGATGTTTAATAGCACTTTAATGAAAGGAAAATTATCAGTGTTTTTTGTATATTTTTTTTTCATTTCAATTTGTCTCTGAATATTTAGTAATAGTAATTCAATTAACGTTGAGGAGTACTGCAATGATAGAACTAAAATACTGATGTTATAAGTGAATAAAGTTTTCCACACTATATACATGGTTCTAATCTCTTTATCATTTTTTCTGTTACATTATCATCATTCATCTGTATTAACAGTAGTAAAAGTTGTTATTTAATAGCAAAAGCTAGGAATGTAATGCATGGACACAAACTCTTTAACAGGTTTGCAGGGGACTATGAACGATATCTTATAAAAAGCATAACAGACAATTGAGAGCAAATAATTAAACACAAAAAGGCTATAGATATATTTATCTTAGAATAGAAATCAATCCCAGATAAATACAAAGAAACGGTTTGGTATGGTACGTTAATTCATTACTATCAGAACTAGATGAATGCCTACTGACCGGCCAGGAAAGACATTCATCAAAACGTAACCTTTAAGGGTGCACACCTTTATAAGCTATAAACTATAGCTGACTAATCAATTAACAAAGGCATAAAGTAATACTGATTGCTCAAACAGCAGGTGATTAAACCTTAGCACCCTTACAGTTATAAACGGCATGTCTGTTAGCGGAGTGGTAAAAGTCTGTGTACTCATAGAACTGTTACGTCATGATTTGTGTGCTCCTAAACTGACCTTAAAATGTAAACATTATGGCCAGTCAAGTTTAGCAGAGTCGGTGTTTACATAGACAAGGGCTGTAACTTATCATGAAGACTTCTTCTATAATAGGCTATTTCTTAACTGGACACATACATTGCAATGTTTGCCAAGTCATTCTTGCTCACGGCCTGTGCTTAATTAACCGCCTTTGTTCTTTCCTGGGATAATGGGAGTAAAATATTGTAGATCTATTTGCCATACGAACTTGATATTTTGACCCTGAAATCTCAATGGACCGACGGACCAGCAGAGTAATAAGGTTTACTGGACCGACACGATTTTAACTGGCCTCGGGCCGTCGGACCGTCGGCTAAATCGAACGCTGCTGGAACATATTAAATGCTTCACCACCAGCCATGTCCGCCCTCCCCCCTCCCCCGCCATATGGACCCACAACACACACACATAGTATAGGCAGATCCAGGTTTTTGGAAAAGGTGGGGGTGCCCCCCCTGGATCTGCCTATGCAGACACCCTTTCTTCCGTGTGCTTCCGTGGCCGAATGGGTAGGGAGTTGGATTCGTGACCAGAAGGTCGTGGGTTTGATTCCCGGTCGGGTCTGGTGGTAGGTGTTGAGCAAACCTACCCCTAGCGGGTTGCACACTGCTCCGTGGTACCTACACGTTAAATAGGTACAGGTCATTGGGTTGAAAGAGTGAGTGAGTGATTGTTTGAGTGATGAGCATTGTGCGCTGAATGTGCTGCCGATGCAAGTATATGAGAACTGATCAAATGCTGATCAATAAGTGTGCCAATGACCTGGTGTAAATTGTAAAGTCGTGAGAGCCATACTGGGATCAGGACTATAAACCACCACATTCACAATCTCACATTCACATTCATTCTTTCTGGCAACACCCCTCCTCAAAACAGGTCCGGTGCAGATAAAATGCATCTCCTATCACCATCACCACCCTTCCTGTTGTATGACTGTACGTGTGACGTTCAACGTACGTTTGACATATACAAACGTTTAACATATTACGTACCTTTAACAAACATGGCCCTGTAAGCAACCTTTCTATAAAAATTCTTTTTTTCTTGTTTTTATCATTAAAACCAATTTATTTGATTTGAAATATGACATTATAACGACCACCAAGTTGTCCTGATTGTACATGCATAATTGGGAGTGTGTACGTCTTGTGGTTAAAAAGCCTTTTGTGACGCAAAAAATCGCCTCTTCCTAAATATATATATAGATGATTCGATGACATTTAACATTATTAATGTCATGAAATATTATTTACTAATTATGAGCTAATTCTAATCTTATAGACACTACCATTAAATTATGAGCTACAAATAAAACTCTGGAAGGATACTCATTGAAGTACAAATAGTGCCAACACCTTTGAGCATCTATGTTTTTAGCTCACCTGTTGTAGAATTGGTGAGCTTTTGTGATCACTTTTGGTCTGTCGTCTGTTGTCCGTCGTCCAGCTGTCAACGATTTATATTTGCACAATGGACCTTTCTGAGAACGTACGTCTGTCGTAAGAAAAGGCTTGAAATCACAACACGTGCGTTTCACAAACAAACGCACGTGTTAGGAGCCTGAAATGAGGCAGTCACATCGATGTGCTGTGATTATTATGCAGACTGTGTATCAGTGTTGTCATTTGTATGGGTTTAAGAAAACCGTTTGTCTGACGTCCTCAAAGTTAGTACTGTACTGAGTGCTTAATGCATTTATAAAGTAGAGCGTACAGATTATTAAAAAACATGTGTTAGAAAAATGATAGAGTTTAATTTTAAATGATAAATTTGTGACTGCAACTAGTAGTGTTGAAAAGAGAATAGGTTTACAGTTAAGTAGGTATATACCATGGTTAATGACAGTGTTTATTTTTATGATTTTTTTATTGGTGAAAATCGTGGAAAATGTATGATCCTCTGAAAGAAGGAAATTTGAAACCAACTGTATCTACTATTTACAATAGTATATTCTCGTCGAGCAATTGTATGCATGTTATGTGCATGTTTTGTACATTTTACGAGGAAATATCATTATTTCCCACAGGTTCCCTGGGGGAAATGATTGTTTTTGACTGGGTATGCACTGTGTGAGGGTGCTCTTCTGACACACCTCTTAATGTCCAATTCTTATTGGCTCAGCCCGACATTGAGACCAATGTCAAACCCTAGTCTTTTTTCATGATTTTTTTGTTAAGCACCGCCCTCGGCTTTAAAATACAGTCGGACCCATTTTACTCGAGCTAGCATAAGTCGACCACCAGCCTAAGTAGAACACATTTTAATTTCCCTTCAAACTTACTGTGAAGAAAGTGACAATATACGCTATTGTCGGCCTTGTCCGATCACCTCGTTTCTGTACTGGGGTGACGCTTGCTCCACGCCCACCCACGGCCCCGGGAGGTTCTTGCGGTTCTACCTACTGCCAAGACGGTGTTCACCCCCCCGGCCTAGGTTTTACCTAGCCAAGACGGTGTTCACCCCTGGGGAAGGGAAGGACTTCGCACCAGTGCTGACACGCATGTGCTTCAGGCGTTCCCTACACACAGCCACGCGGGTAGACCACGAGAGGAAGGAAGGCCACCGGCCAACCTTGAGAGACAAGTGAATGAGGGCCTATTCCGAGGAATAGGTCGACAACCCTACTTGCTGCCCATCCAGCGTCTAAGAGAGAACTGCCGATATTCGGCTCATAACCAGTACAAGAGAGTACTGTTCCCTAATCCTACAGTGGCCATAATAATAACAACGACAAGAGCCTATCAAGGTGTGTGTAGCCAAGGAGAACTAACCTACTCCAGTGCAACTTATAGAAGGGGCTTTTCATATTCTGCGACCATGCTACAATGAGTCGCGCACTGGAGGCCTACTTTACGAGTTTTGCTACATTACTATTGATTGCTACTAAAAATAACCCGCTTATTTTGACCCTTTTAACTCGAGAAACTCGTGTTATTCAAGCCCAATCTCACTTCCCTTCGAGGCATTAACCCACTTATCTGGACCAAATGAGAATTTAGCGTCGAAATATTCATAGTTTACATGCACCAAGCCAGACCTTAACCGGCGCACATGCCGACCAAACAATAGATCAAAGAACGCCGCCTGCAAACTTACACTTACAAAAGCCGATTGACACTAAAAACTAAATGTAATGTGAGTAAAAAGTCGTATAACGAAGCAATTCTACCTAACTTCTTGCATTATCGCTCATTGGGTTGTTGAAGACATGTTTCTGATAACTCGAGGTTCTGATAACTCAAGGTCATCACTCTACTCCCTTCAAATTCTACTTAACCGGGTCCGATTGTACTCTGTAAACGGTCAAAGTCGCGTGATCGAGAGTGCTAATGAAGCCGTCTATTGGTTAAATTATGTCACACCCATCAGTCCTCCACTCTAAGTGGCTGAGACGGATTTCTTGCATAACAATTTCAAGGTGACCTGCCAGCCCCTGAGCTGTCAATCACCTCGCATAGCTAATCAGAGCAGTGTAGTAAAACTTACATTCATGATTAGGTGTAAAATTGCATCAACAATAAAAATTACTCCTAACCTGGGCGACCCAACATAAAATGTGTAACACCCGGTGGGGTGTGTGGGTGGCTTTGCCCCCCAGGAGTTGGGTTTAGTTGAGGGTGCCCGGGGAGCGTCTGGGGGGGTAGGCCCTTAACCTTATAATATAAAAAAAACAGGGGGTTCGGGGGGTACTCTCCCCAAAAGTGGTGGCTCGATCAAGTGAGACTGGATTCAAACAGTGTTAATGTTTGTCTGTTTATATACCAGAAAGTTGGTATAGCAGCTGATTGGCCGACTGTATCATGTGACATAGTTCAGAGGTCATTTAAGTACCTATAAGTTACAACATATGAAACGCACACCATTGGTTATCTACGTTCAAAACAGCATGTAAGACGTTCAGAGAAGTGCGGCGCATGTTACTGTTTGGACGGCTGACGTTTTAATGGACACGTTGAACGCTGCACGTTTTACGCTGGCCGCCCCGCATTCCCTGAAGCCTGCAGCCATTAACATTGTTGTAAACAAGTCAGATATTTTACTGATGTTTTGAATTCTAGGCAATTTAGTATATACGTGTATTGTCCGTGCGTAAACAATGTGTCTAATGAAATAGATGGTAATCAAAATAGCATGGGATCATTTATAATACCGGAATATGGACTCCAATTGACGTTATTAAGTTGGGAAGATTCGAATCGGTGGTCAACGTATCGAGCAAAGTCTATAACGGTGTGCTACCAGACCGACATACAGCTCGCGGAGCTCGCTGTACATTGGTCTGTGTTGCGCGAGACTAATAATACTGCTATCAACTATAGAGAGGTGGTCTTCTTATATTTTGGGGTGTGTGGGAGGCTTTGCCCCCCAGGAGTTGGGTTTAGTTGAGAGTGCCCAGGGGAGCGTCTGGGGGGTAGGCCCTCGGCCTTATAAAATAAAAAATGGGGGGTTCGGGGGGTACCCTCCCCATAATAACATTGAGAAATGATTAAAAAAAATTGGTCATAACGTCCTCCTGCCTATGATACTGCTATCAACTATAGAGAGGTAGTCTTCTTATATTTTTAACACTAAATGTGCTTCCTGAACCTGTTTCATCATTCACCAAGGCACCTCTCACTTAATTTTAAAGCCAAATTTATGCATGCAGGTGAGCAATATTAGGACCCTTATGGTACTCTTGTTCATTTACTCCTATGCGCATAAAAAAAGTGCAGATTGATATGCTCTCAAAATGAAACTTCTTTATATTCTCTTAAAATAAAAACGTAACACTAAAATAAATTGTGCATGATGATTCCTTATGCGGTTTTACAAATCTATGATGGTACCGCCGTTATACCCCAAACGAATGACTTGTACGTCGAAGCTTTTGACAGCCAAAACGTGAAATGGTATAGGATGATGTGTCAATGTACTTGGCGAAGCCGAGTATGCGGTGCCGTTAGGTGCCGTGGGGGGGTGAGTGCGGTTGACATTTATTAGAACGTGTTATGCTCACGCTGTCTGTTCATGGCAAGTCATTCACACCGTTATGGGAAATTCATACGTTCCTTGAACGTTTGCTGATCTAGTTTTTCATTGATAACTAACTGGCAAATTAACCTCAAACTTTGTCATCTGTTTTGCTCACATTTGGGTTCCCTTGCAAACCTCACATTTTCACAGTTGTATGCCTATGTGTTCATCATTCCATACTTGATACATGTCCCGGGGGTGGGGTGGGGTTAAAATAGACCCCGCCCCAGGGGTCCATCAAACTTTTTTAGTGTAAAAGTGTGTAGTCAGTCTGTTAGTCATAATGCAAGCTGCATGTGATAGACATTAGACAATTAAGTACAAATGTCTATTTGAGGCCTGTATTTATCAGAATAATCATGTTCTAATGTCTGCTCCAGTCAGATGTCTCCATCATCTGTCATTTTGATTAAGATAAGTCTGCCTATAACGTCAATTGTCATGGTAACTTGCCCATGAACTTGCAGATCTCAAGCCGAAGGCTCCTAAAGAGTCAGTCTGCTACATGTTTTTGTTTGTTTGTTTGTTTGTGTGGTTACTACGCAGCCATAAATTCTGATGATTACAGCAGAGGGAGGCCACGTGATGTTGGTATATGGACCTCCAGAGGCAGGCTAGGTAGCCAAGTGAGCCTCAGGGGAAGGGGGGATCACACTAAGTATAGTTTTCAAGCTAGGTGAGTTCTTTAACGTGCAGAGGGATGACTGTCCTCTACACCGGGCACGCTTTTTAATGAGGCTTCCGAACCTCACCGCTTGGCGTCGTCAATGAATAGCATTACTGATCAACAGTGGTGACACACTTCGGTGGAATTAACGTAGCATTGATGAGAAACGTACAACGTAACTTATCGGCGCCACTCAGTCTTCCGTGCCCAGGCCGCAAACTCACAACACAGCAAACTCCGTATCTGAAGTTGCACGCTCTAACCATTGCGCCGTCACGACCACCTCGTATGTATAGGAAGCTTAAAAGTTACTGGCTTGACTGGTAATGTTTATGGAGGCAGGGTTGGCCAGAGTTGTTAACACTAGTTTCTTACTGTCACGGTTTGCATTAAAAGCCAAGAGTTGCATTGAGTGCGTGTTGTGCAATGGAAACTGGACTCGACCCTAGTGTTGCCTTCTCAATCGCACCCAAAATGGTGACGGCCACCAAAGTTACTTACTCCTTCAAAAATGTTATATATCATAACAACAAGAACAACTGGAATACTGAAAACATTAATATTAGATCACATGACAAACTTGATACAAATGAAATAGTATTAGTTAGGTGAGCAATATATGACCATCATTGTCCTCTTGTTAATCTAATGGGTTGTGTTCAAACTTGTTTGCAAGCTTACATTCATTAACTCGTTATACTTCTAATTTCAGGTGTGAATAAACATTTCGAAATGATCTTTATCGAATCAAAACTGAACTCTTCTCTTACTAAAAAGATAGATTCAAAGGAAATATGGAGACATCTTGGAACTTTGTATGATTTGAATGCTTTGGTGAGTAATTTTCTAATACAATCAATAAAATCAGTAATTCATTTGAGCAGGGCATAATGATTTCCCATGCTTGGAAAATGTATGGGGCTGTCCAGCTTACTTCGCAACTGTCCCCTCCAGTCATTTCGGTCATTAAGGTCTGTTTGACCCATACCCAAATGTTGATAACGCCAGTACAGAAAGCGTTAACTAATTCGTAGAGTTGCCATAAGGCCTGAATCATTTGATGGAGTGTTCATCGTATCATTCCGACTCATGAATTTCAAGGCAAACATTGATGTTTGGGTTGAATATTTTCTCTGGGTCAATTTTAAAATATTGATATTTTTGCTGAAACAGGGGAATTTCTGAATGTACTGTTAAACCAGGTCAGTGAAGTTGAAGATATCCACGGTGCTTTTACAGTGAACAAAAAATCATGGGCGTAAATGACTTGTCATACAATGTATAGAATCTAATGTTTACGTAGTTTTGTGCGAGAATGTCAATTTCCGGCAGAATGCGGATTCAGATCAATTGTCGTAAACATTCCATCTTTACCCACCAATCAATCTACAGGATATCGAAAAGTAAAACTGAGAAAAAATATTGAAAATGTTTGAATTTGCATAGCCCTACACTTCAACGTAATTATGCAAAAAAAACACAGGGCTAAGTTTTGTTTGAAAAGAAACATGATACACAACAAATTAAAAGAGTGTTAATCATGTAGAGATTACTACCACTTTAGTATCAAAATAGATTCAATGCAAAATTGTCTATTGAAATATCCATGAGCAACTCAAAGAGAACACTGGTTTTGGTGAAAATTTGTGGTGCAAACAAGACACAATTTGGGTTATGATTATTGATGTACACGTTAATTCATCTACGGTCAATGGTATGTGCACATCCCAAGTACATTTTACCATTACCATATGAATGACTACATTAAAACCTAAGTTTTAGAGTGAATTCGGCAGGGGCTTGGAGGAAATTATAAGGGGTTATCACCATAATTTTGGCATACTATGTAATGAAAATGATGCATTACATTAGGATAAATCAGTGTATAATTTACAACCCTATTGCATACTTGTGTGTAGGATAGTCAAGCACTTTTTCAAATGTCCATAAACAGATTCTATTTAATTACATGCTGGCTGTGTACTGTTTAAATATATGTACGTCCTACGCTCGCACTTTCCATAGGCACGTCATTTATGACGTACCGCGGTGTCTCGCGGTGTCCCGTAGTGTCCCATTGCTAGGTTACAGACCGAAAGAAACAGGACAAAACCAGTAGTTATCCGGTTTTGTCAGGTTTTGACCAGTTTTATGTGACTTCGCAAATCGAAGACGGACTAGCCGTCAGTTTAGCTTGAGAGGTTGTTGCGACAACATCGTAGGAATTCAACACCCCCGAATCTCGTAGATTCGGGGCCTTTCAAACTATACTCACGTATTAATAAGGTTACTAGACCCCTCGTGCATACGTGTCTCGGATCTAGTACCCTCTTTGATACATATTCAGCTTGGCGTGTGCCACGGTCTGAAGCCGTCGCTACCAGCACCAGTGCGAAGTCCCCCCTCGTGTGGGGCCGTCAATCTGGTCTTGGGAGAGGCCCTGTACGACCGTAGTGTGGGCCTACGTACCGTTGGGACAAACACAACGAGAACCCAGGCGGTGTGAGCGCCTCGACAAGTACCAGGAGCCGTGTACAAGTCCAAAAAGCTTACAGTTTGGTGCCGTGACCAGGATTTGATTGGCGTGTGGCGACACACCCGGTCATTGGATTGGATAACCCGACCGAACGACGCATGGATGATCGTAGACCTTCACGGATGTTCCTGATCTCACCACCGGGTGATGGAATGGAAATCCGTGGCGAAACCAATGTGACCGACCACGTGTGTGCTCGCCGACTCACCACCGGGTGAGGAGGATAGCTGGTGCAAGCAGTTAGGGGGAGTTTACTCCCCTGAAGGTTTGTTTCGGCGGAGCACCGTGGTATGAACGTGGCAACCGCTGAGCTGGATTTGGCGAACTCGGGCGGAAATGGTACCTATGTGCCCCCTTCCAGGGGTACTCTGGGAAGTTCCGCTGAGGTATCCAGACCTGCTGCAAACCTGTGGGCAGTCCGAACTGGTGTGCCCTGGCGCTCCGAACATTTGCGTGGGCCGCTAACTCGATCGAGAACATTACGTTTAGGCCTAAGACCTGCCGTGTCTGGGGCCAATGACGTGATATCAGTCTCGAGTGGCGGGCCGACAACCTTGGACAACCGTATGCACTTGGTGGACTTGTTTGATACGGGCGATGAAGCTGGTGACTCTAGTCGTCCGGCCTCCCCTGAGAGACAACCACCTAGGGCACATGCAAATGCAGGTGACGCTGGTGCACCAGGTGTACGCACCAACCGTGATAACCATGACCGCCGGGGACTGCCGAACTTCAGAACAGCAATGTTCCGGGGTAGCCTGGTTTCCCCAGCCGTGTCAGGGTACCCGCGATTCCGGGACGGTAGTGTGTACACGCCTCCTGGAGCTTCCGTGCTCCAGGACGGGGACATGAGATATGGAACTCGTTCTCCATCCATTGAGTTCCATGGACAACCTCGCAATTCTGGAGCTTCCCTGCTCCGGGATAGCCTTCATCTGGTAACCACGGGGTTGCCAGGTGCCGGTACTACCGAGTTCCGGGCAACGTCCAATGGAGCTTCCGTGCTCTAGGACGGGGATAGATGACCATGTACGACACTTGTATGGTTTTAAGCTGTATATATATACCCACACACTAGGCTTGACAGAAATGTTTGTGTTTAGAAAGTGGGTATCATAATGTACACTTATGTGACACCATATGCAACAATTCAGAACTCAAACCGAGGCATGGTGCTGACAATCTGGCTGTTATGGTCACTTTGGGATGCCCTGTCCTCAGGCGAGTACTGTGCACACACTGGCTCATGAACCTCTGGCATGTGAGTCACCCCTGCCTGGGTGGCTCCGCCATTGATTCTAGGCCGGAAATGACGAACTGCCACATGTTGAGGTGGGACACCAGGGCCCTCTAGCTTGGGTGCTGTCTGTACACACGGTACAACAGCTAATGCTAGAGGAGCTCCATGAATACAAACTTGGGCTTCTAGGCATATGCAAGGGTGGACACAACCACCAGGTTGTGGTGTACCTCGCTTGCCGGAAGGCCCGTTTTTGTAAATTGGTGGTGGCCCATGGATTTGATGACCCGAAAGCAGAAAAAAAGGGGGAAACCGTAGCCGACTTCATAAACGGCCTTCAATTGCTGGCAAGGCGGGCTTATGCAAATAACCTGCCCAAACGGCAAGAGGTCATTATGGACAGGCTGCGGGATGGACTTGCTACCCCCTCGCTGCGTCATGTATTTGATGCCTGTGAGGAGGAGGCAGTACCATTGCCCTTTTTGGAACTGCAGCACCGCTTGATCCACCGGGAGAGCCGGGATGAGCCTGAGCGCTATAGGTCTCAGTTGCTTAACCAGGGCACTCCCAAGGATCCGAAACCGAGTGGGAAGCCCCAGGCTTCAGGGGATACCGTTCTCCTGTGCGAGGCTTTGAAGGGCATGCAGCTGGTCCAGCGGCCAGCTGTGACGTCTAACAGCCCTGGGGTACCCGTGAAACCGAAATACGAGCTCGGTTGTTGGGAGTGTGGTGACCAAAGCCACATTCGACGAGACTGTCCCATTGTGAAACCGAGAGGGGGGTACGGGAATGGTTGCTGGGAGTGTGGTGACGATAATCATCGCAGACGCGACTGTCCCCGGGTACCTCCTGAGGAGAGAGCACGACTGAACGAGCGTTTTGCTGCCTGGCAGCAGGAACTCAAAAGTCGTGGCTCTGCTCCGAGCGCGGGCGCGCGGGGGCCGCGGTGCCACCAAAATCCCTACCTCTGGCTCGTCCACCAGGGGTCAGGGAAACTTGTAAGACGAAGTGTTGAGCCGCAAACACTTCGGGACAATGAGCATGGCGGCCGGCCTGAACTTCCGTGGCGTGGGGCATGTGGACTCAGTCCATCCTCTGACTGGGTCCGTGGCCCACCGGAAGAGTATCATGGCTGACGGACAACCTGGTAGGGATAAGCTCTCGCAGAGTGGTTCTTTGACCTGTGACACACGTGGATATCCGAAAGTGCATCCAGGAGACCTCGCGAGGGGACGCGAGGAGAGTCCTGGGCGGGGTATGCCGTCGTACGGTATCAGTCCTTAGGACAAGTGGGCACGGAGAGTCCCATCGCGATGGAGTGCCGACTCATGGGACAACAGCGTCCCATGGGTCATTGGGTAGTACAACACTGCCAGTGAACGAATTCTTGTCAGTTTCGATGTCTGTAGACACCGGAGTCGTCGGGTGCTCAAGCAGCGATGCAATCGATGGGCATGTCGACTCGCATGCTGTATCGTCGTCTAAAACTCAGTGTGGAGGGGACCCACTGGGGAGGAAAAGTCGAACACCCCGCCCAGGTAACTGGCGGCTTGGGGTTAGTACGCGGACCGTAGACGAGCTTGAGTCCCACCACGTGCGCTCAAGGGATGTCCCATCCGGGGACGTCCCTGTTGTCCGTGAAGGCACCTGTCAGCATCACTCCACATGCTTCCCGGTGGTAGAACCGGAGTGTGCTGGGAACGGGTACGTGCTTCATTGTTTTGAACCGAGAGGGGTGGTGTCGGGGGGGTCCACACCACCCAAGATGTGACCGGCAGGTCAAGTGACTCACGAGAGAAACTTGATGGGAAAAACCGAAGGCGAGCTCCGTCTGTCTTGTCATGTGCACGTGGTACCCAGCAACCTGGCGCTAATGGAAGCTGGACAGCCACTGCATGTGTGGACAGTGGGGCAACCTATAGTATGCTTTCCACCGCGTACTATGAAGCCATGGGACGTGAGAGGCCACCCTTGAGGATACTTCCATCGCCCTTCACGGGGGGCTAGCGGAAGTGACCTGGAGGTGCGCGGTCAGATCACGACGTTGGTCCGAGTGGGTAGTAAGGTCCTGGCTCAGACACTCATTATTGGGACACTGAGTGGACCTGACCTACTACTGGGTAGAGATTGGTTATTTGACAATGGAGTTGAACTCAACTTCTCCAAACGTACAATGACTATTCACGGCCCGGCCACATCCAGGACCAAGGAAAATCATGTCCGTCTGTTGACAGCCAAGTGTAGAGGCCCAGTACCGGCGTGTACTGTGCGGCGCCTCCACGCTACTGTCAAGAACAGACAACTGTGGGGGAGAGACTGCCTAGTCGAGGGAACGTACTCCAATGAGCAGGTCGCTATTGTGACTTGTCTGGAGCGTGTGACTCAAAGGGCAGAGTATTCCTCACAGTGGAGAACGGAAGTTATTTCGAGGGGATGCTCCCAGATTGTAATATTGCACAGGTGACACCACTCACGGACGATACTGACCGCCCAGTAACCTCAGAACGCTCTGAGGTGTCGGGGGTGTCGGTGGACGGAGTTGGTCAGCACCCCTCTTCAGGAGAGAGTGACCCGAACGGAGTTCAGACTGGTACCCAGGTGTTTCGCGTGGCTGCGCAAACAGCCCTTGGGAATCGCACCCGGGTTCATGACGGCTCAACGTGGTCTTCTCAACTGTTGGTACCGGATCGAGTGGCTTTGTCCCGTTCGGCGCTGGACGGGAAGTTAGTAACTTGTTGTACCAAGAGGAAGGATCTGGTAACCGATAGTGGGGAGACTGTTTGTGATAGTGGGCGGGAGGTGCTCGACGGGGCACCTCCTGAACATCTCAAGAAGTGCTCGACGGGGCACTTCCTGAACATCTCAAATGTATGCTTCCTGAGGAAGGTGTTCTGACGGATGATCAGACACAGCGTCTGTGTTGGGTGATCATATTCTTGGTGGAAATCTTGGTGGTTCTTGGTTGCAAAGTTTACTTTAGCGACTGGATCAGCCATATGATAGACACTGGGGATGCTGAGGAAATTGCATTGTGACTTGCTGGGTGTACGAGTTGAGTGTCATACCGTTGACCTCTACCGGCTACGTTATGTAGGCTTATGGAGATGGTATTGTCTGACATTGTGTTGTCAAGGTGTCATGTGTACTTGGACGATAGTCTGGCCTTTGGCCGGGACTTCACCATTGCCTTGGCAAACTTGATAGGCGTGTTTGATAGACCAAGATCCGCTGACCTCAAACTGAAGCCCACCCAGGGATGAGTTACAGGAACTGATGAGTGTTTACATGGCCTGCGTGAGACGCCAAATGCCGGTACTGGGTTCACGCTGCATAGACTGTTTTACAGTCAGTGCGCTGACCCTATGCTGCCTGTGGACCTCATGTATGGCTGTGTGAATAAAGTAACCGTGAACCTTTGAGTGAACAGTGGGTTAGTTCGGCACACCTCAAGCCCGTCATGGCGTACGGGGGAAGAGGGAGCCTTACTGACTAGCTCGAGAACTCGGCAAAAATAAGACGTGGTCAGTTGAGGTGGACGCCCTTAACTATACGGCTAACTTGTTTTGCACTTTCGGAGATGCTATTTGGTGTCCAAAATTTCGCACGTGAAGTTCTAATAGTACTCTTTCTTATTAACCGAGTTCCCTATTGGAACTTGGGGGAGAGAGAGGAAATTGGATTGCCACACAAACCCGCGCCACTGAACTGATGATAGCTATTAAACCATCCCGAGGACCGCGGAGACGTTGTGACAAAACCGGTTAATACGTCTTCGACGAGGTCCTCAGGACAGTCAGGGGGACGTTGTGAAACGTACGAATGACGAGTGGTTTGAATTAGCACGGAGGAGACCTTCCATCTGGTGTTAATTGCTAGTCTTGGGACTAGGTTCTGTAACTGAAGGATAACCAGTCAGAACCCCTGGACTGGCGCTTGATACCGAGGTGTTTGGTTGATTCCACCTTTCGCTCGAAACGTGCCCTGCACGAGTGTTAAATATTGCAAACATGGGCTGTTTATTTAGCACAAACCTGTAATTATTGACCACTCGTGTATGCGAGCACCCCAGCCTCCTGTAAGGGAGTCTGGGTGAAGTGAAGTTGCCTGCCATGAGCGTCACGTGTGAAGGGAGCGCCCCCTCCGGGAGGGCCACCTATCAAACATAGACGCTTGTACGGAGCCAGGGGAATGAGGATATGAATAATGAGCCAAATCGTGGCCAGCAAAACTCGTGGAACCGGTCTAAACTGGGTCTGGTTTCGTCTCGTTCTATCCGGTTTTGACGTACCAAAAATGTAAGCCAGTTCGGTTTTGGAAACAGAGGTGTACAGTCGGATGTGCATTTTTGTCTAGATCTGAGCACCGGACAACCACGCACGTGTTGGGGGATCCACGTCATGGACCTGCGCCCTCGGGTGTGGGACCAGATGGCGCGTGTGCCTCCTCCATTACTGATTGCCGAGCACCACAAACCATGATGTACGCCAGGACAGTCAGCCGACTATGCACGTGGACTTTTGCCTGCACGAGCGCATGCCACAGTTTCACCAGGACAGTCTCACTACCAGTAGTGGAGGTTCTGGAAACGTGGTTTGCATTGGGTGGCAATTGTGAATGCTGTGAATGTGTGAATCGCTGAACCCACACCGTAAGGACCTGGTTTATGGACGTGACCCACAAATGGGTGGTCGCAACCTGTGAACTGGGGACAACTGTGTTGGGGACTATGTTGCACCGATGGTTCACACGAATGGAGTGTGATAGGACAACGCGTCACTCACGCCTGCCTAGTGTTGGTGGCACTCGTGGGATGACAGTAAGATCCTTAAGATCAATCGGGCATGTGTGAAAATTTTGGGATACTGGGTGCTTGTCAGCACTTTGCATAGTTCAGTATCTCGGTGTTCAACCTAGGGATAATTTCTGTTAATGTTGAACATGCCAGTCAAAATTTGTGGTCGTGGACATCTCTGGGTCTGGAGGGTCGCTGGTACGAGCAGTTAGGGGAGTTTACTCCCCTGAAGGTTTGTTTCAGCGATGCTCTTGTCCGGGGGTAACTGTGATGCACTGGGGAGGGCTCCCATTCGCTCTGTAGTTTTATAATTTGATAACTCCACCCCCGTCCTTGCATGTTTTTTTTTTTTGATACAGGCAAAAGATGAAGTCCTGTGCGTTTGTTGGCTGCTCGATTTGAATGTTTGTTGTTTCAGATACCGTGGACCCTGGTCAAGGGCCCTGCCAGGACCAAGACCAGGGCGAGGCGGACTCCGCCCCGCAGACCGGATCTGGCCTGGAAGGCAGGGTCTGATCTGCAGTAGAGGGTGCGGGCTGGCGATCCAGTCGTTGGCAGGACCATTAGCCCAAGCTGGGAGGGAGGAGCATGTGTGCGTGTTTGTGTGTGGAGCAGCCAAACTAATCATTCTATGTACTTGTTATAGGATTTTCCGGTTCCTGAGGGTAGGTTTAGTTACTCATGCTGAGATTGGGTCTTCCGTAGAAGCGAAGCCCTGGTCCCACCATGGTAACTGGGGGAGAGTGTGAGCTAACGCTAGTTAGAGGTGCGGGGTGGGACAATTGTAGCATTGTCCCCATTAGCTAGTCAATTCCTAATTGACCCCGCACCGTGATGGCCCGTGACGCCCTACGCCGCACTTTCCATAGGCACGCCATTTATGACGCATCAGCGGTGGTGTCTCGCGGTGTCCCGTAGTGTCCCATTGCTAGTTACAGACCGGTTAAAAACAGGACAAAACCCAGTAGTTATCCGGTTTTGTCAGGTTTTATCCAGTTTTATGTGACTTCGAAATCGAAGACGGACTAGCCGTCAGTTTAGCTTGAGAGGTTGTTGCGACAACATCGTGGAACCAACACCCCCGAATCTCGTAGATTCGGGGCCTTTCAAACTATACTCACGTATTAATAAGGTTACTAGACCCTCGTGCATACGTATCTCGGATCTAGTACCCTCTTTGATACACATTCAGCTTGGCGTGTGCCACGGTCTGAAGCCGTCGCTACCAGCACCAGTGCGAAGTCCCCCCCGTGTGGGGCCGTCAATCTGGTCTTGGGAGAGGCCCTGTACGACCGTAGTGCGGGCCTACGTATCATTGGGACAAACACAACGAGAACCCAGGCGGTGTGAGCGCCTCGACAAGTACCAGGAGACAACCATACAACTGTTCATAATATATTTTCGTAGTCTTAAAAATATTTGCTCCTCAGTCTAAGCATTACATGTAGTATTATTCATTTTACTTTCAGAATGAATCTGAAATAATGCCATTTCCAAATAAAGAATTTGATTTTGAAGTTCCAGAAGATATGATAAAGGATAAAGATCTAAAAGAGTCAAATCATAAATCAGAAAGTGAGTACTGGGTTATTGTATAGCCATTTTCATATCAATGTTATAGAGAACTTATCTAATATTATAAGCATTACTTCTCATGATTGGAAACAAAAGCATACATGTATATGGTAGAACTTTAAAAACAGATTTCGCTCTTGTGTCTTGAGTTATGTTCTCATCAATAACTTTTTAACAAAATATATCTTGATGTATATAACTCATGAGCATGTTTAAAATTACAATTTGTGATTTCACAGCTAAATATTCCAAAGGATCTGCTGAAAAGCCTGCTGATAAAAATGTAGAAAGAATAAAGGAAGAAGTGAAAGAATCACCAGCTTCAGGAACACCAAAGAGTCGAAAGCGTACTCGCGGAACAACATTAAGTCCAGCAGCCAATGAGAGCACACCAACATCTTCAAAACGCGCTCGTAGAACTTGATTATTTTATTTATCTGCCAACTAAGACTGCAGTTCAAACTGGATTTATTTTATGACTGTGATGGCCTCATTTTGACATGTGTGTTGAAACTATTGCCTGGTTACGATATGTATATTACATATTGCTAATATAAGTTGAAAAATGGAGGTTGCTAGATATCTGGTTGATTTAATCATTTATCTTGGACTGATTAAACCACTGAGTAACTATACTAAGCATGTCTTTACATGATTAAATACACAGATTGCGCATTTGCAAGGCCATTTTGTGGTCAAAGGTCTTTGAGACTTGGATTGAAGATTTGACAATATGTAACTTTATTAACGTTTTTGAAAGAATTATGTCAAGTAATGACCCCATAAGTCATGGCTGCCAGATGGAATAGGGTACACTGATTGCTTTTTTAATATTGGTATACTAAATAACCCTACCCTATTTAATTGACCTGGTGACTTGACTGCGATATTTTGATTGCACGATCCAAGTATAATTGGAATAATTCAAACCACACTAACGGTAAGGCTGCATTGCCCAACTGAAGACCTATTCTATTGGTTACTTTAGGACCTCATATCAAATTATGATGAAGATTGTTGGAATAATATAGTGACATTCAATTTGCCAGATGTTTGCATTTTTTGACAGTGGAAAACCACTTTTATGTGTATACCAGTATTGTGAATATATGTGCAAATATGTATGTGTATATAGGGTATGAAACAGGCCCTACCTGAAGGCCCTTTGCTGGCTGATTTGCGCCAGGACAGGCTGATAGGTTCACGACCCAATGATATAATTAGTGCCGGACACTTCTGTGAGGACCGGCTACTTTTTATAGTTGGGGGTTCTGTGGTCCATTGCTCATAATGAGTAAATTTTCATGCGTTTCGTACCCTGGTGAGTGATAAATGACAAATATTGTAGTAGTCAATAACTTGATTAAAAAGAAAGAGTTTAAATCAATAATTGTTATTATGTTCATTTTCTGTGATACAATAACTCCTATCGTAGATTGTATGTTCTTATCTAGTAATTTCAGCATCAGAGTGCCCCATATTTAATGCAACTTTGAAGGGAATGAAGACTCCAATTATCCAAAATTCAAGTCATCAGAGTGATTATAATCATAATGTAAAGTAAAATTGAAGTGATGTAACATAATCAAGGTCGGCATGGTCAACATTTATGACATTTATTTTTCTCCAAATTCTCGAGTCATTTTGACATTAATGACAATTATCTTTCTCGTTGTGCAAGTCATTTTGACATTTTTGACTAGCTATAAATGTCAATATTCCTGATTAAATCATAAATATAAATGTAAAGCGGTGATATTTGTGACGTATTTGGGGAATTTGAGAAAAATAATTCATAAATATCAATGCTTTTAAAATAAGAGAAAAATATATATCATTAATAATATTTGACATTTTCAATCAGTCATATATGTCAAAAAGACGTGTAATAATATTTGACATTTTCAATCAGTCATATATGTCAAAAAGACGTGTAAAATCAGAAAAAAAAAATGTCATGAAGGGATATTTTGACATTTATAATTGCCATATATGTCAAAATATGATTTTCTAACATTCTGCAAATATATAATACAGTGAAACCTCCCATTAAGACCTTTCCATTACGACCACCTCTATAATTAGACCACTTCACGGTGCCAAACCTTCATAAAGCTCTGTATAGAGACCACCCACACTGGTCCCAAAGGTGGTCCTAATACAGAGGTTCTACTGTAAAACAAATATAATGCATGACATTTATATTTCTGATATCACCAGTCGTTTTTACATTTGGGAATTGAAAATCTCTGAAATCATTGAAAATCTCACAAATATCTCTTTTGTTCATGACATTTATTTTTCCTCTTACTTCACAAGCTTCTGAGGACATATATATGAGATATCACTGAGTGAAATTTTTTTTTATTTATTAATTAATGACAAAAGTACATTTTACATGGATATGATATTGAATGATTTATAATATCCCTAAATATGTCAAAATTGGCAAAATATGAATGGAATAAATGTCAGAAATGTTGACATTTATTTAAATATTTTATAGATATCGTGACATTTGCCAACCCTGAGTAATATGAAAGAAAAGTTACAGTAAAATCTCCAATTAAGACCACCTCTATAATAAGACCACTTTTCACAGTCCCAAACACATTTGTCTTACCTGTTTGCATGGTTTATATGGACATTGGACCAGGCTTAGATTTATTTTTCCATATTCTTATGATTGGTGGTGTCAACCCATGTTTCTCATTTTATCTCAAAACAGTTTGCGACATTCCAGTGTATTGTGCCATTTATCAATGGTAACAGAACAAAATAATTTTTGCTAGGTGCTAGTTAGGTGTATAGATCATAGCTTTTAGAGGCTCATCATATATATATATATGTTCAAGTGCAAACTTTTTTGTCGGAATTACGCTCAATTTATTTTAAACTTTACAGTTTTTACTGGTCTGCAAATAGTTGATTCTTATTTAAAAATTGTCAATAGCTATTTTTTTCCCAAAAAATAAATCAAGTCTAACCACCCGCCTTGAATATCAAATGACCAGCCTCTTTATGGTAATATTTGATTGTATTGAATATCTAAAAAAGTATAATACACATGATATACCTTAAACATCAGAGGAAAGGCCCATGCTCACTTAATGCACACTCAAAAATAGATCATGTATCAAATATCAGCCCTGTTAAGATGTCAATGTAAATTGATCAAAAGCTTGGCCTTAAAACCATGTGTTTTTTGTTTTTTATGTGGATGTTTAAGGTGTGAAATCACAATTATTTTGAATATTCTATTCCTTTGTTACTGCACTTAGAAATTCTAAAATGTAGGTCTAAACCTTTCCAGGGAAACTGCCATCAGATTCATTTGTTATTTTGAATGATTTATAAAAGCAAATTGCTGATTTCAAGAAGAAGCCCTATTTACTGAAGAAAGAAAAGATCCAGTAGAAAATGCCCTGTACACTGAACACATTCCAATTGAGAAATACCATAATCGAATGACAAAGATGTCGATGACCAATGGCTTTCATGTATATAAAGTTTGGAAATGCTCTACAATGAATAATGGCTCTAAACTAACAAATTTACATTTATATATGCATGAGACAATCATGATGAATTAAAAAAAGTTGTTTGATTTTGAAAAGAAACCTGTAAGGTTGGTAATCAATTAAAATTATATTTAAAATTTGTAATATAGAACTATTTTTTTTAAAGAAAAGCAGGTAAATACCTTAAAGTAATTGATTCATTATTAACCAAGTTTAAGTTCCATGCCGTGCGACTTTACATATAGCCAAAGTCTATATAAGGTTGTTTTTCTGAACAGAAAAAGATGATCGTGTTTAGGAGCATGTACGTCATAACTTAATCAAGAGCAAAGTGCTTTTTCAATATGAACATTTCAAAACAAAAATCAGTAAACAAAATAAGAGTCAACACTTATTGTTTTATGGAAAATATGTATGCCGATGTTCATATATTTTAAAGCTATATGTTCATATGTTTTTCTGTTATAATTATATAACAGAAAACGATGATGACAGTATATTTTTCCATAATTTGTTATCATGATCTATTGAAAACAAAATGCATATAAAGAGGGGATGGTAGAACAAAGCACAGGCAGCCTAAATATTTTATTCTTATCTAAATCACACAACTGGTTTCATTATCTTTAATGCACGACTGTGACCACTGCAACCTTATCTTACTCATCCACCTTTGTGACCTCTTTGGATACATGACCAGGGAACAGAAAACCACAACAAATTTGCCATCGAGTCACTTGATTTGCCCATGTTTTTGTACAAGACGGATTGTGACATGGTAAAGTTAACTGCTCTTCTGGGTGATAGCTTTATATAGGGTGTAGGATTATAGTAGTTTTTGGACCTTTCATCAAAATGGTCATGTTAAATTAAAAATCAGCTGTACTTTATATGTTTGTTTAATAAATTGTACTGCAGTGATTTACAAAGATCAAGTTTTAGATTGTGTACTTAAGAAATAGTGAAATTTTCACAAAAATTTAAATAAATGAAATTTTGTGTCACCCAAACACAATTATGATACTTTCAATGACTGTAGTTATCTTTTTAAGTAATACTAAAAGAAATAGCATTAAAAGAAATAGAATATTAAAATCTTAACATTATTATTGTTTGAAAAAAAAGTAAACCAAATAAATTTTATTCAAATCCAATTATGATATTCATAATGATTGTAGTCATCTTTACAACAAAATACCAAACATTAATAGTTTATGCTTTTATTATGCATAACACAATACATGTATTATATAGGCATAATTTAACTTTACTGTATCAAATTATTAAGATTATGATTTTTATCATTTGTTGAAGGAGGATTATTTTTACTCCATATATGTAAGTTTCTTTGAAATAGCCAGTACAAAAAAAAAAGAGTCCCTTTCCTCCCCAGCAGATTTACGCGATGTAAACTACTAAGAAGTGAATAATAAAATACTCATAAAAAATAATTTATGCTTTCTGGCCTACTTTGTTACCTACAAAAGCAGGGCAACAATGGAGTGTTATCTTGATAGGCAAAAGTTGTCATGATTAACACTGCGCTCAACAAAGTGGACTTATCAGGGAAGATGTGTAGCAAACAGCCACTGCTCTCAAGAGAGCTAGTCCGTCTCCAGATAAGCTAGCCAGTTGAACTAGAGTGAGCCTCATGACATGCACTACACCATGCGGCTACTAACGCATCACCCAATCTTAAGACAAAGATGAAGAAGAGGATTGTGAATAGTACTGCAAAAAATAGCGTATCTGTGATATTTTTGACATTGTTATGTGTGCATTATATAAATGGACAATATGGAAACCACATCCCTGGGGTCCGCCGCCGTGGAAACCTATTTAAAACAAGATGGCCTCCATATGGGGCAGGCAGCAGTGGTGGTACTTCAAAAAGCATTAAGTATGCACCATACTCACCGAAAAACAGTATTGATGAACAGAATGAGATAGATGAGAGACAATCGTCTAAGGATAAGGTTTGATAATCGTTTATGCTTAATTTTTAGATAGCTGTTTATGTACAATGTATTCTGGTTCCAGTTGCAGGGTTATGCAACTCTTGTATGAATAAGTTATAAGTTCATTTTGATTGCAAATGTTCTGACTCGGGTGGATGGTTTTAAAACATGTTAGCCATATTATTTAATATAAGATCAATAAACCCTACTATGTTTTGATTTCATTTGTAATGCTCCAAATTACTTAGGCATGCATGTTTTTTTGTCAAAATGTGATGTGCCTTAACATTTTAATATAGGCATGAATATATTGGGAATGGATACTATGAGACTTAATGGTGTGAACCAACTAAATAGGATTTTTTGTTACCTTTGATACTTTGCATATCAATATTCCATCTATTACGTAAATTTATCCTGAAAGTGTAAGAATGATATAGATCCGATTATTAATTCAGGTCAACTCTCTTGGTTCCACATTGAAGAATTATGTCCATAAATTAAGAAATACGGCCAACCGTAAAGTGGATATCGTCTTCCTTGTGGACTCATCGGCGTCTGTGGGAGAAACTAACTTCTTCAATGAGCTGAAGGTAAGATATAAGTTCTTAAAAATCTCTTTATATCAAAATGATAGTAAAATGTATGCTGCATGAATTTTCTTTTTTCTGATAATGTTTTTATTATACTGTACTGTGTCTTCAATTCAAATTTTGTTTTTAGTCCTACATTTTAACTTTGTTGGCATAACTTGAGTGTATTGTTTTTTGTCTTATTTTAGTGTTATTGTGATTTATTGCATATGAACAAATTGTTCTCTTCAATTTCAGTTTGTGCGCAAACTACTAGCTGATTTCCGAGTCGACCAGAATGCAACTCGTGTTGCCCTCGTTACGTTTTCTTCACAATCACGAGTCACGAGAGAAATCGACCAGATATCAGAGTCAAGTAGTCGACATCACAAGTGTTCACTTTTAGAGGAGGAGCTCCCAACAATCAAATACACTGGTGGCGGGACATACACCCTTGGAGCCGTTATTGAAGCTCAGGTGAGAGTTCCATATCATCACTATTAGGTAACTGTTAATCTGCAGTGTTAAAATCTACATATACTTACAATTGGTCATTTGGTAGAATCATGAGCACAAATGGCTCTTAATCTAATAATTTTCTATTAATGATGACTTCATGGGTAAAATATAAAAGTAGAAGTTCCTAACCTTCAGTGTTAAGGGGCCAGTCAGTTGCAAGTCCATGGGGGGGGGGGGGGTCAGATGGATTTTTTTTTCATATAAAAATCATAACTATGACTTCCCCAATCATATTCAAATTTAAACCTTGACCCCCCAGTACACCAAGATTCGAAACCTTGACCCCACCCCCACCCCGCAATCACATTCTGTTGCAGTCATGGCTAAGATGATGAATTACCATGAAAAAAAGGAGAGAAAAGAAAAAATTGTATACAAATCTAGCTTTTCTTCAGAATTGTTTTATTACAAGCAGTATCCAATGTCCATTTATATTTACATAATGAGACATTCATTGTTTTGTTTGTCATCAGCAATACCATCAACAATATTTTCTGAGCCATCTGCGTGATTATGTTCAGGTTCATAGTTCTCATTTAATAATAGGTTGTGTAGCTTCATTCTCCTTTAAATTTTCATAAAATGACTCATATGCTTCATCATATTTTTTGTAATAAGTTGGTGAAAGGTAATCTAGTATAAGGCATACGGTTTCATGATCAAACATACCAGCCTCTATTGCAACTACTAATGCTGGTGCATCATACTGAGCTTGAAGAAGCCACTGAAGATACTAGTCGTGATTATGAGGTTGTGACTAACACAATACTGAGCAGATATGGCAGGATTTAAGGAAATTGGAAGACAAGAAAACTGTTCAATATTTAAGACAATTTCCAATTGTGTTGAAAGTAGTACATGTAATATCTATCAAATTTGTAACTTTTCTCTGAGTCTTTGTCTGATTGTATCTCATCCTATAGATAAATAATAACCCCCCCCCCCCCTCCCATTTCAAAAGTGTGACCCCACCAGGCACCTTGGTTTTAAAAAGTGACTACCACTATCCGACCCCCCATTTGATGGGCCCTAAACCATCATTTGTGAGTCACAAATGTTAGAATTGTCTGTATTTTTGTACCTCTTTGTCCTCTTTTCCCTTTCTTGACCGCAATCTTTTATATCATTTACACCATAATGCATATGCAGAGAGGTCCTGGGCTTTGGGTTGTCTGTACCTAAGGACATATCAATTTGCAAGTCTGCATATGAATGGACAATATGGAGGATTGTTAATATAGCCAATGCAAAAAATAGTAGGCTAATAACCCGTTCCTATTTACTGCTAGTTATCAGAATAATAGAAGCAATATTCATTTTCACTGAATACATGTCCAAGGCTTATTCTTGAGTGACACCAATGACTAATTTGCATTCATCATTCAGCCTTGAACTTCTCACAAACTATTACTTTACCAAATCCTCGTTTTAATGTGTAGTCAACTATTTACTAGAATTGTATTTACCATAATCAAATCACAGGTTTCTAGTAAAGCATTTATACTGGAATTATCACAATTATACTAAAAATAGCTTATGATAAACAGATATGTTCTAAGGTCTATTTAACGTATTGATGAATGGGCCTCTAATCAGATGGTCTCTGTTTATACACTGTCTCAATATATAAAGTAATGCACTTTATAACATATGCCCTATATTATTAGTTTTCAAATAGAGATTGGTTTCAAATGAAACATGAACAAAGCAAATCTCATATTGTTTTTTGTTTTTAGTGTGTTTTTTGTTTTGTTTTTAATACTAATGTCCATGATCATTTAACCACGCGTTAGTGATAACCCTTGACATAGAGCATTTCATGGATTGTGGCTTCTGCCACATCAAACAATCAGTTAATGTTTGTGTGCAACCTGTCAATGTTAATGACAGATGTCAAAATGCACCATGTCCAGATGTCTGCAGGTGAAACAGTGCAGCTTCATCGCTTGTTTGTTTGTTTATTCTTGCAATTTGCTAATGCATACAGTTTTCGCTGGGTGGCATTTTGATGATGTCCATTCAGTGGACCTTGCAAAATGTTAGAAATTTAGAAAAAGAAATTCTTCTTGATGAAATTAATACACAATGGTTGATTCTTCTTCATGTTTGGTAAGATTTGATTGTCATTGTTACTGACAAGATCTTTGTTAAAATTTAAATAATATTTTAAACCCGTAAATATTTTATTCATTCCAAAATGCACATTTATCAACTTTCAAGTGTTTTAATACATGTATATGATGTCAGTACTATGATTAATTCACACTCTACTAAAGTCTGTAGATGCGCGCCAGGATTCCGACGCGCGTTTTCAAACAGACACATCATTAATACATTGTATCTACATGTGTCAGTTTGAAAATACCCGGTATGTGTCTGAATGGCAACTTTAGTCGCACATGTACATGTACAAACAAAATGCACAATAAGGACAGGTGATTGACTTCATTGTACCAATAAAGGAAATTCTTGTACAGCAACTCACGACAAGTAGTACAAGAACAAGACATTTCAAAGATCTCATTTTTCTGTGATTTTATTTTTACTAGCACCCTATATTTTTGACTGATTTCAGTGATATTGTATTTGGTTCAAAGAAGCTTGCCATTGTTTACAATCTCACAGCCCTGTTTCCACACACTACAATATTATCAAAACAGCATGAGTCAGAGATCATGCTACATTTCATTCACAACCTTGTACAATACATTGGATAAAGTTACAACAGATGATCATTCGAAGGGCTGAATGACCAATACATGTAGAATGGTTTAATTGGTTATACATGTACATGTAGTTGTAATGATCAAGTTATTTTCCATCTGAATGTTCTATATAGAATTTAGACTAGTATCCTGATACTCACTTTTTCCTTTCATTGAAACTCACTGAATAGTATTAAGTGCGCATTGGCTACCAATTTGGTAGTTAGTAGTAGGTCTACTTGTATGAATCATAACATTTATCATAGTTTTCTCAGCTTATTGTATAAACCATTAGACCTCATCAAGACATCAACCATTATGTTCTGATCATTTTCTATAATCCCTTAACCACTAGACTATGTCAAGTCATTAACTTGAATATCTTTAATATATCCATGCACATTACACAAAATCACAAGTTACAATGTACACAGTAATAAGTAAGGAGCACTAAAATAAAAAGTCTGCCCCATCCCCTCACCAGCAACCCCACTCTTCCCCCATTTTCTTGATGCGGATAGAAGGATTGAATATTGTGATGTTCACTGCAGGATGTTTTGATTGCATTATCTCAGTATCTCTTGTACAAACACTGGGCAAATGAGCCATTTTTTGATAAATCTTGTTAACCTGAAAACTGAACTAGGGGGAATTAAACTCCCAACCATTACAATATACCATATACGACCATCCAAGCGCCCAGGGCCGTTACATTGAAATTTTCTCAAACTAGGGGGTGGGCAGTTACATGAGATTGCATTTACTACATAATTCTGAAAGACATTTAAGAAAAAGAGGGGGAGGGCTGTTACACGAGGGTGGGCACTTGGATGATCGTATACGGTAGTCACACATCATAATCTTAACATTAGACCAGGTTCTGACATTGGACTGTGCTGACTCACTAAGAAAAATTGTTGGTTTTTCCCTCTCAGAATTATTGGTGCCTTGGAGAAGAAAAAAAAACACATATAGAAGTGTTAAAGGATTTTAGAGTTATACTTTTCTTCTTGAACTTTGCAATCTTGGCACAAAGCAAAAACTGCATAAATATGCATATTGTGCAAGTTAAAAGCGTAACCATGTCCTGATTGTATTATGAGGGTTAGTGATGGACAAACTCATTAACACTCTGTGTAAAGATATAGCACTCTTTTTCATGCCTGGCACAAAGATAGGAAGATTCCAAGTAAATACAGGAGGAAAACATGACCTCACGTGCAGAAAATGTTCCAATAAGAAGGCCACTGGCACCCCTCAAAGGTCAAGAAATGTCACTTGACTGACAAATTTAACTTGGGATATAGATATTTGTGGGTCTTAAAAATATGTCATTAGTTTCTTGTGTTTTTAATTTTTATTTTTTTAGTTCAGTTTTTGTTATAGTCATCTTTCTTCTATTGACTATTATGCAGATGCCCATTCTTTGGCAGA
>CM032664.1:14246741-14284241 GCA_019095985.1 Streblospio benedicti | reverse complement strand
ACTGGGTCGTAGACTCTCGCAAGCTGGTGGGCCCCCTCATCTCTGTTTATGGTCTGACTTTGCATCCGGATGTGAACAGCTTCCTTTATAGCTTTAGTTCTACCATCACTCTCTCTGTCTAGAACTGTCACTCCCTTCCAATCAATCTTATGATTCTCCTTATTCGAAGTGGGTGACAGTTCTAGACAAAGAGAGTGATGGTAGAACTAGAGCTATAAAGGAAGCTGTTCACATACGGATGCAAAGTCAGACCATGAACAGAGATGAGGGGGCCCACCAGCTTGCGAGAGTATACGACCCAGTGCTTGCCGCAGGCGGGGACGGTGGCCGTAAACCATGATCTGACATGTGCAGTAGTGTTTTTGAAAATGTCTGCAGAAGCAGACGAAACTGTCAAACAGTTATAAATTATTGTGTGTTGTGAAAGATGAAAATAATATATCATGTTGTATCTAATTTCGTACATAAGTGCTATGCAATAATTTAGTTATATCTCTTCTTGAAGATGCTTGTCATCTTTCTGGTATATTGTAAAATACTGTTTAAAATCTGGTAAATGTTTTCTTTATTTCAGTAGACAATATAATTAGTTTTATATGAATTATTTTTTACAATACAAGGAACTATATGAGATGGCATCAGAGCCTAAGGATGAACACACCTACATTCTACAGAGCTTTGAAGAGTTTGAGGCATTAGCTAGAAGAGCCCTCCATGAAGGTAGGCTATTTCAGAGAAAACAGATACTGTACTGCATACATCAACGAATATATATTTGTTTTGGGTTCCATTATTCAAAATCATGAACAACTATATAGTTACTAGAACCTACTGTCATGTTTGTCTTTGGCAAGAGTTTCGCTCTTCTCTCAAGAGCTTCATCAAGTAACATGACCACCATGATGGCAGCGATCATGTGACAGCAGTGTCGATTAGACGAGGGGGAAGTCGTAACCAGTGTCGCAGTTCATCTGTGGGCAGTGCTCTCATATTTCAATATTTCAATGGCCTCTCAGATTTTCCTGTACAGCTCGTGTACCTCTTAAAACTTTCAAGTCACTGGGGCTAATCTTGTGCCCCACATCGTTGATGTGCTCCTCAACTATTGTTGGAACGAATTTAGGATTCAGGTGTTTTTTTACTCGAGTGCTAAGAGGCTTGCCTGTCTGACCAATGTATGTGTATTGACACTGAGGACAGCTGACCTCATAAATGATAACACATTTAGCTCTACGAGGTAGGGATGTCAATTTTCACTAATTTTGATATTCGAAGCTTTGGCAAGCTTCACCATTAAAATGGTCGGGGCATGCTGTTTGAATTCATTAAATTGAATCACTGTTTTCGCATAGGATGATATTTCAAGAAGAAAGATAAATAATTGACCTCATAATTGAAATAGATTATCATTGACGTGGTCATCACATTCTTTACATTTCCTGATCAAGACAAACTAAATATCCATTAAAAACATAAAGAATTAGATGGTAAGGTATGATGACTTGTGATTAAAATGTCCGGGTACAACATAGCATGTAACTATTAACACCTGGTCATGTATCAAAAGATGCAACAACGGGGACAACAGTATGGTACTGTGATCTCCCTTATAGTTGTGATAGTGTTCATATTTGACCCTTTAACGCCAACACGGTCTCATTAAATTGATAAGCACATTCAT
Organism: Streblospio benedicti; assembly: GCA_019095985.1. Taxonomy (NCBI): domain Eukaryota; kingdom Metazoa; phylum Annelida; class Polychaeta; order Spionida; family Spionidae; genus Streblospio; species Streblospio benedicti. The sequence goes on along the minus strand of CM032664.1, from coordinate 14,282,560 downwards.
TCATGTAACTTGCCAACTCGGGAGTTTAGACTCAACGTATTAAAGTACTCACTTTGAATGACCGAAAGATGGCTCTTAAATTCATACCACTAGAGAATACTAGAACTAACCATCGAAGTAAATAGTTAATGTTCCTTCAGTGCTATAATGCCGTCTAAGTACATGTATGTAGCCATGAAATGTTATAATTATTGACGTGCATAAGTATTTGAATCCTTTTAAATTATTTAAAGGCCTGAAGCTTCAAACTACCTTGAAACCTCTACTATCAGGTGACTTGTCCTTGGGAAAAGGTAGTATCGACTTCATGGTATCAAACTGCTTATGGTATATTTATTCTGTGTTTGCAAAAAATATGGGTCAGCTTATCTGACAGTCCTCTAACTTAGAGTCTTAGGTATGGAATGCACATAGGAATCTGTACCTTAGCTTCTTTGGCGATGTCTTCTGCAAGCATCTTTTCTTTGGGCTTAGGTAATTTAAAAATCCATGATTAGTATCTGTTGTCTTGCCTTTACATGTTCTCTCTCTCTGGCCTGGTCCTCAGGTGTGGTCACCAGATTGTTGGCACAGTAAACCAAGGCTTGTACAACCGACCACTTGTGGTCCAGATGGTGGTTCGACTGAAAGTTCAAGCATTGGTTGGTATGTGTAGCTTTGCAGTAAGTACACTTCCACCAATGTCGTGGCATCCTAGCTGATCTTGATGCAAGTGTCCAAGAAAGGAATTTTGAAGTTCGCTTCTGGCTCTTTCTTTAAAGTTGAGGCACGAGAGGAACAGGAGCTCCAAGAGGTCATTGAGAGCGCTGACCCCTGATGAATCGCTACGACTTGCCCTCTGTCTACTCACATAATTGCTGCCATCATGGGGGAGATGTGACCAACGAAGATCTTCTAATTAGGCCTGACGAAGCTCTTAAGATAAAAGCAAAAGGCTTGCCAAAGACAAATATGACAGGTTCAAATAGGTAACTATAACGTACATGTACCGGTACATGCATGTATTTGTTCAATGCTGTGTACATGTTTGTGAACAAATATGTTTCAAGTTTACCCGGTACTTCACACTGAATAGCATAAATGCAGTTGAAATTAATGCATTAATGATACTATTAGTGATGAGTGATGTTCTTACTTTATACACTGTGAATAGAACATTCAAGTTTAATATTTAAATATTTTAAATTTTCTTTACGAATTATATACAGTAATTTGTTTATATTAATGAAGATCTTCACTCGGGCCTCTACATGAGTCAGCCTTTTACCAAATGCTCCAGCTTATGTGAAAACCTTGATAACTGCTGTGATCCCAAAGCAAGTTGCAGATGCGGAACACACACTGGCAAATATGAATGTATGTGCGATAAAGGCTATTATGGCAATGGATTATTGTATGGATGCAAACGTAAGATGTGTTTCCTTTTACCTACATATACATAGATAGCCATTTGTATTAAATTCTAAAATGTGGAAGCATATGTCATTAGTAATCCATTATTACATATCCATGGTATTTCATCTGAATTATTACATGTCAAACATGAAAATTAAATTCTATATTGAACAGCCTGCCCTGCTGGTACCTACAAATCACAGTCCACACCTGGTGATATTACGACATGTACAAAATGTCCCGACAGCAACCATATCTCTGCTCCTGGTTCTGTCTCTATCTGGGACTGCTACTGCAAGCGTGGCTTCCAGCGCGATGGACCACACACTTGTAAAGGTGACCCCCTGCTCACTCGACTTATTTCGCATCTGCTGACGCAACGTCACAAGGTCGGGGGCGAAAACGGCGGAGACACTTTTGACTTGAATAAAAGTAATTGGCGTTTTCGCTCCTCTTCATAGCTCTAAGTTTGTAGGCATAGCTGTGGACTGCTTTGTTTTTCCATGAAAATGTTGATATTCAAATGTACCAGTAGTTTTGGATTGAGATGATGACATTACATATAATTTGCTGAGGTGTTAAAGATAAAATACATGATATCGAGCAAGAAAATAAAGCAGTTTACGGTTTAGTTATTTTGAATACAAAAGAATAAAGTAGTGATAGATTATTTTTAAATGCATCAATCTTTAACATAGTAATTTCTGATTTTAATGATTGGTTGTTTTAAGATAGTTAGCTATTTCATGACACACTGTCACACAAAATTTTCCTATTTAATGTGTTTTTATTTTTTTTTATAGCAATGACTTGCCCAATGTTAGAACCTCCTGAAAATGGATACAGTGTTCAGGTAGTCATCACAATTTGCTAGAATAATAAGTTAACATGACAATTATCCAATTATAATTAGTTTAGATTATATGTTTGAGAATATATTATATTTATGTAATATTGAAAACAGGTCCATTTTGCATTATATTCTGAAGATGACCGCAAGGTTGAAAATATTTAATTAAAATGTGAGTAAAAAAGATGTTGGTTCTATCATTTATAATGTTAGAGATTGTGCATGAAATTTAATGTTGAATGTCACAATTTGACATTAGTGACTATCAGTAGCAATAAATAGGAGTCAGCAGGATTGCGAAACAGCATCATAAATGTCTACAGGTACTGCAATCTAGTATGAACCGTCATATTTGGGTAATTTTGGGTGTTAGTCTATGTGACTTTCACACAAGCCATTCTATTAATTAATTGATTGAATATAGGTAATGTCATCCTAATAATATGGACAATCCATATTTTGAATGTGTTTTTATGTGTAGTCTATGATATTATGTTGAGTGTAGGATCGCTGCAGTAATGTGTTCAACGCAGCTTGTGGCTTGCGCTGTAACCCAGGCTACAAGATGGTGGGTAGCAGTGTGAGACTGTGTCGCGAAAACGGGGAGTGGTCAGGCACAGACACACAGTGCATTGGTGAGTGGGGGTTGTGGGTCAATATTAGTGTGTCAGTGGGGAGATGTGACAGTGTTTAGTCAGAGTGAGCATTAGTTTGCTTTAACAACAGCATGACACTAGCAAGAATAGGCATAATGGTTAGGTGTCAGTATTAGTAGGGACGTGTTGATTGAGTGTTCATGCACAATAGGACAATATATTGAGGGATTGGTGCGGGTTGCAGCTATATATGATAACCACATGTCATATTTCCTGGGATTATATCAATTATATAAATAGTTATTAATCTAGACAGGGGAAGATTCAACACTTTTGGTACATGGGTTTTGGGTACAGTTCACAAAGTCACAATAGGACAGTGGAGAACATTGTGTTTTTCTGACTATCCTGATGTATAAGCATCATGACCTGACTATCCTGATGTACATCTAATCTAAATCATTGTGACTTATACCAATTACTGCTATTAGATTAATTCAACTCAAACAAATATGTAATCAGTCGATAACAATAACGGTTAAAATCATGATGTACATGTAGAATACATCCTTTTCAACATAACTATTTATCACATATTGTCCCCGATATTGTCACCAATTTTCTATACCAGTACAACATAACAAGTAATGTGCTTTTTAATAGTGAAGAAATGTCCACGCATACCAAAGCTGCAAGATGGATACATGTACTGTGACAAGGATGACTTTTCCTTTGAAACAACATGCCACTTCTCCTGCAATCCAGGCTTCAAGTTGTATGGTTCTCCAGTCAGGCGTTGTTTGGCAATTGCATTTTGGAATGGAATATCAGCAAAATGCAGAGGTGATTTTTACTATAGTGATTTCTCTGTGAAATCTGTTCATTCTTTGTGAAATGTATATATAAATTATGACCATAATATTTGAACCATGCTAATACATGTATCTTGTACTGTTATCATGTTTTATATTAATGGTTTGGTTTATTATAGAGGTGAAATGTAAAGAATTGCCAGATCTTGTGGATGGTAAAGTAACGCCTACATCATGTACACATGTGAGTTCTGTATTTGAAGAGAATTATATAGGTGTTAATCTGAGCAGCTAGATGAGATGTAAACAAAGAACTTGCTGTGGAATTTCACCATTGGGCATTGTGTTGTAGGTAAAATCGCCATTTGGTCAGACATGTCAGTTCTCATGCCGCAAAGGATACAAGTTGGCAGGCCCGTATAGCAAACAGTGTACGGAAGAAGGCTCATGGACACAATTGGATGAGGATAATAAATGTATAGGTGGGTATATTTTTGTATATAGAGCTTTTCATGTCTTTAGTATTATCATTTTTAACAGTGTGGGTAGGATGGGTTATCAGGCTTCATGATTTAACTTGTACCATATGCAGATGTGAGTCCACCACATTTGGACTGTCCAGCTGATATTGAAGTATTCACAGACCCTGGTAGTTCTGGTGCCAAAGTCATGTGGGAAGTGCCTGTATCTACAGATAACAGTGGATTCATGCCGACAGGTAATTGAATGCAATATCAATTTAATCATAGATATTTTCTGTCTCAAAAAGTACATGTTATTTTTCAATTTTACTTGTTGAAAAGTAACAAGTCTTAGATTATTTAAAGTTGACATGCTTTTAGATGAGCCTTCAAATACAATATTTGGGTATAGTGGAACACAATTTCCATGTGGTATAAATGTCATTCTTAGGTATTCCCGAAAAAACTGGCATTTCATAAACAATACAAATAGTAATAATTGATACAGTGTCTATATTTACTACCTTTCCTCTCTTTATAACTATAACTGACTATATTTGCAGTTACAAATACAGGTGCAATAGTTTTTTTTTGTTCAAATATCAATTGTATGAGTCCAAGAAAAAAGGATATTTAGTACTGGTAGTTTTCTTTTTTAGTAACTGTAATCCCAGCCTTAGTTCCACCCTCCGTTCTGCCCATCGGAAACACGACTATCCATTACCAAGCAGAAGATGGAAGCCGCAATAAAGCCAAATGTGACTTTTCTGTATCTGTTATAGGTACGTTCTCATTTCCATTATTTGCTCATTTACTGGGTATATTGAATTTCTGTAAATTGCTAACATTTAATAAGATTGAAAATATCATATCTATTTCTGTAGAGAATGAGAAATGAAAACTTTGAGAAATGCTTTAAATGTTCAAATTCCTCTAGGGTTAATATGTCATAATCGATATCAAAAAAACTATCAGGCTCTATTTAATTTCAGATAATGAAGTGCCAAGAGTCGACAAATGTATATCTCCTCCACCTTTCATCAAAAAGTCAGACGTTTTAAAAATTACTTGGGAAGAGCCTATATTTTCTGATAATTCAGGGCAACCAGTGAAAGGTTAAATGTGCCATTATGTTTTATGCAACAAATTTGGATACAATTTTGTTTGATTTATCGGTAATATTTGAAATGGTGGACACCATATAGTTATCATGATTTCTCATTACAGTGAAGCAATCACACACACAGCCAAATATTTTTCCTCTTGGAAAGACTGAAGTCGTTTACACTGCCTTTGACTTGTCAGGAAATAACAACACATGCATCATAGAAATCATTGTTAACGGTAAGAAGTTTTTTATGTATGAGTTATATGGAACTATAGTATTTTATGTATCAGATTCATTGACGAAATTTGATTCATCAGAGGTTTATTTTTCAATATGTTTGGGACCATGTTCTAGAGCACCTGTGTGCCAACACACCTGCGCCAGTCCATGGCGACTTGAGCTGTTCTGTGCGCGGAGAAGGCATTGACTGCAAGCTGCGCTGTGATCCAGGCTATGGCTTCCACACCAAGCCTGCCAAGGTCTACCACTGTGACTACGAGACAGGGAAATGGAGTCCTGAAGGTGTGACATTTAATGATATGTGCTTCCAGGGCTGAATGAATGTAGGGAGTTTGACTCATGACCAGAAGGTCATCGGTTCCAATCGAGGTCAGGATTGGTGATGTGTGTTGAGCAAACTCACCCAAATCCAAAACACTGCTGTCTAGCACTGACATGTTTAATAGGTACAGATGTGGCAATAGAATTGTATAGTGTATGGTAATTAAGGTAAAGCTGGAGTTTCGTACAGCCAGACAGCTCTTACTATGCTTTTTATATAGTAGTCCACGAGTGCACCATTATACATGAAGTGTAAACAATGTTGAATTAGCCCAGCAACTTGGCAACTGAAAGCGGACTTAAACTCGCATTTATGGTATTCCCATTGATATTGCATGTTGATTTTTATGTTATAATCATGTGTACATTCATTAAGATTTTTTATCGTAATTCAGTAGTAATTAATGATAACTAGCTTATACCCGTGTGGTCAAAGAGGCATGAATAGAATCACATTGAATCACTCCAGTTTTATAATCGTACACGTCAATCCCAACTAAATCATTGGTAAAATCCATTGACTTGGCATGTAAAATGAAAATCTAAGGAAGGAAATGTTAGTGTCCATGTAAATGGGAACACAATGCCCTCCATGGGCATAGAAAAAAGACATATTTTCTGAGTGTGTAAATATCTTTTGTACAGCATTTTATTTTCAAGCACCCTTGTCCTGACGACACTTGCCCACGTCCTGACAGCACCACCACCTATCCATGGACATAGAAAAGGAATATATTGAGTAAAGTGTATGAAATTAGTACAGCACTCTTTTTCTCCAGCAACCACCCTTGTGCAAATTGTGGGCATGGGTGATACTTTATAGCGTTGGCTCTGTTAGTTAGTACATACAAATAAATATTTTTAGTAATAAATGATATTGGCACACTTCATTGTACTGACAACTTAGCACCTTCCAAGTATCAAGTATGATATGGAGAAAGAGTGTTTTGGAACAACCTTTAAGACTGAAGGTAAATTGAGATAGGGTAGTTCTTATACCACAATATCGAATATTTGCAATGAGCAAGAAGTCAAGCAACGGATAAAGCTATGGATTTCTGAGCTTGGATGTGGTATAATTGGCGCAGATGGAGAAGAATAACTTCTCAAGTAAGTCATTGATCACTGAAAATGCACTTGGCATGTAATATGCAAAAGCTATGGGATGAAAAATTAGTGTCTATGGTAATGGGAACATAATGATCTCCATGGCACAGATATTCTCACACACTTCAGTAGAACATCCCTATTAAGACTGCCCAAGGACTGGCGTCAAGTGGTTTAATATAGGGGTGGTCCCTTTAGGGATGTTTGCAATGGTCTTTTTTATGAAGACTTGGGACTATTATAAACCATCTTATAATAGAGGCGGTGTATTTAGAGGGGTGGTCTTGCTTGAAGGTTCTAATGTACACATAGCCCAATTGGCAAAGTGGTGGTAATCCCTAGTATTTAAACCCATGTGACGCCTTTGGCGTCTTTATGACATCACACTACTCCACATGACGCTGTCATGGCTGCCGCTGTCTGCTATTTTTGTTATAAAACCGCTAATTAACAACCATCAGGGCCATTTTGACGATGAAAAACATATTCGTGCAAAACTACACAGACCCATGAACGATCGCCTGAAGTCAAATGGCGTCCAGCTAGTCAGGTTAAAGAGGAGATAGCCGAATAAAGTCCAAAATTTAGCGTATTAATATATAGGATGTCCTAAGAAGTGTACCCATAAAATATGTATGATTATCAAATCTATATTTTCATTTTAACATATAGATAAATTTCCGTTTCCTGATTGTGCAAAAATGAAGCCATCGAACTATGTGATACAAAAATCTGAAATGAAATACAAGGCACGGCAAAATTGTGAGGACAGATTATTGCTAAATCAAATAGAAACAGACTTTGGCAAAAGATTTACAAACAAGGTATGATATATCAATTCTTCATTCTTGGCTGATTCATGACATAAAAGTTGATATTTATATAAATGAAAATCAAATGATGTAAAATATTGTGGTATTGGTTCAAACATTTTATCTAAACTTCCAGATTGAGATGTATTGTGACCCTGATGTTTTTTGCAATGTGGAAAAAGTGGACGCAACCTGCACAACAGAAACTGGAGATGGTATTTTATTGAATTTATTTTCTATTAAAACAGAATTATCCTTATGAATATAATATTAATCTGATAATCCTTTCCAATTGAAAAATGTGACAATTTATTTCCATTTAATTTCTTCTCTTTAGAGTTTGACAATGAGGATGAAATTTTTAATAATCAGATTGATGAGAATCTTATACCTCCATTGAGTTTACGCAGGAGAAAACGTGATATTTTTGATGATCAGTCACATTACTTTTCATCAAAAACAGCAGTCAAAGTTAATTTTGAAATATCAGGTTTGGATTCTTTTGATTTTGAAATATACTGGAAGGTGTGCAGTTTTTAATTAAAAATGTGCGTTGATAGATTTAGTTGATGGATTTAGTGAATGTGAAGAGTAATTTTTTTCAAGGTCGTCTTAAAGACATGTCAGCTATAGATAACTTTGAGCATGGACAGGACATGTTGGTTGTGAAGGTCAACGAGGTCATGGAGAAGATCAAGGAAGACGCACGGTAAAACAATACAGTGAAATGTAGAGAATCTCATTAAATCCAACTGTAGTCTGTTATTATGCATAGGTAAACTAAATAATAAAAGACTTAAATGTTTTTAAGAAGGGGATGTGTGATGAATATATAATGTATATCAACTGTTCTGTTGTTGGGGACATTTACTGTATGTGAGATTATGAATATGGTATGGATCTGGTGTGAATAAAGTGAATTCATGGATGAATTCAGCGAAATGCATCCTTAGTAGACCAGGTAGCCATATAACTCTAATTTATAATATTTTTGTGAAACATTCAGCTGGGGCAATCTCTATGAGGTTACTATGGAGCACCCACAGTTGAGACTGGAGTTCATGGAGTTTGGTAAAATTGACAAAGAACCTCGTTTCCAATGCCTACCTGGCAGTGTACAACAGGAATCAAATGTCTGTGGTAAGTAGAATCTTATTGAAAAAGTAACCATGTCTTTTAAATACCCTTTGAATGTAAATTGTGAAAGATAAATCTGAATATACACAAAGTAGTTTCTACTTTTCATCCCATTAAAGCAATCACAAGCTTTTTAAAATCACACTGAGAATGTTGATTGGTGACTCCTAAATGACTTTTCTACTCAAATAAAACTGTTTTGTGAAGGATCAATATTACTAGTTTAATATTTGCGTCGTTTTATGAAAAAACATCTTGTAAATACAGTACTAAAAAGTGTGTGATACCCCCACCCTCACCCCTGTCCCCACCCCTATAGGTAATTGGGTGTAAAGAAAACTGAACAACCTCCTTATGTAGCCAATATGAAAATCATGTGACCCCTCCTCACCAAATAACCCCCCTTCAAGGTAAATCATTCATGCTCCCTCAGTAGTCACATTAGCTAAGTGGTTTATGAAATTTACTCAAGTGTGATAAACTTGACACAGATAAAGCCAGTCACTTTAGAATGGTGGCCATTGGCTACACTCACAAAGAGTTCTATTAACAGCTCAACTCTATTGCTATACTTCGTTAAGTTAATTTGTGGTCTTTTTTTTGCTTTTGTTACATTACGCTTTTTTAGTGAACTGCCCCGTGGGTACATTCTTCAATGTGGTGGCTGAGCAGTGTGCTGGGTGTGGTGTGGGCACATATCAGCCCACTGAGGGTGAGCTCACCTGCCTGGTCTGTCCCAGCAACACGTCCACGACTAGTGACAGCGCAAAGAGCGTCAAGCAGTGCAAAGGTGAGTGGTCATATTACATACCTACATATAGTTAACATGTATGCATGACATACACAGTCTGCCCAAGCATCATGTTCAGCAACAAAGACATCAAGAACATCCAGCTATGCTAAGGTAAACTTGCAAATATTGTATGTACATCTATGAAAGCACATCCAAGGGTATACCTTCATGCTGTGTGGTGTACGCAATAATCTATTCTCAAATCCTTTCACTAGTTAAGCCCTTTTATTATTGACATGGTACTTAATGGTCAATGGTAGATGCAGGTTTTTGGAAAAGGGGGGGAGGGCGGCGCACTTAAGGGATTTCATGGGTTTCGTAGGTGCAATCGATGGCGGACATGCCAAAAACCCTACGAAAATACCGGTAAAATATTTTGGTGGAAAAAGGGGGGGGGCATGCGCCCGCTGCACACACACACCATGGATCTGCCTATGATGGTTATACTGCATTTGATAATTTGTAGAAATCACATATGAAATCTTTGCAATTGATTTTATTTTTAGGACAATGTCTGCCTGGCAGTTACTCACAGGATGGTTTGGAGATATGTGTGACATGCTCGAAAGGAACATATCAGCCAGACTATGCCAAGAACTTCTGTATCGGTTGTCCAGAAGGCACGACAACTTACCGGCGAGGGGCACGGACAGTAGATGAGTGCGGAGGTAGGTGGAAAAACATTCAAATCTCAGTTGAGCCAAAGATGAGGTTGGAGGATAGATATTTATTTTCTCATTCTTTACTCAAAAAGTTGGTCTTAATTTGATATGTTTTTGATTTAAGAATTTAGAGAAAATCACTTTTTGTCAACATAATGTGACAACCTCATTTGAATTTTTTATTCTTTCTCATCACTAACTTCAACTATATAATACCTCTCATCGGCATATTATATTGTCACTGAACAATTTCAAATTGTACATTTTGTAGATTCCAGTTTAAGATAACATGCTAGAATTTCAATTGTACATGTACATGTTATTCTAATTGTAGAGGAATGCCCTGCTGGGTATATATCCAAAACGGGGCTCAAGCCGTGCTTTCCATGTCCTCGTGGCTACTTCCAGCCAAATGAAGGTCGCGATGCCTGCTTTTTGTGTCCAGGCAATGTTAACACTTACAGGAAAGGGTCCACACGTATTACAGGTTGTATTTGCATTTCCAACAATGAAAATACATAAATTTATGTAAGTGACAAAATCCTAATTTTTTTTCGGGATTATTCTTATCATATTGATTGTTAACTAGTTACTAGTAAGATTGTTTTGAGAATAATTTTTGCTAGCAGTTTGGCAACAAATGTGAAAGATGTTGAATTATGTGACTTTTTATGAAACTGGTTGGCTTTCAAATTTGAAATCTAATTGTCTTCCTGCCAGAAATTTTACAGATACAGGTATTCTTTCCATATTAAATTTCACTAAATATTTATACTATATATTCTAATACAAATTGTGATTTACAGATTGTGATGGAGTGACTGATGATGAAAGAGGTATTTACAACAGCATTCCAACCACTGAGTTGGTCATTAATGAGTGCTTCATGGAACCCTGTGTAAATGAAGGCATCTGTATCAACCTGAACGTTGGGTACCAATGCAATTGTACTGAAGGATGGGCAGGTACTGCAGCATGACTTTTGTACTATCATTGTCACATTTAGCCCTTGTAGGATTTTTTTAAATTTATAGATCTACATACATTCACAAATTTTGCAATAAATCCATTTAGAGATCACAGTCTCAATATTACTGTCACATGCTGCCAGCTAGTAACAGAAAGAAGTCTCAGAACATGGACATGAATAATGTCCGAAAAAATATTAAGATATTATCGCAAAATTAGTGAATGTATGTATAATGTTTAGCCGGGAATGTTTGTTTATGATTGCTTCCCATTTTTAGGCATCCACTGTCAGGACGAGATTAATGAGTGTATGTCTGTTCCGTGTCTCAACAATGGTACATGCACAGATCTTATGGCGGCATACAACTGTACATGCCAATCAGGCTTCACAGGTACACGATGATAAATGTAGATGTTTGATTACATGTAGATGATGAACAAAATACATTTACAAAACACTCCCTATTTAAGAATTCTAAAGGTAAATGAAAACAGTGCTTTATATGTTTTGGTCCCCAGATGGTTCTTCATCATAATTCAGTAAACCTACACATGTATGTTTGTATTATGTTGAATAAAATTTCCAAACCAACAGGTGACAACTGTGAGCATAATGTTGATGAGTGTCTATCATCACCCTGTGAAAATAATGCCACCTGTCGAGATGAGGCTGATGGTTTCCACTGCAACTGCCCTCTTGGGTTTAACGGTGGGTGAACCAGCTGTTCCCTGATAACAGTTTGGCAGCGCATTCGATCAAATCAAAATATTTAAGATAGTAGAATTTTGACTCCCACATTTAAAAGACCAGCAGAAAAGATATAGAATAGTCATCCATTTGAAACATCAGAAATTTGATAACCCCGTTATACTCTATTTCATCATGATCTACAATTGAGATTGTGCAATATTTTTAGGTACCTTGTGTGAGATTGATGTTGATGACTGTGCAAATTCACCTTGTCAAAACAATGCGTCTTGTATCGATGGCATTGCCAGCTATTCGTGTCTGTGTTTAATGGGTTTTACCGGGAATGATTGTGAGATTGAGATAGATGAATGCAGATCATCTCCATGTATGAACAATGCGTCTTGCGTTGATTTAGAGGGCTTGTTTAGGTAAATATTTGTTTTAGATTTGTAATTTATTTGTAAATTTTCACATGTTAAGAAAAATATACAGCATGGGATTTGTAATCCATTTTACAGAAAGAGGTGGTTTCTACTTGATCACCTATTTCCAATGGCTGATTCGATTTGGTGTTGCTAACTAACTTGTATACTATGTACACATGTACATGTAATACTATTTGAATATCCCAGGTTGCATTCTTATCTAGATTGTCTCATCATGATTTAAACATATTTTAGCTGCTCTTGCAATCCAGGATTCACAGGGACATTATGTGAGTCAGATATTGATGAGTGTATGTCAAACCCTTGTCTTGGCAACGCAACATGTATGAACAGTATTGCTGAGTATAAATGTATGTGCCCTCCAGCTTTCACAGGAAAACATTGTGAAACAAGTTTGTACAATTCATCATACATATAATCTGATTTCATAATAATTAAATTGATAATTAAATTTGTCTTGCTAGGAAATTGATAATTTATACAGCTAACTATGCCATTTTTCTCTTGCAGAACTTAATTCATCCTTTGACCTTGAGTTTAACTCAGGTGCTATAACAGACTATTCATTTATTGAGGTAAGTTTCATAATTATTTTAGAAATTTTAGAATTTTTTTTACCTTACTGAATAATCATTTCTTAATGTTCATATTCTTAACTTTGGTTGAAATGATTGGAATTTTTGATAATAATTGAAATGGTTTATTTTTGAAGTATCACATATATAAAATACCTTTTGACATTTTAAAATATTAGATTTAAATTATAGGATGTATTTTTCAGACAGATTGATATTCAAAAAGAGAATTATTCATTAAAATAAAGCATTTATTGTCTAGTGAATTACCATGATATATTATCGATTCTAGCCAAGAATGCTAGTGCTGATATTTTGGAAATTTTAGGATTTTTTTTTTTACCTTACTGAATAATCATTTCCTTATGTTCATATTCTTAACTTTGGTTGAAATGATTGGAATTTTTGATAATAATTGAAATAGTTTATTTTTGAAGTATCACATTCATAAAATACCTTTCGACATTTTAAAATATTAGATTAAAATTATAAGATGTATTTTTCAGACAGATTAATATTTAAAAAGAAAATTATTCATTAAAATAAAGCATTAAGTGTCTAGTGAATTACCATGATATTATTGATTCTAGCAAGAATGCTAGTGCTGATTCCATTTAATAAAATAAATCATCATCAAATAGATCATCAGAAGAAATCTGTCCGAAATTACTGTCAGTTTCTGGATGAAGACGTGGGATAAAACAAACTACGGAACAGTTATTTCATATGCAACAGACCAATATGAGAATGCTCTTACTATTACAGATTATAGTGGGTATGTTGCATTACTAAATTATTAAACAGCAATTTGACATTAATTAATTTAAGTAAACTATATTAGTTGCTTAAGTCAACTAGTTGTCCAATGTCCATGTTGAATTTACTAATCCTTGTATTATTAATATCACTTTTTTTTAAAACTGCCTTTTTCTGATTGAAGATATTTGTTTTAGGTTTGTGTTAAAAGTCAATGACAAAGATGCGATAACAGATGTTACAGCCAATGATGATCAGTGGCATCATATTGTGGTCACGTGGTCAAGTGAGACAGGAAAATGGCAGATGTTTAAGGATGGTGAACTGCAAGATGAAGGAGAAGACTTGGCCAATGGAACAGCTATTGAGAGTGAGAAATATGTGGATCACACATTTTGACATAATATGCACATATGGTACACGTACATACACATGTATATATATGTGTGTCGTTCTTTGTCATCTAAATGGAATTGACTTGTTATACATATATTTTGCTTACATGTATAAACTGTTGATATAATTGTATTTTACTGAAAATTCTAATTCACTTTTAACAGGATTAGTCAGACTGATGTTATCAGTCAAGAACACATGATAATATATTTTTATTTACATGTTGAATTCTGATGCTATTTTTTATCAAAACTGCATGTAGGTGGTGGTGCTCTGGTACTTGGACAAGAACAGGATACTCGAGGAGGGGGATTTTCTACAACAGAGGCTTTTCTGGGAACCATTTCCAGGGTCAATATTTGGGACTATGTGCTCTCAAGCGAAGAAATTATGGACCTAAGTTAGTTTTTAATTAGTTTCTATTTTGCCATATCTCATGAAATTTCAGTTGATAATATCTTTGTCGTTGTACAAGTATCTGGTTTACACTCATTGGAACTGACGTCCATAAAATTTCCTACTAATCTCTTCCAAGTCTCCGCTACTGTTGCGAAAATTCCTATTAAGTTAGTTTTTCCTGATCTCTTATTGACATATGTGTAAAAGGCCTTCATGCAATATCAATGTGAGAATTAATACTTTTTAGATGATTTTCAGATCTGTTCAAAGTCATTATTATATAGTATCAATCTATCCATGTAATGTGAAGGGTATCTAATTTTTCAAAACAAAGCAGGATCAAATTGTGGAGTTTAGAGCTTTAGCTTGAGATGAAAATTCATTCATCACCTTTGTCATACAAAATGAACCAGAATCTAAATTTTCCCAACAACTTTTCCCCATAATGTCTAGCACCGGGGATCTACCACTAGCCTCTTCCGGCCCACCTATACAAAATACTCCGTCCGCTTCTGTATAATCAATAGTTCGATTCTTCGTCACCTGCTTTCTAGCCAGTGAGTGTCAGGAGTATGTAGGCAGTGTGGTGGCGTGGCCAGACTTCCTTGGTGGGCTCCAGGGCCGCATCCTACAGCACGACTCCATCCTTTGTCATGGTACGTATTCTCTAGAACACAGCCTACAAATCTGTTTTTCATCAGGTACATTCACAGATAGTCAAATGAAAAATAATGAGTGAAAATTTGTTTAGGTATAAGTACACGCTGGTGAAATGGACACAATCTATTGAAAAGTCAATGAATTTGAAGTGCATAATTTTTTTCCAGAATGCCCCATTCCAGCATCTATAAATCGAGGTAATGTTACATGGACATCTCGGCAGCTTGGATCCACAGCAAACTATACTTGTGACACTGGCTTCAAAATAAAAGGGACAGAAGTCATCTATTGTGGAATAGACTCAGAGTGGACAGCAAGTCCACCCGATTGTGAAAGTGAGTGTAGTATGTCTTTGTGTTCTGATTTCAAGCTTGATAAATTCACAAATATTATACTTTTCCAAATATACTTCAATGCAATAATTTCATGTATTAGTCTGGCAGCTGAGAATTCTATCTTATCAATTATAAAATTGAAAGAGAAGCGTACATGTAACTGTAATATTGGTAAACGTAACAGGTAACAGGTATTGGCACAGTTACCTGTATCTGTCAGCTTTATTCACATCACATTTTAGACTATTGATATCGTCCATATCCTATATATCAGTGTGAGTGGCTCATACTTATTTTTTGTAGGAAAAGGAGTATTGATAGAGATATTCCGGTATGCTATTCAGGTCAATTGTATTTCATTTTCAGTTGTGGAGTGTAAATACCCGGGCACCATTAGGCATGCTAAAATGCACAATCTCAACTTCAGGTACCATTTTTGAGTTGATTGTATTAAATTAGTCTGAAACATTTAGTTGCTGTTTTCATGACACATGGTCTTTAATTTTATCTATATGATCTATACCATCCCAAACAAAGTTCGTTGTGTTTTTATTTTCAATTAATCAGTTGTAAGATATAGTTTAAGAAAAAATTAAACTCCGCATTATTATGTAAAATGGCTCATCTATGTATCAAAACTAAGCCTCTTCCATAATAATGAAATTGTAATCAAGTGTAAACTATTACAGCTATACCAATTATGTTCAATATGAGTGTGACTATGGTTACCAGCTGATCGGAAATGACAGTCTTTATTGCAATGAGTATGGCCTATGGGATGGTGATTTACCAAAATGTCAAGGTAAGGCTTGTTCAATATTATGGGTATTTTTTGTGTAAGAGTCTTTAAAATACAAAATGTTTTGTAGTTTTTTATGATGTTGGAGGTCATGTTGAACTCCTCAATTACAAATCATATTTTCATTGATGTAGAATGAAAAACTTGGTTGTAAAGAAAATGATATATATTGTTGATACATTGTAGAAGTCCACTGTGACCGACCATCTAGTAACTATAAGCTAAGAACTGTGGGCACAAAGAAGTTCTATACTGTTGGGGATGTACTTCGTTTTTCCTGTATCTCAAAGCACAGACTCTATGGACCAAAATCACTCAAGTGCGAAAAGGATGGAATGTGGAGTGGGCCTTTTCCATCATGTGATGAGGTACAGCATAACTTTTTTTTATTCGAATTCTGGTATTTTTTATTCAGTCTTTGCAAAATCAATCAGGATCATTGGAATTGAAGTGCATATGTCAAATAGATTCTATCAGTATTTGTGCGTCATTCTATGCAAATTTTTAAGCTGGAAAAGATTTTTTCAGGTCCACTGTTATGATCCTCCAAAAATATTAAATGGTGCTGCAGTCGCAGAGAAAAATAAAACTTTTGATGTCGATGAAAGAGTAGAGTATGCGTGCAATGAAGGTTATAGGTAAATGCTCATGTTACTTTGTCCATTATATTAAAATACTGTGTTAATGAACAATATGAAAGGATTCATTTCTTTTGGTCAGTACATGCTACATCAATTTTCATATGATTTACGATGATTCTAGAAAGCCATAATCACTAATAGCTTTTACCACCAGTATATTCATTTGAAAGCCGTATTGAAACAGTTTTTGTTTTTCTATTACAAATGTTTTTTTGACTATTTTTGATTATATTTTTAATGGATGATTGATTCAATGTGTTTATCTTTTGTGCAGGCTTGACAGCTTAAGAGATGTAGTAAAATGCAATGAAGAGGGCACCTGGGAAGGTTCACCACCAGGCTGTGACCTCATCACCTGCATGGCACCTTTTAAGAATGAGAATTCTTGGATCGAAGGTTGCTACATCAGAGTTTGCAAAACACTTAGATCACAATTTACCTATTTCCATTTTATGCAGATGTGTATGACACATGATCAAATTAATTGTTTCTTACACTATCAACTAACAATACAGTATAGGTGGAAACTTTTTAGGGTTGTAAAATTTGTTTAATAGAAAAGGAATTATACCTATTTCAGGTGACAATTACACTTACTCGTCAGAAGTGCGGTATTACTGTGAAGAAGGCTACAAACTTGTTGGCTCACCAGCTCTCAAGTGCACTGTTTCTGGCTTGTGGAATACAACGTCACCCTATTGTGATCTTATAATGTGTCCAGAGCCAACAGAAATTGACAAAGGACATGTTATATTTGAAAGTACGGTGTATGAGTCAAGATTGTTTTTCTCCTGTGAAATGGGCTACATTCTAGAACCTAATGTTGAAGAGAGTGTTTGTTTAGAAAATAGCACTTGGAGTGAAGAAACCCCCAAGTGCACTGCAGTTAAGTGCCTTGAGCCACCATTGTTAGAAAATGGAAGAGTCATAGGAGACAGTTATGGTTATGAAGATGTGATCGAGTTCACTTGTGATGCAGGTTTCCATTTGATAGGCAGCCAGAAGAGTTTGTGTTCAGAGAATGGAACTTGGTCTTTCAAGGACCCCCCACAATGTAAAGCTGTGGTGTGTGCAGCTCCTGTGCCTATTAAATATGGCCACCATGTACCAGATGAAAAAGAGTACAAACCAGGCGCCGTTGTTAAATATATGTGTGATAAACGCTACGAAATTGAAGGCAAATTGA
Source organism: Streblospio benedicti (assembly GCA_019095985.1). Classification (NCBI taxonomy): domain Eukaryota; kingdom Metazoa; phylum Annelida; class Polychaeta; order Spionida; family Spionidae; genus Streblospio; species Streblospio benedicti. The sequence goes on along the minus strand of CM032664.1, from coordinate 14,264,413 downwards.
CTCGCACATGCAGAGCTGACGGTACATGGACTGGACCAACTCCCAGCTGTAACTTGATTAAATGTTATAGGCCAAAACCCATTGAACATGGCAATGTAATTGCCAATGATGTCAGTTACGGCTCGACCATAGAGTATGTTTGTGACGAGGGCTACCAGTTAGAAGGTGCACCCATGAGAACCTGTGATGACAACAAAACATGGACTGGTTCCGATCCAAAGTGTGGCCATCTACAATGTCCCAATCCTGAGCCAATTCTGTATGGCACCTTTGGGGTGGAGAGCTACACACAAGGTGGTAAAGTCACATATGAGTGTGAGAATGGGTATGTGTTGAAAGGAGAATCAGAAAGAACTTGTACAGATGGCCAGATGGTGTGGAGTGGTGTTAGTCCATCTTGTGAACCTGTACAATGTGATAAACCCTCAGATGTTATATCGAATGGTAGAATGATCAGTAACAATTTTACTTTTGGAGCCACCATTGAATATGTCTGTGATGATGGTTACTATATTGATGGGCTCACAAATCGATTTTGCAATAGTAAAGGTGAATGGGAAAATCCTATTCCTGTGTGTGAGAAAGTGGAATGTCCACGTCCAGGAGTTCCACCCAATTGTCATCTGGAGGGATTTGACTATCGATATAAAGAACATATCACTTATATTTGTAAAGATGGTTTTGAGCTTGTTGGACCTGTGCAGAGAATATGCCAGGCTGATAAGACTTGGAGTGGAACTGTACCCAGATGCATCGAAATCAAATGTCCTGAATTGGAAGATCCACTGAATGGAAAGGTACTAATGCAAGGCATGTTTTATAAAAACAAGGCCATTTATCAATGCAATGATGGCTTTTGGCTGGTTGGTGATGAAGAAAGAGTTTGTGGAAGGTCTAAAGAATGGTCTGAAGAATCACCTAAATGTAAGAAGGTCCAGTGTGGGGAGCCTCCTGCTGTTGAAGGAGCGGTCTATATTGCCGATAAACCAGCTGAAACTGGCAATACTCTGCAATATAAGTGCAAACCAGGTTATGTTCTTGTCGTAAACAGCACATTGACATGTAACAAAGATGGAACCTTCACAGGAGAGAAGCCGCAGTGTGTAGAAGTGAAGTGTACAGATCCTGAAAAAATTGAAAATGGATTTGCTTTAGTAGATGGGGTAATGTATGGTGAGGCTGTGAGGTATGTGTGCCGACCAGGTTTTGCTCTGATTGGTGCCGATTTGCGCAAATGTACAGAGGATGCCACGTGGTCTGGAGAGCTTCCATCTTGTAAGATTATTATTTGTGAAGCACCTCCTGACATTGAGCATGGTCATATTGATGCTCCCGATGGCTACAACTTTGGCAAGACAATCAAAGTCACCTGTGAAGATGGATTTGAAATAGTCGGTGAAGCTATCCGTACATGTGAAGCAGACGCCTCCTGGTCAGGCGTTGATCCAAAATGTGAAGAAGTTAGCTGTCAGAAACCTACAGTTGTTAATGGTTATGTAACAGTCAGTGCAGGTGCCTCTTCAATTAAAGATCACTTGGTGAAGTTGGACAAGTATGTGTATGGGATGACAATCAGCATAGCTTGTGAGCGTGGTTTTGAGCTGCATGGACCTAAAGAGATCATGTGTTTGAAGAATAAGACATGGGATGATAGGATTCCAACGTGCGAGCGTGTTGAATGTCCTCGCCCAAATGTCACTAATGCCATAGTCACAGCTAAGCACGGTTTTGTGTATGACCGAAAGATAAGTTTTGATTGTTTAGAAGGTTATGAGCTGGTTGGTGAACAGGTGTTGTATTGCCGGGATAATAAGACATGGACACGAAAATTTCCTGAGTGTCGATTGGTCAGTTGCCCTCCATTGGTGTTGAAGAATGGCAAGCTTGGTGTTGTGAAATCTCCAAATTATGGTGTCGGCTATCCATTTGGCATTGTTTTATCATTCACTTGTAACTTTGGATATGAGCGAATCGGAAGTTCGGAATCCAGATGCACTGCTTCAAAGAAATGGTCAGAACCACTGCCTGAGTGTAAAGAAACATTTTGCAGCTACCCTCAACTTCCTGCCAATGCTAGTGACAATCTCTATATCAAATCAATGGAACCCACATTTCCTTTTGGAACAGAGCTAGAATTTGATTGTAAAGATGAATATGAACTTGAGACTGCAGGGCCTTTTAAATGTGGTTCGGGTGGACTTTGGGAGGGAGCTTACCCTAAATGTGTGATGATGGAATGTCCAGCACCTGACATCAAGAATGGATACACTTATACACTGATTATGCGATGGATAACAAGATTCAAAGTAGGAGTTTCTGTGCTTTTTAATTGTGATGATGGGTACAAATTGACAGGTCCTCAAGAAGCTACATGTTTACCCAACAAAACATGGTCAGTTGAACTTCCTAAATGCAAAATGACCACTTGTGAGAAACCAACTATTGAACATGGAAAGGTGATCCTGCGAGGAGATTCACAAGACTTCACTCATGGCACGCACATTTCAATGGCCTGTGAGACAGGTTATACTTTGCATGGATCATCAAGTCTGGCTTGTCTAAAAAATGGAGAATGGTCTCAAAAAGTGCCCAAATGCATCAAGGTTATTTGTGCTGCTCCTAGGCTCAATAATGGGGTAATGACCATTGCGAAACAGCAAAATCCAGGGAGATTTCAATATGAAGACATAATAAAGATCAATTGTGATCAAGGCTTTGAATTTGCTGGATCAGAAAATGTCATGTGCAACGCATCTGGTCAATGGTCATCTTCTAAAGTAGTTTGTGAACCATTAAAATGTAAAGATCCAGAAATTCCCAGTAGTATTGTAAATATTATTGACAATCTATATCCATCTGAAGATGCCAACAGAAAATACCGATTTGGAACTATAATCAGCATTCAATGTGTTCCAGGATACAGACTTGATGGAAATACACAAATCATTTGTATGGACTCAGGAAAATGGTCGGATAATCTTCCTTTCTGTGAAATGATAATATGTGAAGTTCCTGAAATCCCAGATGCAATAATAATAAGAGATGAGAAAGCTATAGGTGTTGATTCAGAAATCACTGTGACATGCAAAGGTGATTTAGAGCTTGTTGGTGACAGTCAGCTAGTGTGTGGTAATAATGGAACTTGGGAAGGAAAAATTCCTGAATGTGTGGAAAAGGTGTGTCCAATGCCACAGATAATGTATGGACATTTAAAACTCTCCCATGAGTATGGGTTTAAATATGGGTCGTATGCCCAGTTTGAGTGTGATGAGGGATTCGACCTTACAAATAAATTCTCCATTAAATGTTTGGACTCTCGTGAATGGGCTGCTGCTATTCCAGAATGTTTACCATTGGCGTGTGAATCACTTTCAGATAGTATAGATCATGGTGTTATTTCTGTCTCAACGCCACAATACAACACAAGCAAGGTGCCAAAATTTGCACATGGAACGAACATTACTGTGGAATGTGAACAGGGTTATGTTGTTCATGGTGGAAACTATCAAATAACCTGTAAAACAAATCTAGAGTGGTCCTCGAAGCTGCCAAAATGTGAGCCAATTACATGTTCTGATCCATACTTGGAGAATGGCGAAATACATGGAAAACCATATGACGAAAGTGGCAAGTACATCTTTCGGGATAGTGTCCAGTTTAAGTGTAATCTTGGCTATTATATGGAAGGTATATCAGAGACACTTTGTCAGCCAAATGGGCAATGGATAGATCCATTTCCTTTGTGCCATAAGCTATCTTGTGAAAAACCTGATCCACTTGAGTTTGGTACAATTGAAGGTGATTCTTATCTGTATGAAGATAAGATCAAATTTGTCTGCGATGAAGGATATCGTATATCTGGGCCTTCAATGGCAACCTGTCTGTCCCATCAGTCCTGGTCAACATTTCCCACCTGCACAAGGATTATGTGTTCTTTGCCACCTGAAATCAAAAATGGAGAATACATGGCCAAGGGCTTCAAGTATAATGACACGATTCGGTATGAATGTGACAGAGGTTATGAATTAGTTGGTGTGGCTGACCACAGATGCACGGAGGAGAGGACATGGAGTGGATCGATCCCAGAATGCAAGAAGATTCAATGTCCAGAGCCTGAACCCATAGACTATGCTTATTTCATTGGTGAGTCATATTACTACCAAGATACAGTGAAAATACAGTGTGAAAAAGGTTTTCAGTTGAAGGGTGATGACACCATGGAGTGTCAGTGGACGGGTCGATGGAAGGTTGGCTTCGTTCAGTGTGCGTTTTTGTCATGTGGACCAGCGCCAATAATTCCTCATGCTGTCTATACTGTCACTAATAGATTTGTTTACAACAGCACTGCAACGTATGTGTGCGACAAGGGATATGAACTTCATGGAGAAAAGTCAATAACTTGTTTAGAGACAATGCAGTGGAGTTCTCCACCACCATCCTGTATGAAAATCTATTGTCCGTCTCCTCCACTTATAGACAATGGATTCATTGAAGGATCTTCATATCCATATCAGTCGACTATAAAGTATCATTGCAATCATGGCTTCACACTTGTAGGTGAGGTAGAGCATCAATGTACTGAATTAAAAACCTGGACAGGTCAGATTCCTCGATGTGAGATCATAATGTGTCCGAGACTGAGAGACATAGCACATGGGAAGATACTAGCCAATCATAACAAGTTTGGTTCTGTTATTGAGTATGCATGTGATAGAGGTCATGAAATTGTGGGTAATGTGTTCAGATCATGTGAAGCTAATGGTGAATGGAGTGGAACAGAGCCTACTTGTGAGAAAGTCACTTGTCCTATACCAGTAGAAATCGATAATGGTTATATTATCGGTGAAAACTATTTTTACAAAGGTGTTGTTGAGTACTTATGTAAACAAGACTATGAGATCCATGGAAATGGAACAAGGGAATGCCAAGCTGATAGAACATGGTCGGGCACAACACCCCATTGCAAGATCAAGAAATGCAATCCTCCACAACATACAGACATGCCTCATGGACAAATGTTTGGAGACGATTATTCAGCAGGTTCTGAGCTGCTGTTCCAATGTGATGCAGGCTACAAACTGACTGGGGCTGCTAAAGTGATATGTCAGGGAGGCGACTCGTGGAGCAATGATTTCCCACAATGTGACAAGGTGACTTGTAGCATACCACCAATTATGGACAATGCTGAAATAGAGGAGGAAATCACAGAAGGAGATGATCAGATCATTCGTTTCAGGTGTCTTAAAGGCTATTACATTGTTGGTGATGAAAAAATCAAATGTCTTGATTCAGGAGAATGGAGTCCTATTAGGGGACGATGTAATCCTGTTAGCTGTGGTCTTCCTCCTAAAGTGAATTATGCAAAGATTTCTGGTGATAAATTTACATTTGGTGAAATTGTGTCCTATATTTGCAAAGAAGGTTATGAATTGGATGGCAACAATCTGTTGAAATGTGCTGACAATGGGAAATGGACTGGAAACTTACCGAATTGCCAGAAAATCTCTTGTGGTTTTGTTCCGATCATTAAGCATGCATCAGTGATAAAGCATCATACAACATTTGGAAGCCAAGTAAAGTATCTTTGCAACAAGGGCTACATACTGCATGGTGACCCTACAGTAATTTGTGTGGCCAATGGCACCTGGTCATTTGTCAATGTCCCAGAGTGTAGACCTGTAGATTGTGGTGAACCACCAGCGATTTCTGGTGGAAGCACAAAGTATGAAAATACCACATTACACAGTACAGTTTCTTACTACTGCTTGGATGGGTATACACTGGATGGAGAGGCCACGAGAACATGCACTGTAGACGGCATTTGGGATGGTACCTTACCCTCCTGTGCTCCTGTGTCGTGCGAGAAGCCAGAAGTACCTGCACATGGTAAGAATTTATCAGTTTTTTATTATAATATCATACTACTATAGCCTATGATATTAACTAGTCTGTTGGATCGAAGATATGATAGTTATAGAAAAAGCATTTTATTTTCACTACTAAGGTAGAGGGTTTTTTTTTAGCATAACAACATGAGTACCAAATTTTGTGGAAATCAACAAATGTTTTCGTATAACTGTAATCGCTATTGATGCATATTTTTCAATGATTTAGGTGATGTGGAAGGTGAAGACTACTTATATGAAAATGAAATTCTGTATCGATGTCTAGAAGGATATCAGTTAGTTGGTGATGCTGTTCGAACTTGCACATCTAACGGGAAGTGGTCGGGTCAACAACCCAGATGTGACTGTAAGTGTAGCTTGAACCTAAATCATCATGATTTTGGACTTGAAATATACCGGTAAGTCATTAAGTTTTTCATAGTAACTTTTGCCTAAAATGCATAACAGAACTGCTCCCCTTTTGTTTCAGTAATTGTTTGTGGACAGCCTCAGGGCCTTGAAAATGGGAACTTGACTCATAATGGCTCTCACTACAACTCAGTGGCTCACTACACATGCAATTCTGGTTTCATTATGGTGGGCAACAGCACTTCTGTCTGTGGTCAGCATGGGTTGTGGAGTGCACCAGCACCTATCTGTATGCCTCATGGTAAGTTTTAAGAGTCAAAGACTTGTTCCCTCCTTGGGAATCCAGTGTAATAATGTCAGAATGTCAACCAGTTTTTGTCATCATCTTGAAACCACCTGTATGATTAATTGGAAAGTTATGATATAGGCCCTTATGTTATTATATGTAAAGTATAGAGAAAAATAGAATGTCTTAAAACATCATTTGAAATTTACCAGTAAATACAAATGTTTCATGTGTATACGTTTAGAATGATATTATTAGTAATTGATGTCTAGATAACATTTTCTCTTTAGTGATCAACACACCATGTCCTGCACCAACATCATTACCAGAACATGCATTGGTGCTGATTGATGAAGGAGATTTCCTTGTTGGAGATTCACTTATTATTGCATGTGAATCTGGCTTCACACCTTCCGGGGACATGACGATCAGCTGCCAGGAAGACCAAACTTGGTCAAAGCCTGTTGGAACGTGTGAGAGTGAGTGTTATCAGGAATGAAATCACCATTCATTATTTCATTCCTGGTGTTATTTTGTGCAGCTGTAATGGGTCAAGATGCATGGTCACTTACCAATTTACTTACCATATTCCTTTTTCTAGGTTCTCTATTCTATTTCCCAACATTTTTCATGTTTTTACATTTCTTCTTTTTCTGCTTTTTTTTTTCTGATATGCCACTCTTAATTAGGGCTTACATTTAACTTCACTGCATACACTCTCTCCCCACCTACCAAGTATATGACACTAAACGTCCAGTGGAAAGTCCTTCCCAAAGCGGAATGAGAAAAACAGACGAATGATCCTTGGCACCCTCTTTATGGACACCAAGAGAATGTGTCAAGAGTGAAGTTGCATGTTAAGTTTTATCAAAGTGATCTGTGCTTCAGTTCACAATGACACTTTCAAGATGGCAAGCTGGAACAGATTGGTCGCTAACATTAAAGGAGTTCGACCAGCGTCAAGTGATGAAGCACTTCCTCCTTCAGAAGTCGGAAGAGAATGGGCAGCAATGAACAGGACAAGATCCAAGGTTGCAAAAAATGGTGAATTTCTAGATGTGCAGTCTGCCAGTACAGAGAAGATCCACAAAAACTTGATCACATTCTGCATGTATGCAAACTTAAGTTCAGACCATGACTTATGGGAGGCAAATGAGTCAACCCGACAGTAGTTATATAGAGATGATAATGATGGCAACAGAAACTACAAGATTCTTAGAAAAATCAAATTAAAAATCATTCAGAGTACATTAACTTCTATTTCACATATTACTAATTTCTTGTATCCTATACATAGCATATGGTCTCATTTTGTATTTTATGTTGTTCTGTCTATGGTATTATAATATCTAATCACAAAAAATGGTTCAAAAATTGTTCAAAAAGTTTTATTTAAGCTTTTCGGCTCTACAGAGCCATAATCATATTTGATTACAATATGAACAAAAATAAATAAAATAAAGGTCAATCATAACCCATTATTTTTTTCTATGCAGAAGTGTTTTGTGGACCTCCTCCCGTGGAGCCAGGCACCATGCTCATGGGCTCCTCCTATGGGTACAAAGACCGCATTGTGTACATGTGCAGACCTGGACTCGCTCCCATTGGCCTGCCCATTATTACATGCCAAGCTAATGGACACTGGGATCATTTACCTCAGTGCAAAGGTTTGTGAACATTGCTTTTAATTTGTAGTGTGGGTTTTAACATACACATGTTAATGTCGACATAAAATGATATTAAATTTCCAATTTTGAGCTTTTATTAATCTTATACTTTATCAAATCCTCAAGTATATACAAATGTATCTGGTTTTAGAATTAAAATTGTGAATTATAGCCCATAAGATAAAGAATAAATTATAATGCTCAAGCACAGCATTTGATTATTTTTTGAAGATTAAATTGAGGTTTGTGGAGTTAGGCGACACCTCGCTAGCCTACGGAACCGAGCAGTCTAGGCACGCTATTCCCTCCCGGGAATAGCCATGCAGCGGGGAGTTCGGGCCCGCCTGCTGATGAATAAACAGTTAAATCAATGTGTGCATTTCTGGCTACCTCAATATTCAAATAACATGGCCTTTTATGTCTAATTTACAGCTACATGCAAGTTCGAGTGTCAACATGGTGGCCAGTGTGTGGGACCTAACAAGTGCAAATGTGCAGCCGGCTGGGGTGGAAGGTTCTGTGAAATCGGTAATCACCTATAATATTGGTAAAAAAAAATTAACATTCCCTGATATTTAAACAACCAAAATGCCACACTCAAAGTCACCTCTTAGTGTTGAATACATGAAATATTTTAATTGCGTCGCTTCAGTAGCTGAAGCGAAAGCCTTGTGATCACTTCGTTTCTATGTATGTATGTATCTATGATTGTATCTATGTATGTATGTCTCCGGACAAGCTAGAGCTTTTACCGATGCACCAATTCCATTCAAACTTTACACAACTATGAGGTATGAGGCGACACCAAAGTGATTCAATTTTAGGCACTCTGCCAATTAAATTGTACTTTCTAGGTCATTTATAACATTTTTTCTGATATTCAATGCACTTAAGCGAGCAAGAAAAAATCAATATTCTAACCAAGCAGCAACTATTGATTATTGGGTTTGAAACTGTTATTGACTATTATCTGTTATTCAAATAGTACTATTGCAAAACAGACAGAGTAATATTTTTTCGCTTGATATAGATTAATGTTGTATTTTCATTCTGATGTTTTCTCCTCAAATTCATAAAGTTCTTAACTGTAAAGTATGCATAGTTTCAATATGTATCTTAATTGCCCATAAGTCAACGTCGTTCTAGCGACGCCTTGTTCTTTGAACACTTTTAATCTAGTTATAAAATGTGAACAAAACGTCATTGAACCATTAGTTATATAGTGAATTTGATGTAAACAAGAGGCTCTATGAGAGCCTAAATCACTCACCTGTATCTATGTTCAAATTTTGGCAAAAAGGAGACAGATTTGCGCTGTAATTCCTAATATTACCATAGATTTGTGCTGTAATTCCTTTGATATTACCACAGAACTTTGATTTAAAAACATCAGTTTGCATTATGACTAACAAACAGACTGTCCAAAAGAGACCAGGTTGCCTTATGATTTATATCCATCCCCGGAGAACTTTAGCAGTAATGCAGTTTGCATTATGACTAAGAGACTAATTACACTTTTACACTAAAAAAGTTTGATGGACCCCTGGGGAGGTTTCAATTTTACCCACAGGGACATGTATCAAGTATGGAATGATAATCATGTAGGCATACATCTTCTGTGAAAAGAATGATGAAATTTGAATAAAAAATAAAGAAATATTGCGTAAATATGAATTGTGGATAGACGGACAACAGACGAAAGGTGATCACAAAAGCTCACCATGTGACAGATGAGCTAAAAAAAATATCTTTACTGGAATCCCTTTTCAGGTATCTGTATTCTACCGTGCATGAATGGCGGTTACTGCTCTGGCCCGTATCAGTGCTCATGTCCTCCTGGCTATCAGGGTGCAAGATGCCAAGTCCGTAAGTGAACCTATCTGTTTGGAAATCATGATGTTACATTTTGATTCCTTTGGCAATTATATTTTATATGCTAATGTTACTAAATTATATTTTAGCTTTCGATCATGTTTGCAAGGCAAAATTATCTATCATTTGTTCATGAATATTGAATAGGGAAGAACCATGTGAAATAAATTAATAATTTGCAATTCAGCTGCAATGGCATACTGCTTTACTTTTAATGTTACAATGTCTGAGCCTCCATGAATATCTTAATTGACTAATCATGAAGCATACTACAATCTGACCAATTATTTGCAGCCATGTGTAACCCACCATGTGCAAACGGGGGTGAGTGTGTACGTCCTAACCGGTGCAGATGTCCTTATGGCTACCGACCACCACTGTGTCATGGGTAGGTTATGTTACTATAATTTTTATGCAGTTATGATGATGATGGCAGTGAGGGTTTTCAGTTCATATAGAATACTAGATGAGTGCTAACAACATCATACATGTATTTGTAATAGTCAAATACATTGTCATATTAGACGAGTCCGCCAAGACAAGTCAGATATAACTATTGCCTGAGATTTATACAAATATGTCGTTGTTAACACGAATATGGTATTTTATTTATACAACTAACAAATTATTAGTAGCCTGTTATTTTATTCTAAAAATGCATAAAACTCTATTGTTTACACAAAGAACTTAAGTTCCAACATTTACAATAGTACCGCAATTGAAAATAAGTTTGGAATAGTGAATGTTGTACATTGTACAAGCCGAGCTTGAGGAATTGTTACGTGTCAAATTCCTGGAATCCATGTAAGATGAATTTGTATTGTTTTTTATGGGTTATCAGGCATTCTTGGAGCATGATAAACCATGAAATAACGAGTGAAAATGTTATTAAATAATTTATGGAATTTACTTGGTGCAAGAAACTGCTGATCAAAAGTATAATAGAGCACTGCACACCCAGTTCGTGTGCACACCCAGTTCGTGTTATTTAAATAAAATTGTCCTTCAAAAATTATTGCTTTCCCGGTGCCAAAGTGAAAAAATAAAATTTCTAGCAAAATGTATTAAATGTAAATAAACATGTTCTAATCCCCGATTATCGCCACACACGAAACGGTGTGTATGCAACAAATCGCACCATAGATAATATAATTTCAATGAATCAAAACAATTGTGTTTATCAATCGACGATATAAGTAAGTAGCTTTATTTTGACACATCAAACACTATTGTGGGTTCATTAATTGCGGTGTTACGATTCTTTAAACATTAAAATGCACAAAGTGGGTGTGCGCAGCTCTATCTCTCTTTGTACAATAGTGATTTTTTTAAAATGTTAATATAAGTAGATTCATTTAGAAAATAGTGTAGTATGACTTACTGTTGCTGTTAGATGCAGTAGTTGACATTTTTGTCACTTGTTTTCAAATGGACACTCACAAAATTTAGTGACATGGCGGTCTAAAAATGCGTCAGAATCAAAAAGTAGATTCATTTAGAAAAATATTAAATTACTACTGTTCTTCTCAAATCTAACTGCAATAAATTCTTGGAAATATAAACTACCATAAATGACCATCCAACCGCCCAGGGCTGTTAAATTGAAATTTTCTCAAAATGGGGGGTGGGCTGTTACACAGGAGTGCTGTTACTACATAATTCGAGTGGACATTTAGGAAAGAGGGGGAGGGCTATTACACGGGCTGGGCACTTGGATTGTCGTATACGGTAAAAGAAATCTTAGAAATTGTGTTAACCACATTCAAAGAAGACCCTTTTGTGTTTTCACAAAATCAGATAAGAGCAAGTTTTAGTTAGTACACTTATGACAGACAGTAAATCGCCATGTTGCAATACATTGTAGAAAATTAAGTGTTTTTTTTCTCCAGACAATCCTGTTATTTATTTTGAAAATATCATTTACTATTTTTTAGACCATCCCATCAGCATGCCACAGTAACAGCAACAAGAGCGACACAAGCTACAGAAGCTTCTCCCAAGAAAGAGGAAGAATTATTTTTAGACTTTCTTTACTAGAGGAGATATTGTCATATAGTTTTATAAATTTAAGCATGTACAGAAAATGCTTAAAATGTGATGGACAATGCAGATCTGCTATTTTATTTAGAATATTAGAATGTGTGTGTGTGAAATCCCGGGTATTTATTCCAGAGGTTACAGAACTTACATTTTGTAACCTTGTATTTATTAGAATTTTAAAAATCTAGAAATTATTGGTGTATAAATCACTTCAAAAATGGTACACAAATGCATATATAGCATAAACTTTATTAATACAAAATTTAATCCATCAGAACATTCTTATGAAATTATTTTTACAATATAAATATTAATTGTAGAGTATCTTGAATAAAACAATATTAAATGCATTTCTTTTACAAACTAAAACTGATTGGCATGTACAATTATTATGTAATGACAATAAACAATAATTATGAAATGACAATAAATAAGGGAAACTGCTTTTTGATTTTACAAAAGGATAGGAAATGCACATCTTTGAACCTGTTGATATGCAAATATTCCATAAATAATGTGTAAGCTTTGCTTTGCAAATATTTCATTTGCTAGTATAATGACCACCACACCTAATGACTACGAGTATGTGTTTATAGAACATATAGTTTATGGTTTACTTCAGTTATGTTAACGCTGCAAACTTTTCCACAATATCAAGAAGTTTGTACCGTATATCGGGCGTCCCACTGAAATAAATCAAAGAGAATTTTATTTAATACACATTATTGTTAAATACACCTGTTCATTACAGCAATGCATGTACATACATTAAGTTATTTTTCAAATGGTTGTTTGGTATCATGTAAGATACTAGAAATAATATATATGCAGAAATTCTATTCATAATGCACTCCAGTAACATTATATATATATATATATATATATATATATATATATATATATATATATATATATATATATATATATATATATATATATATATATATATATATATATATATATATATATATATAATATATATAATTTATATTTTAAATAAAACAATCCAAAATGACTTCAACTATATATTAATTATATTGAAACAATCAATAACAAAAAAATCAATGAAACTATAATTTTATTTGAACAATCAATAACAAAAAATCAATGAAACTGCTAATTTTATTTGAACGGGCCCTAATTATTCCATAATTTGAGGATGTGCCCTGGCTGTCCAGTCTGCTATGCAACTAAGTCCCCTCAAAGTTTTCGGCCATCTGGATCTGATATGCTAGATGCAAGAAAAGTCCTCTTAATACATACAATACTCACTCAGTGCTAACTACTTTATCCTTAATGAGATTCTTGGTTGACCTCAGCATATCTTTATTACCATGAGAATGTAGCACTTCATAGACCACACTTAACTGAAATAAAGGTGAAGGGATCATTGTAATTTCATAAATGTATCTGAAATCTATGCAAACTAATACTGCAATGCTTTTCACAAACATAAAACTAAATGATAATAATTGCTCACGTTTCACAGAAATTGTTACTTAATCATAGTTTCCAAGTTATCAATATTTCATGTTATTTATACCTGCACTGCTGCACATTCCATTTCCTCAAGGGTTGCCTTGTTGTCTAATAGAACATCAATACTTTGTAGAACTGGTGTCACAAGTGGCTTTAGAGGATCGCTATTAGCATCACGAATGTTGCCTAGATGATATTGAAACATAGAAATTTTGTTTAATGAATATCATAATTTTTGAACATCATAACCGTATATCACATTTTGTCTAAAAACATGAGTCCCAGAATCATGGATGAGTGTATGTGGTATGTATGCTATGATTTACAAACACTGTACCATACACATTACTACTATTTAGAGCAGTAACGGGTCGGATCGCTTTCAGTTTTTACACACTAAAACCGAATTGAACTCTGTTAATTTGCATGGTGTTTGCTCTGCACCTTACATTATACATTCAATTGTTTTATCCCTTGTCACAAAGTGTTGATATGCATCTCGCATCCAGGACTTATTATTTTTCTCTAGTACACAAAGAATTAAACATATTTCAAAAGATACATTAAACTTATAAACGCCCATAAACTACGGTAAAATGTCTTTTTCATCACATAGAATTTGTACCAGCTCGTGCGGATCATTCGGAAGTCATTCTAATGCCTGATATCTGCCGTATGCCATTAAACATCTGATGTTATGGGAAATTTTCAACTCCAACATATCCGAAACAATAATGCTTTATTTGTGCATTTTATCATCATGACGAGCATTTGTAAACATAAAACATATATACTCAGGGCACTACAATAAAGTGGTAAATAGTAAACACGTATTACAATTTAATATGTGCCAACAAGACGGGCAGTTAATTACATACAGTGGTGTAAGACATGTGACAAGTAGATAAACCGACCATTCATTTTGTACCGACTGTCAGTCAAAACCTACCCGACTTCAGTTATTAGTCTAACCAGCCAGGCACTGCCCTAGAGTATATGATATCAGCTGGTGGCACACAAGCCTCTATGGAGAATCCAACTATAACCTAGAAACCTAGCCAATCAGCGCAATTCCCACGCTATTTGGGGGGAACTTTTGACCTGCTAATTTTCTGTAACTCCTCCTCCTCATGAATATTGTAAAATTAGTGGGAAATCGCCAGAAAAATGGCATATAATATGGATATGATCACAGGCGCAATTTATAGAGTAATCATATTATCTATGCATATATGACGTATGGCTGAGCCCTACATATAATTCATATGTACATATCATATGTAAGCACTGGTAGAGGGCCACAAATAGGGAAAAATTCTTACTTGTTTGTAGGATCAGTATCCTGAAAATGATACCAATCCTTAGAGAGCGTTCACAATTGACGTCAACCCTGAAGGGGGGGAGGGGGGTCATCAAAAGTTGACGAAAATTGACAGGGATGGGGGGGGCACCTGAAAATTTGACTGGATGACGTGGGAGGAGGGGGTTAGCAAGTTGACACCAACTTTGTACATTGAACTAACTTAAATTTATATCTTAACTTCTGTAGTAAAGTTACCAATTTAGGACTAAATTTATACTTGACCAGTAACACTGGCAACATTTGTACAAGAATAGAATGAGAACATTGCGATATCATATAAATCAAAGGGAATATAGCTTGAATCGGTTGTCTAAGCCAGTTTGGTCATCTTAGTTAGCACAGATATGAAAGAAACTTTTTGGTCTCCTGTGGTTTCACATATATAAATTTTCATTCAAAAACAAATTAGCAAAATATTTTTAAAGTAATGAAGAACTCAACTGTTTCTTATGTGATTTGCTTGGACCTATTTCAAAAGCGCCATGTGCTTTTTAATGATTCAGTGTAATAATACATTGTATCATAATGGGGTCTCATGAAGTTGACGAAGCGAAGAGGTGGGGTTGTCAGAAGTGCCAAAATGTGGTTGGCCGTCAAATTGTGAACGCTCCCCTTACTAAGATTTACACGTCCAAATCAACAACCCAGGCAAATATTTATACAATTTTGCAACTGATGCCTGGGGGTGACTAAGAATACTTGTCCATAGGATAAGTAACTCAAAAGTGTTATCCCGTCCTGACAACACAGATACCCGCCACGGACTATTGGCCGGGTACTTATCCTGCGGCCCTACGGTAAGAGGTGTTGTTTGCCCCTCATTAATGGTTAGATCACTCTATATGCTCCCCGTGGATATGACACTATGAAAACTCACCACGATAAATATTGATATTAAATTATTCAACAACAAGCATACATGTCAGACAATGTATGTAGTGTATATAGAGGACATTTTAATGACAATTCCACTGGTGAATCACATTTTTATGTAACAGTAAAACTGAGCCAGTTACGATCGATTTTCTGGCAGTAACAGATAAACCGAGAACACACAATTTAAATGGCGCCATTACAAAACAAACTTTTAGTTTTTCATGATGAAGCAGGTGGTTGATGAATATTGATTAGATAAGTTAGCGCCTAAGCCAAGGACAAGAAGTTTCAAATGAATCACTTACCTGATGATTTATGTATATATTTGACCTAAATTAGCATGGTCTCAAGGCTCAAAAGCAAGTTTTGAGAAATGTATTGAGCCGAGATATTCAGGTGCAGAAATTCTATATAATAGTAGTAATGTGTATGGTATTATTTGTAAATCATGGAGGTATGCATACCATACAACCCCCATGATGCTGGGGCCAGGTGGGGGCATATGCAGAGAGTGAACCTATCACTGCATAAAATCTTAATCCAAACCTTGAAAAATCTTAATTTTCCAGCAAAAATCTTAATCAAAAATGAGAAAAATCTTAATAAAATCGTAATATTTTCGGTTTAGTACATACTTAAAATGACAATAAAAATATATGAAAATATTAATTTATATACTATTTGACTGTATAGTGTATTAAATTACTAAGTATTTGATGGTTTTATACTTATCCCATAATCGGGCAATGCACCAGTTCGTAGTCTTACACTAAGTTCAATAGCTTTTTTGTGAAGAGCAGAAGACTTTTGACACTGACACAGTTGGGCCATAACTGCCATCAAGTATTATAAATCACACGTCCGTGGTACAAATTTATGACTGCTGATAATCGCTGTTTATCTTGTAAAATGAAATAATTTAAGTAAAAATTTGCTAAACTGAAAACCAGTCGCCATTTTTGAAAAATGCAGTAATCGACACCCAACTATAAACGTATTTATCGAACGTAAAAATAATAGCACAAAAACCCGTTTTCCACGCACACCATTAATTACCGTGTGATCCAGCCAAAAGCTACTTTTGTTTTTATGAATTGAGGTCGCATTGAGCAGCAAAACCGGGTCAATGTCTGTCAAATCGACGCGGACTTGATATTTCAAGGAAAAGTGTATATTTTCTATGAAACTTTTTGAATCCCGTAATAAACCTATAGCCCGACGTAATGATTTTCAGAACTCAAAAAATGTAAAATACGGGTATTTCCCACAGTTCACATCTCTGCCTGTCTAAAGCATATAACAATACACTTTATTTCAGAAAATATCTGACCATATAAATTAATAACATCCTGAGAATCTTCAAATATGACCACTTTTTACCACCAAGCTAAATCAATATGCATTGCAGACCATGGCAAACTTTTTGCAAAACTGAATTACATATTTTCAATGAAGTATAAAAATTGTTGAATATTGTAGCACTTTACCAAGAACTTGACACAAGAAACTATGCACGCAACCGAGGAATTTTTATGTGAATCACATCTCAACTGATTCATCTCTAAAAATCCAATGTAAATAAAGCTTGTTAAATATAAATAATTCTGCAGTTGACTTTATCATTCATTTTTTCACCAAACATTTATTATAATATTTCTTCTGTATAATACAGTGAACATGTGTTCCATTTTTCTATATGAAATGATTATTACTTTTTTTTATTGATTGTTAATATCATCCAAGAAGAAAATTTTCTGACGCATTTTTGGTAAATCAGGTTGACCTGTCATTTTATATGAAACAAATGTGGCAATGCCTAATTATAATTCATGTAA
>CM032664.1:14217427-14237761 GCA_019095985.1 Streblospio benedicti | reverse complement strand
ACCTGGATGAAACTGGACAAAATCAAAACTAATGTTGGCTTTCTGATGTTACCTCAGAATAATAGCCCCAAATAGGGTCCTTTGGCCTGCCACCAGGTTTAAACATTATGCTTTTATTGATATATGTGTGCCTTGCTTGGAAGAACTAACACTAATAGATAAGACACAGCTTTACTTAACTTATATACAGGCTGGTGAGAAGTTGTGTACAGGTGCTACTGAATCACATGCAGTGCATACATGACACTTCTTACCAGATTTTTGCAACAAAAATATCTCATGTCAAATTACTTAACTCGGCAAACAACCTCGGCAAACAAATACTTCTCCAACACAATTAGAAACCAAGTAAATCTTAACCCATGTCACTTATCTTAACTGTATTACATAATACCATTGTCCTTACTGGCTGCCATAACTGGAAGTGACTAACTGCTAACTTCTATTCATGGTTTGAGTACATAACTGGCTTGAATATTGCTTTTAAATACATGTATATCAATCAATTCTATAGGGTTTTGAATTATTACAGAGTTGTACAAGATAAAATACATGTATGTGGAGAATGTAAGTCAGGGAATATATGAAATTAATTAATTTAATTTTGTCCAGTTTTAACTAACAAAAGCTATACAAGCATTATTATTTTTCATGTAGCTTATATATTTATAAAAATGCATGCATCAGCTGGCATGCAGTTTTTGAAATAGTTTATATATTTACGTACAGTTTTGTACAGTGTCATACATTAAGGTTTAAACCAATGGTTAAAACACACTTGTACGAAACCCTATCAACCCTGTATGTTAATTGCTTATATATCCATATGCCTTTATCAAGCATTCTTTAAACAAGTATGCATTACTTATTATATTATATGACTAATAAAACTCATTTAAGACAGATAAAGCTATAAAATAACAAGTTATTGAGGTTTCGTACAGTTTCCTACACATTTTACTGTACGAAACTAGTTTCTGCATCAGACGGTTAAAAACGCGGTTTAAACTACCGGTTTAAACACGCCTGTACGAAACCCTGCCAACCCTGGTTTTTATGAAATTGAGGTCGCATTGAACGGCAAAACCGGTCAATGTCTGTCAAATCGACCGCGGACTTGATATTTCAAGGGAAAAGTGTATATTTTCTATGAAACTTTTGGAATCCCGTAATAAACCTATAGCCCGGACGTAATGATTTTTCAGAACTCAAAAATGTAAAAATACGGGTATTTCCCTATAAGTTCACATCTCTGCCTGTCTAAAAGCATATAACAATACACTTTATTTCAGAAAAATATCTGACCATATAAATTAATAACATCCTGAGAATCTTCAAATATGACCACTTTTACCAAAGAAACAAGCTACCATAATCAATATGCATTGCAGACCATGGCAAACTTTTTTGCAAAACTGAATTACATATTTCAATGAAGTATAAAAATTGTTGAATATTGTAGCACTTACCAAGAACTTGACACAAGAAACTAACGCAACCGAGGATTTTTTATGTGAATCACATCTCAACTGATTCATCTCTAAAAAATCAATGTAAATAAAAGCTTGTTAAATATAAATAATTCTGCAGTTGACTTTATCATTCATTTTTTCACCAAACATTTATTACTAATCATCTTTCTTCTGTATAACAAGCATTCTCTACCATTTTTGAAATAGGTGAAGACATGTGTTCCATTTTTCTATATGAAATGATTATTACTTTTTTTAATTGATTGTTAATATCATCCAAAAGTTTGGAGATTTGAAAATACCCGGTGGCCTGAGGCTGGCAAGTTAAAGTTTACTGTTGGGCCTGCAGGTGCCAGGTTGTCTGGCACCTTTATGACCCTGTATTTTAACATATATATAATACTTTTGTCATTAAATATCAAATATAATCTCAAAGTGCGCCAAAATGGCTCCTTTTTTAAATATACATCAAAAAATTTCCATGGTAGAATCCCCCCAGACATCCCTAGATATTGAGTGCCGTTAACAGGACTGGTAAGATTTCACTAGTGTCTGCACAGTAAGTTTTTCAACTTGCCAGCCCTGGTGTCTAGTACCTATTTTGGAGAAGTTTCCCACACTAATTATATATATATCATTATACTGGTATATGCATTAACGTATAAATCATGTGCACCTTTAAAATCCTTTTGAATGGTTCTGAGTAGCTGGGCTCGGACAGACTCTTCATCTGCCTCTACATTTGATATCCGCTTTGCAAGTGCAGCAGCTGTGCCAGCAAAGTGCCAATCTTCACAGCATCTTTCATAGAGTTTATTCACAATAACTTCAATCTGAGATTTCTCTACACAGCTTTTTTGGCATGCATCAGCAACTGGCTTCAATTCTACTTCATCTGGCTCGATGGATAAGCTCTGAATTAGTATCGCCAAACTCTCATCTGCAGACATTTCAGCTGGAGGCTGTTTAAATTTAAAAAAAAATAAATAAATAAATGAAACAAGTTTTGAACATTTACTATACACAAATCATGTCAAAATAGATGCTGCTCATTGTAAATGCAAAAATAAACACCACAATTTTTGTTTAGTGGTAATCCGGTCAGAATTGTATAGTTTCTAAGTATAGTATAGTAAGCAGGAATAATTTTTGAAGAAGTAAGCAACTTTTGTGGGGGCATTCATTCATATATATATCATATACAGTAGAAGCTCCCTATTAGGAACACCTTTGGGACCAGTGTTAGGTGGTCTCAATACTATAGAGGTGGTCTCTATACAGAAGTTCATTTCTGTAGCTTTATGAAGGTTTGAGACCATAAAAGTGGTCTTTTAATAGAAGCTGTCAGTGTCTCCATAGCCTCAATTGGAGGTTCTACTGTATATGCATTTGGAATTTCGCAGGCAAATTCTCTGTTCTCTATATTAATTTCATTTATCCATCCATTCTGAAACTAAAGTTCTTATGAGGTAGAATTTATTAGAATAAGTGTAGCGTTAGTTACTCAACTTTCTGTAAAATAAGACTGACAGGTATAAACAAACAGGTGTGTCCATAAAGCGTTAGTTACTCAACTTTCTGTAAAATAAGACTGACAGGTATAAACAAACAGGTGTGTCCATATGGTAAATTAGGATCACGTTCGCGTTCAAAGAATATTACTTATGAACTGTTTTTGTAATGCAAACTAATGTGAATAATCAAGTTCCATACTTTAGGCAAAAAGATCT
The DNA here is from genome assembly GCA_019095985.1 of Streblospio benedicti. Classification (NCBI taxonomy): domain Eukaryota; kingdom Metazoa; phylum Annelida; class Polychaeta; order Spionida; family Spionidae; genus Streblospio; species Streblospio benedicti. Next base: position 14,234,559 of record CM032664.1, on the reverse strand, counting down.
ATTATCGATATCTGTAAATTCCATACCAAAACTGTCAAACGAGAAAGCGTATATATTGACAGGCCCTCGTGTGGTGAGTACCTTAATTATCGCCTGGTGCGGTGGCTACAAATATACCATTCAAAGAGTAATTATAAGTATATGTTACATCGATCGACACAGCAATTACAGGATAACAATATACTTACATTTTCGCTGCTCCCTGGTTTTTTATCGGGCTGTGAAGACAAAGAACCTCTTCCTCTACCACGTCCACGACCAGCAGAACTCGCCATCTTGAATATGGTTTTTTTAAGGGTCAAGGTTATATAAAAAAAATTTTTTTAATGAAAACTGATTATTATACAAATATTAACTAAGGATGATCTAATTATTCATTTGGTTTGGTACAAAAAATGAAGAAATTGTTTATTCCAGATGAATTTATATTTTGATATTTATGTGCGCATGCGTGCAACGTGTTTGACGGAAGTGCTAAAAAATTGTGTTTACAAATGGTATATTTGCTTTAATTTTTAGTGTTTGCTTTTTTATTGAAGTAATATTCTTATGTGCGTTCATGAATGTATACTGCTACATGTTTCAAAATTATCACAGTAAAATTAGATATCCTGTTATCCCTGATCCTCTGCTTTCCCAATGTGTAGTCATGCAGACTCATTCATTTTGCATTGCATGATTGCCATTTAACCCATTAGACTGCAGTGTCTATGTGGACCATGATAGCTAAAGCATAGACCCTCTTATTTGTTTTAGTATGAGGGTATTTAATAATTAATAAAAAAGAGCACTCATATCCGACAACCGAAATGATATCATACGATCAGGACACAGTTAGTTTGAGTTTGTGTACTGCTAAATATATATATATATATAAGCACGTCGCCACCGTACAGTGTTACTACTAGACGGTAGCGACGCCAAGCGGAGGTTCGGAAGCCTCGTTAAAAGGCGTGTCCCGTGTAGAGGAGAGCCACACCTCTGCACGTAAAAGAACTCACCTAGTTTGAAAACTATAGCTAGTGTGATCTCCCCACCCTTGAGGCTCAGTTGGCAACCTAGCCTGCCTCTGGAGAGGTACATGTACAAACACCATGTGGCCTCCCATTCACGCGTTGCCTCATAAGAGGAGGCCAGTCTCTCATATGAGACTGGCTTACTTGTGAATTACATATCCAGATCCAGATCAGATGTTAACAGGCCGTCACATGTACATTTTAGTGAGGTGACGATCTGCTAACGTCTGGCGGAGTACTGGCAAGCATATCTACTAGTACTAGTAGTAGCAGTGCTATCCTTCGTGTATTTACTGGATACTACCCGCTTACTGGAAATTTGTGTACTAATTTTTGTAATTGACTACGTTCTTTGACAAAACATCAACGTAGCGATAATACATCATAAGTACATGAACGTACAATGCAAAGTACTGGTCGTTGACGTATCTTTCGTTAAACAAGAAAAGTTGAGTTTACTCATTTCTGAAAGCTACCACATTATTCTCAAGAAAACTCTCACTTCCGTTTCTTGTCTGTGCGGGTCTACCAATGACAACAAACGCACATGTGCCGTATTGAACATAACAAGAAAACATACGTGTGCCCTATTGACGTAAACAAGAAAATGTCTGGAACGTGTAGCGTATTTCTTAACAAAGGAAAAGCAGCATTTAATTTGATTGTTTAGCAAGGTATGGCATTTGCTGTATTAAAGTCGCCTATTTTAAAGCCCCAGGAAACCTTCATTAGCAGCTACAGCTCTAAAACATGTCCAGTGTGTTATTAAATGATACATAAACAACATATGTTAATTCACAACTAAGAAATATAGCAACTTTAAATACAGAAATATCACATCAAACACGGCCTCTTTCCCGTGCATTTATATGGTAGCGTGTCAATGCTATTACCTCACGGGGGGGTTGAAATCACGTGACTGATGACGCGGGGGTTTCCTTGAGAATTAGTATATATTTAGTTATCCAGAATCTATATTTTTCAACACGAATCTTTGACCATTATTATACTTTTTTATGAACAACTGTATATCTATTTTTCCCAAGTTAACTTGTGAATTCAATTTTACTCTCACTGTTCTTGCAAGCAAGCTCCTACCACTGTATTGATATAGCTGAAGACACAGCTTCCATTTGACTATATCAAGTGGCCCTGACGGGACTCAAACTCACAACCCCAAGGTTGTGAGACCAGAATGATACCATCATCCCAAGCAGCGGGCTGTTAAAAGGTTACTCGGACGAACCGATGTCTCTGTATCCCCCCAGCCTACATACTTGGTCAGTTATCATCTCAATCCAGAGGTCGTGGGTTCGAATCCCACCTTAGGACGAAAATTATTTGGAGGTCTAAGTTTCAGCCATGTTAAGGTCTGAGATTAACAGCCCTATAACAGCCAGCTGTTTGGGATGATGGTATCATTCTGATCTCACAACCTTGTGGTTGTGAGTTCCAGTCCCGTCAGGGCCACTTGACATTGTCAAATGGAAGCTGTCTTCAGCTATATCAAATACAGTGGTAGGAGCTTGCTTGCAAGAACAGTGAGAGTAAAATTGAATTCACAAGCAAACTTGGGAAAAATACATATACACTTGTTCATACAATCTCCGACCTTAACACGGCTGAAACTTAGACCTCCCAAAAATTTACATTCTAAGGTGGGATTCGAACCCACGACCTCTGGGTTGAGATAATTGACCAAGTATGTAGGCAGGAGGTTACAGAGACATCGGTTCGTCTGAGTAACCTTTTAACAGCCAGCTGCTTAGGATGATGGTATCATTCTGGTCTCACAATCTTGAGGTCGTGAGTTCGACACCCATCAGGGTCACTTGATATAGTCAAATGGAAGCTGTGTCTTCAGCTATATCAATACAGTGGTAGGAGCTTGCTTGCAAGAACAGTGAGAGTAAAATTAAATATTATACTTTTATTATTTATATTTATTTCTATTACAGGAGCTTTCCTTGTAAAGTTACTGCAGAAAACTGTAGAACGCTCGATATACAATTAAATGACCATACTGCATTTTGGTTGTGTGACAAAAGACTCATCATGTGTATTACAATTATTGCTTTGTTGTCATTGCTTATTTGGGTTTCAACAATTAAAGTTAGTGTTGTAAAATGTATAAATCATGGACTTAGTCCAAGGTCACCGGCAATTGCATTTAAAAAATTATTTGAATTGCATGGAAAATGCAGTGCTCCCCTACAAGGCAAAGAACGTACAAAGAACGTACATTTTTCAGAAAAACGTAAACCAACGACGCTATGATGGTTGGTGAAATAGTCTATTCAGAAATGTTTTCTCCTTACATGGAGTTGTGAGAAAGGTTTTGTTACGGAAATCGTAGGGACATATTAGGTTGTGAAATCATAGTTTTAGCAGGAATACCGGTAGCTTTGGATACTGAATGTTGGATATTAACGATAACACCATATTTCATGTATACCCAAAGATGTTTGAACGGCCAATAAATTTAAGTTAGAGGCAATGAAATGCTTTTATCTAAATGTAGCGTATAAAACCAGTTTTTCAACTAGCAAAAAGCCTGAAAGACATTATGTACACGCACAGTAAAATCGCTAGATGCGCGCTCCACCACATCGAAATACATCAGCAGATCATCACGTCACTATAATGTACGTGGGACAATCTGCTAACTTATGTAGAGGTGTTGACACCCGCATCTACCTAGATCTATGACATTTACATGTAGCATAAGCAAATTATTTGCATCAAGTATAGCCAATGTAAATTTGTGTACAAACTATCACAAATGACTTTCAACAGCATAATATTAGCTTATAAATTTTATTTTTCCTTCATAACGAGGGAGCAGTCTTTTATTTGATATAAACAGTATCGTTTTGGTATTAAGTATAATATAAAATTTTGGTTCGAATAGTAATAGTCGATATGATTTACATATCCTTAAATCTTATTTTTCTTTCTTTTTTAGATCTAAACCAAACACCATGGGGGCAAACAGTAGCAGTCTTAGTGAATTATCAGCCAATGAGTACATGCAGAAATTGTCTGGAAAAGATGCCATTTCCCCGAATGATCCGTTTTGGAACCAGTTGTTATCATTCACTTTTCAGACTCCCAAGTTAGTGTAAGTGGCATTAAGCTTATTTAAACATGAAATATGTTTACATTGCTTAGTGTAAAATAGAAAGATCTCGGTGAAACAAAATGAATATAGCTATGAAATAGGCTGGACTTATACATGTATTATAAAGTAGAAAAGCAAATTTTGTTGTTATGTTAATTAACTCACTGAAAACGCTACAAATGTCAAATGTTTCTTGCAGTGCTGAACAAAGATTGTTAGAAGAGTCCACAGCTGGTGTCTGTAAAAATTTTGCTATTAACAATTGTCAAACTGGAAATTTTGGATCACTTATTAGAGTTTTTTTAGTCAGAGCAAGGGAACTAAAAGCTTCTGCGCAGTGTGAAGAGTAATTTTCTAAAAGTTTTTTGTAATAAATAAAAGACAAAATGACATCAATACAATCAATAATATTGAAAATTACCATTAATATAAGTATTATTCATGAAAATATCCTAATTTTATTCCTACAATGTTGATATCTATTATTGTTTCCACTTGCAGCAATATTTTTACATGGCAAACATTCAATGCACTTTTTATCATTCGCAATTTGTGTAAATACTTTGTGGAAAACCTTTCTGAGGAAGTTGTTGTGCAGCAATTTGAGACGAAAACACTCGATCAGCAAGGTAATTCTTCGTGTATATCATATGCACCTCCATGTTAATCAATCTATCCTGGTGTTATTCTATTTCGCAAGCTCGGTCAGTATTCCATAAATTCGAGCATTGAATAATGTGTGACTTTTTACCAGGATATCTCTTTTCATTTTACCAGGAGAGACAGATGTAAGAGGTCCACTTACAGATGAATTGATGGGATGTCTGATTGAAGTACTGGTAGACGTACCACTTGTTGATTTTACATATGCTATCCATTTGGAGTGTATCAACTGTTTGCTTGTTCTTCTCTCAATGCAAATGTTTCAACCAGCACCAACTCGACAGTCTCAAATTTATTCGGCAATTATGGAAGGCAGATGGTATGTGAACCATGAATTATTTATAAGATTTAAGATATACTGTTGAAGGGTACTTATACTGATCAACTATCTATTATATTGAACATTTGAAAGTTGAAAAATATTTGAAAGTTTATATGGGAATTTTCCATCAAAAAATATTACACGCCTGAAGATGAATTTGCATTCTTCTGACGTTCTTGATTGTAGCTCCATCCATGCCTGTCTTTTGATGAAAACCTTAGTGCAAAACTTCATTGAGCAAAGATCTTGTCCGCCCCAGTTATTGAAAAGCTCACAGCACCAGCACGGGATGCTTTATAATGCTACAGCGGCTGTTGCATGTAAGAAAAATGTTGACAAAATGTGACAGAAAAATGTGTTTAATTTGACTTGTGATTAATGAACTCATTTGTCTTCAGATTATTGTTGATAATTTTATCATAAGTGACGATTATCAACAGATTTCATTTTGTCGCATCAATTCATTTAGGTGTAAATCAGCTTTTCCACAAGTATGGTACTGTACTGTAATTTCTGTGATGAGTTATACACTTTGTTTTATTTTACAAAAAAAAATTTGTTTATTTTACATAAAGAAATTCATTTTGGGATTTATAGTTTTGTTATCAATTTTCATGGGTGAAATAACTTACTTGTAAACACAAGCAAATTTGATTAAAGATAATGCTCAGCCAAAGAAAAAATGTTTGTTTGATAAATACTCGTATAGATAAATGATGCTTTTTACGTTGAAAGTGTAAGGAAAATAACACTTATATTTTTCATGTATACTAGATATTTTACATTGAAATCAAGGAGAAAATGCCAAAAACAGGTGGTTACATGAACATTGTTTAATCAATGATTTTCGCCAGACGTACCATGCATTTCAAACGGCAGACGTCACATTTACCATTGGGGAGATAGGTGGCTTCGTATGTGCTCCATGAAGTCATATCTGACAAAAATCATACAGTTTACATTTCTCACCTGCATGTGTTTTTACGGTTTTATAGGTTGTTTATTACGTAGGGGTATTTACATTGTTGTAGTTACTCTCTTAGAGAAGTTTACGTGAATAGAATAATCAGAATCGATAAAACACTTCATATTGCTTCTATCAAAGCATGGTTGGTCGACCACTGAGCATAACCTTTAATCTTCGATTATAATTCATTGACCATGAAATGCATGTAATGTCTAACAAGCACTATGGTACTGTTTCCATGATTCAAATTGGTAAAATGTGGTGTTATAATTTCATCAACGTAGCATGGGTTTCATACTTTTATACTTCTCTTCCAAAAACAATTCCCTGTTGGTGGAATATGATAAAATTGCAATATTTTATTAATGTTAGATGTATTTGATAACACGTATCCAATATGTTCTTACAGTGCTATTTCATAAATCTTCCACTGTTAGTGTGATAACATTTCTAAAGAAGATTACCATTTTAAATCTCATTTTGTATTTTATTTTGTTCTTCCTATGCTATATTGTACCTAAAAAATTGTTCAAAAAAGTTTTTATTGAAGCTTTTTGGCTTTACAGAGCCCTAATCATAACAATACATTATATCTATATATATATAAAGGAAGAGGCGATTTTTTGTGTCATAAAAGGCTTTTTAACCACAAGACGTACACACTCAAAATTATGTTTGTACAATCAGGACAACTTGGTGGTCGTTATAATGTCACATTTCAAACCAAATAAATTGGTTTTAATGATAAAAACAAGAAAAAAGAATTTTTTAGAGATGTGTGTTATGCTGCTCACAGCGCCATGTTTTTTAAAGTACGTAATATGTTAAACGTTTGTGTAAGTCAAACATACGTTGCACGTCACAATACAGTCCCCTGAGTTGTGGAGGGGTGCAGACAGGCTTTGTTTGTGTTCATATTGGGCTGACGTGGTGATTTGAGGGGGCAGGATTTAAGCTGAGGAAGGGAGAAGCATTTAATCTGTTCCAGATTTCATGTTTCAACCCGAGCAGTAGGAAGGGGATGATGATGCATTTAGACTGATCTGGACCTGTTTATATGGGGATGGCGTAAAGAGGGTTGGGAAGAGAAGAGGGGCGTGGTGGCCGAAGGAAGGGTAGAGGAGGGTGGAACATTTAATCTGTTTAATCTGGGGTACAGAGGGAAGGATGAGGGGAGAGGAGGATTTAATGTGTTCAGGATCTCTTCTGTTTCAACCTGAGCAGCGCGGGGTATACAGCTAGTTATATCATATATTACAATATCATCTATATATAATGTGTTGTTATGATTGGGGCTCTGTAGAGCCGAAAAGCTTAAGTAAAAACATTTTTGAACAAATTTTTGAACATTTTCTTAGGTGCAATATAGCATAGGAAGAACAACATAAAATACAAAATGAGACCATATGCTATGTATAGGATACATGAGATTAGTAATAATTTTGAATCTGTTTTCAACTAAATTGAGTTTTCCAATCAAACCAGGGCTTATTGTTTTAAAAGACTTTCATTTACAACAGTTTCTTTCTTGTTTGATGTTGATGTTTGTTCTATCTCTTGCAGCTGGTTTATGGAATGTGATGACATTGGGCCTAGCAAGCAAAGGATCGGGAGCAGAAGAACCAATCTCTGACAAGTTGCTTGCAAACCAAAGTCTGCTACTTTTGTTAGTGCTGGTGAACCACTGCACTGGAGATTCTGGTCTTCACAATCCGTATAGACAAGCTCTTTTTTCTTTCACTAATGCTCAAGGTAAAATGATTGTATTGAAGTTTACAATTAACTTAATAACATATGTGTGCAATAATTAATCTTAAATGGACACTTATCTGTATTTGTTATTTTTTGTAGACCAGTCTGAAAACTCTAGTCCTACACAAGCATTTGCAACGTTTAAAGCGGATTTTTCTAAATTCTATGACACATTGAGTGACACTCTTAAAGAAGACCAAACAACATTGCTTTTGTACTTGTTACTACACAGGAACATGAATGTCAAATCGTTTATCCTGTCACGGACAAATCTTGATCAATTGGTATGATTTTTTGTGTGGAATGCTGCATATGTGTCAGAGTATTATATAGCTAAATGAGTATTCTTGTAGCTCTAGAATTATTTTAGGTTGTGTGACACTTTCCTAATAGCATGTTTTGTACTTTTATTTTAATCAAATGTATATTATAGTTTTCTTATATATGTATAAGAATACTTGTATATTAGTTATACAGCTAAAATATAGTTATCCTTTTCCTTAGGTAATGCCAATCCTACGCATATTGTATGATGCCCAAGAGAGAAACTCTCACCACATCTATATGGCTCTTATCATTCTGCTAGTGCTAAGCGAAGACACATTTTTTAATAAGGCAGTGCATGAAATTGTAAGTAAAAATAAAAGCGTTTTTATGCTATGATATGCATTATGCAAAAGTACCCGATACCAATCTTTTCAACATTTATGGCAGTATGTCAACTTTACTTAGATCGATGTTACCATTGTATTTTTATCACAAATTTTATATTGATTCAATATTTTGTAGAAAGTAAAGAACATATTATGGTTTAAAGAACGTCAGATAAGTGAAATCAGTTTAGGTGGATTGCTGATTTTGGTAGTGATTAGAACCATACAGTACAACATGACTCGCATGAGGGTAGGTTTTTACGAAGATTTTATCACATTTTAATGTTTTTTCAATGACTTATGCATGTATAAACATTCTTTTGGCTTACAGGATAAGTATCTCCATACCAATTGCTTGGCTGCACTGGCAAACATGTCCTCCCAGTTTGTTGATCTTCATCCTTATGTTGCGCAGAGGATACTTAGGTATTACATTTTTTTTTGTCTATTGTAATTGAGGGCCGAAATGTTTGTCCATAATGCAATACAATTTCAAATGAAACTAATGTCTAACATCACACTGATAGTAAAAGCATTTATTTTTATAGCTTGTTTGCATTGTTGTTGAAAAAACATACTCGTCTCGTACAGCAAATCAGTGAGGCTGCAATAGAACAGAACAGCAAAACGCAAGAAAGTGGATCAGAAGCAGAACCGGAAACTGATTATGTGAGTAAAGTAACTTCTTCCTCGACATTATATTTACATTATGACATCAGTCTATTGGCTGAAGTCAATATAAAGTGCCTAATATAGAAATATGAATTCTACATTATGTGAATATTGTCTCTAGGTGGAAGATCTTGCTGTTCTAGAAGAGGTAATTCGCATGGTTTTGGAAATCATCAATTCTGTCTTGAGTCACCAATTGCATCACAACCCTAATCTAATCTACACCCTGCTCTATCAGAAGGATCTGTTTGTCCACTTCCGGACACATCCTACCTTCCAGGACATCATTCAAAACATTGACACAGTGAGTAATGCTGCTTGCAGCTCCAATGAGCATGTCACATCTTGAATATAGAAAATGAGCATAACTGCTGAGAATTATGAATTTTTACTGCTTGGTAAAGAAATAATCTGATATCATGAATTTTGACATTTGTCACAGCCACTGTGGACCTATTTGAAATTAAAAGATGATTAAAATATTGGTTGTGTGTGATTTTTTGTCTCTACCAATATAACGTCTTAAGCATTGTGCATAGTGATTTAGTTTTACATTTTACATTTTAAGGTTCTCACTTGGTTTAGCAGCCGAGTTGAACAAGAGGACAAGAATCTGTCGGTACATCAAGTAGTAGATGTTATTAAAGTTGGTGCAGTTCAATTTAAGAGAGACAAGCTTAAGGTAAGAAAAGAAGCAACTTCATAAGAGCAAAAAAGTTATTAAGTCTCCCCCGTTCCGGAGGGAGACTTCTAGCTTTAGTGCTGTCCGTCCGCGTCCACATGCTTAAAAGCTTATAACTTGAACACCATGAGAGCTATTGCTTTGAAACTTAAATATGTTTAGTTTGAGGACAATCGTATGTCTCAAAAATTTTTGTTTGTACTTTGGGCTACTTTTGACAAACTTATGCAAATATCTTGTTACCGCACTTTAGGGAGAAGTATTTGGCCGATTGTCGCCAAACTTCATTTTTAGCTTCAATGTACTACTCTCCAGACCTGACTAGATTTTGGGGTACTTTGACCTACTTTTGACGAAGTTATGGCGTGTTTTAAAAAAAAATATTATGAATTTTTATTTTGTTGCCAAACTTTTGTGAAGGGGGAAGAATTTTTATTTTGGCCGACTTTAGGGTCGCCAAACTTCATATTTAGCTTCAATGTACTACTCTCCAGACCTGATTAGATTTTGGTGTACTTTGACCTACTTTTGACGAAGTTATGGCGTGTTTTAAAAAAAAGATTATGAATTTTTATTTTGTTACCGCACTTTAGGGAGAAGTATTTGACCGATTGTCGCCAAACTTCATATTTAGCTTCAATGTACTACTCTCCAGATCTGATTAGATTATGGTGTACTTTGACCTACTTTTGACGAAGTTATGGCGTGTTTCAAAAAAAAAATATTATGAATTTTTATTTTGTTGCCACACTTTTGGGAGAAGTATTTGGCCGCTTGTCGCCAAACTTCATATTTAGCTTCAATGTACTACCCTCCAGACCTGATTAGGTTTTGGTGTACTTTGGCCTACTTTTGACGACGTGTTTTAAAAAAAAATATTACGAATTTATATTTACCTGTCTCCTGTGAACACTTTATGGCCTATCATCACCAAACTTGTCATTTAGCATCAATATATTACCCTCCCAACCTTATTTGACATTTGTGTACTTTGGCCTACTTTTCAATACTTTATGGCACGTCCGCGTCCACATGCAGCCGGTACCGGTAATTATATATTAATTTAGTTTGAGGAAAATCATGTCTCAAAAATTTTTGTTTGTACTTTGGCCTACTTTTTACGAACTCAAGAATTAATTGCGCGGGGGAGACTTTGGCGTTTCCGAACGTCCTGTCTAGTTTCATTTTGTTTTTCACTTGTGCATGTATGTCTATAAATATGTGTCTGATCAGACTTTCTTTTGTAAAATGTTTCAGAAGTTTCCGGAGTTGAAATTCAAGTATGTGGAAGAAGATGCTCCTGAGGAATTCTTCATACCATATGTATGGTCTCTTGTTTTCCATTCATCAAACTTGTACTTTAATCCATCGAGGATACGACTTTTCTCTGTTACACATAGCTCATAGCAGCCACTTAAAACATGACTGTAGCATGAACAAAATATTTCATAATTTGAAAGATAGATGGATATATTTTCCAGTAAGAAAAGTCATATGTGTGTTGTAACAATGGAATGAGTAGATTAATGTTTGAATGGAAAAGTTGTGAATGAATACCTGGGAATTGGTAAAGTTAAGAAAAACATCTCTACAAAATGTTCCCTTGAAACAGTAAACTATAAAGTAAGGTTCTGCTAATGTGCTGACAGCAAGTTCAGAACGATACATTTTCTATCATAACTAATAAATGGTAGTGAATATCAAAATAAAAATCATAGGAATGAAACGCTATTTTTTTGCCAAATCTACATTGCAATTTTGATTATTCTGATTGGTTTACATAATAGTGAACACTTACATGAAAATGGAATTTTTCCAGTGTCTGAGAGAGGCAGAGTCAGACATTTTGAACAAGTCAAAATTGGGGATTAGGTACCATGATTGGAACAGCCAAGTTTATATTTTTGATTTGTATACACATGGATAGTCACATAATTGGTGATACATGAATGTGTATGCAAATCAAAAATATAAACAAACTTGGCTGTTCCAATCATGGTACCTAATCCCCAATTTTGACTTGTTCAAAAAGTCTGACTCCGTCTCTCTCAGACACTGGAAAAGTGCCATTTTCCTGTGAGTGTTCACTATTATATAGACCAATCAGAATAATCAAAATTGCGATGTAGATCTGGCAAAAAAATAGTGTTTCATTCCTATAATTTTTATTTTGATATTCATTACCATTTTTTAGTTATGATTGAAAATGTATAGTTCTGAACTTGCTGTCAGCACATGAAGATACGGTATGTAGTTACATGTACCTGATTGTGTTATTTCGAAGACTTAGGAACTGCATTTTACATGTAAACATAAGTTACTTTTCTGTTGTTAATGATCTTGTGAAATAAATTTCAGTGTGTTGGTCTCGATAGTAACTAATTATGGTTTACAAAAATGTACTGTGGAATGCTTGGAATTGTTAACTATTTATTTCTTATTATCTCTATCATGTGTTAAGTACTAAATGGGATATTTTTATTGTATTTTACCATATGGGAATATACGGTTAATCTTCAATTTCTGGGCTACATTTTTATTTTGCTCAATGAATAAGTGGGTATATAAATGTACAACTGACAGAGTCGATAAATATTACAGTGCAAGTAATCTCAAAAACGTGTTTTCACTTCAGTCATTTTCGTTTATGTATCACCTGTTATTTGTGTGTTCATTAGTGATTTATTGCTTCCAGATTGCTCGATTGGTATTACCATGGTAATATAACCATATATATAGATGAATACCAATTTCAATTGTATTTCTAATTCTTTGTTGATGATTCTTTTAGGCTCGTTGGTGAGATTTAAATTTCTAAGCAGGCAAGCAAATCTCCATTACTATGAAAAAGTGATAACATTTGTTATAAAATGTGATGCTAAAAATGTCTTTAAAAGTCATTTTATGTATCCTATAATGTGATATATTTTATATGTATTTGATATATATAAAAAGCATTTTGTGTTAGCGAAGCCTTGACTACAGTTTGTATATATTTATAAAATGCTTATGTATTTATTTGTTATAAAAAGTTGTACATGTAGGTGAATGCAGTTAATTGTAGTATTGTCCCAAGTTTGTAAATGTAGATCATATTAATTTTATTATGTATTTTCACAGAAAATATTTAGAAGTGCAGAAAAATTAAATAAAACTACATTATTTTAATTTCATCCAAATTCCAAATGATCACATGGCATTAGCTACTGTAATAAAGTTTTGTTAACATTTTTATCTTCTCATTTCAACCTTATTTTTATCCCCTCTCTGAGAGGTGACAACAAAGCAAATTCGTTTACCAAAGTTTAACACTTCAATATGATTATATAGTCTTATCTTTATTTTAATGCAATAATTTCACAACCTACCTAGCTGTGACTTTGCATTGTTATATATATATTTTTTTTTTGCATGTACATGTGTAATTTAATTTTTCCAGTGCCACTCACAATCAAGGGGGGTGAACGAATAGGAGGAAGTGCCATTAGTAGGGACCAAATCAGTCGTTAGTAGGGAATTTTCCTCGATTCGAAATGGTAAGCTCCCGAAAATTGCTTTTCTTTTCCCACTTCAAAGGCATACATTTCCAATTTGATATGCCTATCAGGTGACATAATATGTTAGGCGTCTGCATGAAAAGTTGGACCTTCCAAACGTCTCTAGTATTTGAGATCACTTAAGTACCAATGGGCTAGTCATACATTTTCCAATTTTCAATGACCAACACATTTGTAGCTAAGTGTTATCAAATACTAGACAATGTTAAATGGTTGGACCTACAGAAAACCAACATATTACTTCACCTGATAGGCATATTTAGAAAGTATCTTTTAAGTACCAATGGGCTACTGATTTGAATCCCCCGAGTCATTATTTAAGCCGTGGGGGTTTGGAAAAAAACTGGGGGGGTCAGATGTTTGAATTTGAATGTTGTGGGGGGGGTCAGAAGTTTGAATTTGAATGTTGTGGGGGGGTCAGAAGTTTCAAAATGGAGGTTGTGGGGGGTCAGAAGTTTAAAATGGAAGAATATGGGGGGGGTCAAATATTCTGATACTTGAAATTTTACTGGGGGGGTCAAATGTTCAAATTTTGTAAATTTACTGAAAAAAGGCCATGGCAAGTGTTTATATTTCTTACACTATGTTGGTACAATGTCCCGATCTATTTTTTTTGGTATGTGATCGATCATTTGGTTGTATAAAATATCTTGTAATTTTGTACCTAGTTTCATATGTCAACACTCAACACATGCAATTGTATTGCTAATATTTGCCAAAAAAAGGCTTTGGACAGAGGATTTTAGTGATTGGATGGAAAGTTTTTTTCTTTAAGTAACAAGTGCCTTCCCCAAGAATTTGTACTGCTTAAAAAATATCAAAGTTAACTTGTCATGATATGAAAAGAATGGTGCTATTAATTGAATTTTGAGTTATTGATAATAGCTCATCGCCTCTTATATTAGAGCAATTGTCTGAGCCACTGCAAGCAACTTATGAAATGGAATATGAAACCCTTTATCAAGATTGAATTATATTATGTTTAATTGTCTTTCAATACCACTAACTTTTATTTTTTGGAAAATGCAATACAAATTCTTTTACTTTTTTTTTCAAAATAACAGATTAAAGATTAAATTGCTTTCTCTAAATTCAATTAAATAGCAAGGTAATATATGCAGTTTGTATTGCATTTTGTTTATATTGCATTTAATAAACCGGGGAAAAAACTAGTTTCATTCATATACTGGTAGCTAAATATTTTTTGCAAATTTGTACAGCAGATATGACAGTACAAAATACAATGCTATACTAATACATGCACAGGGCATGTGGAAATGGGGGTGTCATATGCTAGGTAAGTTGTATACTAAAGTGGGGGGGTCGGAAGTTCATATTTCAGGCATATATTTCGATGTGGGGGGGTCATATGTTTGATTTGCGAACCCGTGGGGGGGTCATATGTTTGATTTGCGAACCCGTGGGGGGGTCATATGTTTGATTTGCAAACCCGTGGGGGGGTCAGAAGTTAGAAACACCGATGTTTAAAAAAACTTCCGACCCCCCCAATTCTTAAATAATGACTCGGCCCTAACGGCACTTCCTCCTATTCGTTCACCCCCCTTGACAATGGGGGATTACTGCAGGATTGACTATCATATTTTGAATTAAAATAAATGAAAATTGGCTATGGCTGTTTTGGAGTGATTTGATAGTAAAATGTATTGTGGTAAATTCATTGTACTTGGTACATGATTTTTTTTTTTTTTTTTCCAAAATTGTGTAGTGTGGGGGTCTTGCGTGCAAAAATTAGACTTGGAAGATACCAAAGTGCTGAATATAAAATAAATATGAAGTTTGGTGACCATAGCTCAAATACCTTTCCCTGTAGAGTGTTAACAAGGTTTATTACGTAACGCTTGTAAGTTCAAAAGTAGGCCAAAGTACACCAATATCAAATCAAGTGAGGAGAGTGATATAGACATACCAAATGTCAAGTTTGGTGATGATAAGTCATAAACTGTTCCCAGGAGACAGATAAACACAATTACGTAATAATTAAATCATCGTAACTTCATCAAAAGTAGGCCAAAGTACACCAAAATCTAACCAGCTCTGGAGAGTAGTACAACGAAGCTAAATATGAAGTTTGGTGACCATAGCTCAAATACTTTTCCCTGTAGAGTGTTAACAAGGTTTATTACGTAACGCTCGTAAGTTCAAAAGTAGGCCAAAGTACACCAATATCAAATCACGTGAGGAGAGTGATATAGACATACCAAATGTCAAGTTTGGTGATGATAAGTCATAAACTGTTCCCAGGAGACAGATAAACACAATTACGTAATAATATTTTTTTAAAACACATCGTAACTTCATCAAAAGTAGGCCAAAGTACACCAAAATCTAATCAGGTCTGGAGAGTAGTACATCGAAGCTACAAATGAAGTTTGGCGACAATCGGCCAAATACTTCTCCCTAAAGTGTGGTAACAAGATATTTGTACCGAAGGTCATAAGTTCGTCAAAAGTAGGCCAAAGTACAAAATAATTTTTTTGACACATACGATTGTCCTCAAACTAAACATATTTAATTTTCAAAGCAATAGCTCTCATGGTGTTCAAGTTATAAGCTTTTAAGCATGTGGACGCGGACATACAGACATACAGACATACGGACAGCACTAAAGCTAGAAATCTCCCCTGGACTTCGTCCGGGGAGATTTAAAAATTTAATCTGCTCAAACAGCATTTGAATTACCAGTTTAACCAAAATTCAATGACTTTTTACAAAATTTCATTTTTTCAATGACTCCTCAATACAAAATTCAATGACTTACTCTTGAAAGAATATGAATTTCAATGACTTTTTCAGACTGTGGGAACCCTGGGACCCAGCATCATGGGAGGGTGTGTATGATATATATATACTACCAATGTGTATTAAAGGGTTATTTCATGAGTAGGTGTAGGATATCAGAGAATATCTCTCGGAGTGTGAGTTGTTGACAGGACGAGTGAGCGCAGCGAATGAGTCCTGTTAACACGAGGTGAGATATTCTCTTGATATCCTACACACACAAATATAATGACCTTTTTTTCCCTATCCAATTTTCATCCGAGAACAAAATACATGTACTTCAAGTTACATCTACTTGTTGACCTAGTTAAAATCAATAAGCTTCTCAGTAATCTCTGGTTCACTTAATGCATAATGCAGTAAAGCAAAGTCCAAAGTTTTACGGCAATTTTTAAAACGGTTCCGCCTTCTTGTGTTTAAAAACAATAACTTTACAACTTTATCAATGCGAGTATAAATAGTTCCGTTATAGTAAAATTATGCAAATAATAGCCCATTCTCAATTGCTCGGCTCTGGTTGAAAAGTCTGGCCTTGCAGGTGTCATGAGAGGATTTATCAGGGAATATGATAGTCTATTCATTCATAAAGATTATCAGAAGTGGGAGAACATATAGTGTTTGTAAATTATAGTAGTATACATACCACACAACCCTTCCATGATGCTGCGGACCATGGTGGGAACCCTGCTATTTGCAAGTGCAATAGGTTGCACTATTCCCAGGATAAAAATGTTTGCTTTGATGGCATTCCTAGTTAGAATTTTAAATTCACTGATTCTAGTAGATTGAAGCAAGATCAAACGTTTTGTACTAACTAGTAATAAATATTTTACAGTATACATGTTACACTTACACGCAAATGTTTTAATATTTTTTTTTTTTTTACCAATGCAATGAACACATTCAAGAAGTTTTAAGAATTGTTTCT
>CM032664.1:14119821-14217327 GCA_019095985.1 Streblospio benedicti | reverse complement strand
CAGTTGAAGCACTGTGAATTTACACTTAACAAAATAGTTCATACAGATATACAGATGGAAAATATTCTCAGCTAGTCTATTCTTAAAAATATATATAAATAATATTTGCTAAAACATGAATTGTATTTTAATTATTGCACATTGGGAGTTCATTTGAATTCATGATTATTAAATTATTTTCAAATTTCATGAGGATCTGTGAAATACATAATTCTTTGGTAGCAATATGTCATATATAATATTGATATTTTGGTAGCAAAATCAGAACCCTCATCAGGTGATTATCATTAATTCATTACATTGGTAATCAAGTGAAATCTATCATTAATAACATCTGAACCACCAGCTTTACAACAGCAGTAATAAAAATACAAGCTGAGAATTTTGTATAATTAAGCTAAACTAAATAAGCATCTTTTTTTGCATATGAAAAATGTAAAAAATAAATACATTCAATCTGGCAACTTAACAGTAGAAAACATTAAGCATGTTTGAAATAATGGATAATAGTCTATAACTACATTGTATCATCAATCAAGAAGTCAACCACCAATTCTCGTATATGAAACTTATTTTCTCACAATTTTCTAAAATATAGAAATAATACAATCAGTCATAGGGTGAACATTTTAAAAATAAAATAATTCTTAACAAACTAGAAATTTTGTACATAAATAAGATGACACTCTCTGATCACATTTCTTAAAATTATACTGCAACTTACAGGCATTTTGGTAAATACATAGGACTTCATTTTAGTGGGTCGGTGCATCAGTAAACATGAAAATTTGGATTATTTTATCTAATAAAACAATAATGTAATAATCTTTGAAACCTTCAACTTCTGATGATTAGACATACTTTTAGCTTGAATACTAGAACTGGGGATACAAACATGACATTAATTTACTCTGTGTTTGATATCCATGAATAACTGCTACATGTAATGATCAAAATGACCGTGAAATGCATATATCATTAAAAATAAAGATTTTCATATTTCCTCCCAAACTCAGTACATTTTAGCACCCAAAGAAGTGATATATTAGTATTCATAGGTAACTAATGAAAGGCACACTGTAATGCTGTATTATAACATACAGCACGTGATATGCAAATATTTGTGTTGGCATTCTTTTTTTCAAAAGGCCAGTAAAATTAGTACATGTACATGCATATTTTGTCTGTTGTATATATTATAAAGTTTTCCAACTGAAATTAACTAACAGAAATTCTAATGTGGATATAAATTTGAGTATTGATATAAAATGCAATTCCCAACATGTTGAAACTAGATTTTATCTTAGATTTATTTCAAACAGACAATATCACAGATATACAAAGGGATTGTGTAGTCCATAATTATTATCCCTACAGGACAGGCATTAACCCTCTTTATTAATTCATTATAGGTGTTCTAACTCAAATTAAAAACATTTGTATTGCTACAGTATAACCCTAATTTCATATTTCATAAATCTTTAATTTAATCATTTCATGAATCATTCAAATTTCACAACCCTTTCAGTTAATGAAAACAATGATATGCCATTTCACAGAAATAATTATAAAATGTTTCTTTCACAATGCTACATGATCTCTCTCTACATATGTAATGACATTTATACAGGACAGGTACTTTGCATCTATGAAAATTAAGAAATTGAAGACTTTGAATGTACAAATTTGCTCATATTATGAATTATGAATGTTGAGTTCTAACAATTATAGTAAATATTCTAAAAATTATCTTTTTAACGCATTTCACAGCATCTATTTCACTATCACCATTTTCATTTACCAAAAATATAACTAAAAACTTTGTATCTGATCCAAATCCGTACAACAAAATATGGCAAAATTATGAATTCACTTATGCAATATCATATTCATAAATTGAAATGGTTGTGATGATGAAACAGAAACAAAAATGACTAAAACCTATTCAACAAGAATATAAATTTGTCTCCCTTGATTTATTCTATTTTGTTCTGTACAAATGCCTCTATTACCCGTAAACACTATCACTAAATACTCAAGAGTACACTTCTATGGCAATGAATACATAAACATTTTTATCATTATTACTTATCATTAACATCTACTATCAAATCTGATAGTAATTTAGTGTTGTTGCCGTGTCTTGAAAAAACTGTCTTCATTGCCACAGTAGCAGCTCATCTCTAGCCATCACCTTTTTACATTAAGTAGCACCTCCAGCCAACAATGACAGTCCGTCACAAACTGTCTAGAATATCTCGGTCCCCACCCCTTAACGAAACTTATCCGCAATGTATTAGGGTCAAAAGGGCCATCCAGTAGCTTTGGATCCCGCATCCGTTCTAGCACCACTGATAATTCATAATCAAACACTTTGAGACAGTAGCCTGGAGGTATCCGCTTCACAATCAATGTCCGTGAATTGGGTATATCCAGTGTAGGGGAATTCACAAACACAGGGTGTTGGGATCGATTGTACAGCCAGACAGAATGATCTCCATCACCATCACCCTCCCTGCTCAGAGTTATCCCAAACCCTATCTTTTCTCTTGTTCGCTTCACTGCATCATTCTTGGTCACACTTGGTAGAAGATTGATGCAGAAGCCATCTCCATGAGGTAAATGTTGGAACACGTTCACTGTGGGATTTTCCACGGGAAGTAGGCGACCCAGCCGCTGCTTCTGCTCCCAGTAGGCCAAAGTGCACCAGAACGGCTTTCTCGAATGTGTACCTCCAGTAGAAATATCTGAATACAGAAGAGTATTGATATGTATTAATTAGGCTATTCATTCAACACAAGGCGTAATAATATTGAAATTGTAAAATGAAAAGGATTTTTTTTTTTTGACCTTATATTTCTGTAATATATATATATATATATACATTTTTATTTACCAGTACTCTATTTTCAATAACAATGCACTTTATATTGTAACATAAGATATTATTGAGAGAATTAATGGAGGTCCTTAAAATGTAAAATTTTTACACGAGAATAAAAAATAGCCATTAAAAATCAACTTCATAAAAATTGTAAAACTAAAAATGGGACTTGACTTATGGTCACAAATGGCATCAATAGTTATATATAGTGAACAATGATACCAAGTCTGTGTAAGACAGAACTCAATCAGTCAAAACAACTGTCTTTACTATGAAATTACTCATGTACCCGGTACACTTTTTTGTACACACCTACAAGTAAAAATTTCTGATTGCAACAAAAGCCTATTGTTGGGCATTTTGTGAGTTCTTTAGTAACTGTAGTATTTGTGAAGATCTCTATGAGAGTAGAGATTTGTGTGTTGAGAGGATGGAGAAAGTAGGCACCAGGGCAGCTGTCAGAGAGAATTAGGCGGCTAAGTGATGACGCTCGACAGAAAACACATCATACACTACAAAATCACAAATACAACTAATGCTAGCATAGAGTGAAGTATTTGCCAGCTTTAATGTCTGTCTTAATGAAAGCATATTGAGGAAAAGGATGCACTGCTTTTGTTTATCAATTCTTGAGCATCAAGTAAAACAGTTTCCTTGAGTTAAAATCAGCCAAGCAGACAAGTGTATAGCAAATATTTAATATAATATGATTTTGGCAGTGTATAACATTGAAACAATGTTATAGAAAATGCAATTATGAGTAAAAAATATCTCGAGATATAGAACAATTACAATAAAAATACTCAAACAGCAAAACATTGAGCTCTTAAGTTATAATATTTCAGCAATTTACAAAGAAAACCTGGGCATCTGCTGGTGAGTAACTATGGAAACAATCTCTATGGTGACGATAAGACATTGGGTGGTGCATTAAAGCGACCAGCTTACACTGTGTACATGGATACCCATGATTGATACACATACAAAAAAGCATATCACAAACGTTATATCTTTCCAAATCAATCTACATAATACACAGTGTACCATAATGCAATTCTCCAACACATATATCAAGTGTTAGCAAACTGCAGTTTAAGCCAGTTAATAACACATTACCCACAAAAGGAAGGAAGCAAAGTTCATCGTGTGTTTGATTGCAGCACCCTTAACCTGCTTTGCAATGATATCAACCTAATGTTCGGCAATATTTCATAGCCAAGATGATGGCATAAAACACTGCACACACAAAAAAACATGTCTCTTAAAAGTGTTGATCTATGACCTTCCAGTTATACTGGGTTGACATTACTTAAAAGCTACACTTCAAAAAACAGCACAAATAACACTTGTCATGTACATAAGAAAACATCCGACTTCATCATGTTTGGCTCTATGCAGTTTACACAGTAGCCGAAAATGAAAAAAAAGAGCCTTTAGTTATGTTGGTTTTCTTAAAGAAGAAACCACAAATGTTTTTTCTGTTCATTTTTTTTAGATAAAGGTTGTGAACTTGTGATAAGGAAAAGTTCTTTAGAAAATAGGCTATAACATAACCAAATTAAGGGAGAAACCTGATGATTTATCGCTGCCATTTGCATTTTTTAATGTTTACACAACAGTGGTCAGAAGGTATGTAATAACAATTCATATCATAATTATTGACAATATTTAAAGATTCCTTAAAGCAGATTTTCATTCAAGCATAACTTTGTATTTGCACATATTGACTTATGGATTCCAAAATGATGGATGAAAACGTAAAAAACAAAATTCCATTCCACTACTACACAAGATCAAATGTTTACAACTTTTCACTTTCTTCAGTTACACACCAAAAATATCAGTTCTGCATTCATATTTCACAGAACCAACCAATTGTGTGAACTCAAGCTCAAATTCTTTTGAGCCAGATCTTCTTGAATTTGACGTAAAAACCCAGGAATTAAAAAAAAACTAAAAACCAGAGAATCAATTTAAAACAAGTATGTCTATAATCATTAAAGTATCTTTATATTCTGATCACAAATCTTTTGAAATATTTAATACTTTTGAAAGAAATATACAAAAGTACACTATTTGTTCTTAAAACATTACCATTGTCTATTGGCAATGTCAGGAAATAAAAGTAGACAAGTTGTCTAAAATCTAGCAACTATTCACAAAGTTATCACCAAGTTAAGCTATTAATTGTTGGGTGAAGACGGCAGAATGAAGAAATGCAGACTTTGAGACGACATCTTATCGCCATCCTCCTTATGCCTTCTATAGCTTTAAGACTACTACCTTTATATGTCTATACACCAATGCATTTTAACACAAGAGTCATTTCTTAAACCCGCTGACAGTTTGTCTACGCAGTGCACTTAGAAAGGCAGGTTTTAGAAATCCATGGTCATCATGTTATTTTTCAAACATCATATTATAATGAAAGACATTAATTATTCTGCTTTTGAAAGGATTAATGTTATTATTACGATAAGTATAGACATTTCACATTTCACCTTTGTGGAAAATATGTTCACACCAATATGATACCCTCCTTCTAGAAATGAGAATATTGCTAGTTTATCAAAAATACAACCACAAACCATCTACAAGTATTCATTTAATGAATATAAAAATGATACAATATCCCATGATATAAAGACAGTAGAAATAGCCCACTCTTTCTTTAACAATACAATGCACACGACAGCATTAATAGGTAAAAACATTATGTAAAACCTCATGGTACATTACATTTATAGTAAAGTAATGAACATGTTCTGCTTGCTCTGCTATTTGGATAGTTATGGACGCTTAGACGATCAAATTAAGGCGGTGGCATACACGGTTGGCGCTCTGATTAAATGGATTGAGTGGCCTTTGTGCGGGGACACTGAGTCTGTAAGTGTCCGGCAGTGTGGCACCACAGCTGCCAATCACTCACCTACTCAAACTACACAGACGCCTCCAGCCAGCCCTGTAATAAGACAAACCAACTCCCTCTTTCCAAGGGTGAAACGGAATAAACTTGTGAAAAACAGACAGGCTTTTTGTGCTTAAATGACCACAATTTGTGACAGTTAACTTTATGAAAGTTTCTTAAATGTTAACTTTCAACAAGCCAAATGTTGTTACTATGGAAGATTTATGAGGATCAAAAGTAACTTATCTGTATATATTTTGAATAGCGTAAGTATTGAAATATCAAGTTTGACCTTTCTGTAATAAATATCAATTGTAGCCATAGCATGGCTTAATATGATGCTCCAACAAAATGGGAGATTCCTGAAATTCGCCAAAGTCATGACCAGCGATATGAACAAACATTCGGTAAATCAAAATAGAAAATGTATTAATACATCATTGCCACAATGTATTCCCAACACTGCTAACTGGGAATGTAATGACGCTGTCAATTTTATCAGCTAGTAGTCGGCAAGTCTGGCATGGCCTATTTAACCCCCTATTTTGCCCAATAACGGAAGGAAATGAGGACGCTGGGTCTGCCCTGCCACCCCCAGTTGTTGCCACTGTGTCTGCCAGACATTGTTACGGCCAGGAATTGTGTCTCCATCCTCAATAGCCATGCTGAGCTACAGTTCGACCCTCTTATCTTGACTGCTTACAAATGGAATTTCTCCATTGCTTATTTTCTTTTCAAAGTGTGTTGAATAAGAAGTTGTTCAGATAAGGTATGAATTTGACAAAAATATACACCCAATAATTGCCAGGCAAGTTTAAAATGAATGTCATGAGAAAATCCAAGTGAGTTTTCTCCACATATATTTCAATTATCTTTCTGGCGAATTGACAGGTGGTACAAACAAGGCAATAAAACTTTTTTTTATCTTACAGAAGAGATATTTGAATTTCAAAGTAAAACATGCATGATGTGCACCATGTGATGCTTCATTAAGTATTCATCAATATTTACCAAATCATATGGAGACAGAATTATAGATCAGTCTGTAAATATGCGTACTCCTCAATCAGATGTTTGTTTGTTACAAATGAGAGGCCTTTTTTACATGTAAGTTATGATGATCAACGCCAGTCAGTCTGTCTGGAGACAATGTAACAGCAAGACTGTAGGCTCCTAAAAGACGGATAGAAATAGTGGGAATGAACTTGGTTCCACAAATCTCAGCTATCTTTGCAAAAGTGTTATGTAAAATTGATAAATTTGATGGTATTTTTTTTTGTCCCACGACAAATGTCCTTCTTACTGCATTTTAATTTCACTATAAAAATACCTATTCATCTGTTCAGCCCAGCCTATAGTAAAACATGGTCTTGTGAGCTGTTTTCCTCAGCCCCTCAATGAAACTCACTGCAGGCAAAATCCAATGCTAGTGGATAAATTTTGTGATCATGGCCTTATAACGTTGAATCAAAAATTACCAATGAAATGAACAGACACCCGAGGCTACCCGGTGTCTGTATGTCAGTGCCTGACGACAGTGAGTCTGCCTCCAGCTGTAACCTCTAGACAATAAATCTGACACCATCAAATACATGTCTGCTCGCTGCTCAGCATTTACGCTCAAAATTGAATTTCATCCGTCTGCCACCACCGCCAGTCCGACATTCAGAGAGTATCAGTTGTCGCGACAACGGTCAGTTTGTCTGCTGCCATCTTGTCTGGTGCCACCGGTGACAGACGATATTTAGCAAACCAAATGAGACCGTCTTTAAATGCTAATGCTTTAGGCAGTTTTTCTTGAGCTTTTGGAAATTTTGTTCAATTAATGATTAGTGCCACACAGGTTTATCCTTTCCTACCCCAAAATCAATATTACATGGTGTGTGGTGCTTGTGACTCTCACGAGATAGATGTCGAATTTCAAAACAAAAGTAGTATAACAATGAGCATCGCCATATGTCATGTCAAATGACTTCCACAGTAGTCTGTCTATTTCTCCAGATAGATACAATACATGGACTGGAAAAGGCAGTGTAAAGTATAAAGCCGTGAAACCGACGATGAACAACTCATGGTTCAATGAATAAAAGCAAAAATACATAGGTACATGTTCGATTAAATGTTCAAAGTACAATTCTAAGTCAACAGCTTTCATAATGTCATCAATCATCATTTTCTGACTTGGGAGAGCTTGCACATTACAATAGATAATATATTGGTACTGGCTGATATTTCATTCATTATTCCATTCTTCATACAGTATAGCCTCCCCAGCATCCCATTAAGATCACCTCTATAATAAGACCATCAATTGTGAATTTGCATAAAGAGACAACTCCATTGAGACCACGTTAAGGCAGGCCCCCACCCCCAAATGGTCTGTTCAGTGTTTTAGTGAATGTTAAAGCCACTGGAAAAGTGTACAATTCAATAAAAGTAGAGATCACTACAAAACCATGTCATTTTTTTCAACAATCTCTTTCCCTGTTTTGTTTGGGACAAAACACTATTTTGTAGGCTTTGTTTTTTTCTCTTACTTAAAAATTCAAATAATAATGCATGTGTGCTAGGTAAATCGGTTGAGAGCAAAAAACTGATAAGAAATGACTCCATTCTGATTTTCTTTAGCTGCTTCAAACACAGACCACTGTTAAAAAGACTACTTTAACATTCTATTGGGTGGTCCCTTTCATGAGAGCACGAAAAGCAGAGGAAACACATCTTAACACTGCTAAAATCAATACGATAAAGGTCTATAACTATTATGTAATGCACAAAGAAAGAACTAACACAAGACACTTAGACTAGAACGCAGCACTTCTAAGCTAGTTCTACCAACAAGTCAGGATGGGAGCATGAAAAAAGAATAGATTTCACAGATTTGTGATGAATTTGCTGTTTTCTCATACAATTTATCTTAAAGAATATTAATGTACAGTAAATCTTAATATGTTGATAATGTCTAATACAAGTAGTCGTCGGGAACGCCTTAAATCTCCCCTTCCCCGATCATGCCATTTCCCCGATCAGGCCATTTTTGAAAAGTAGGCCAAAGTACTCAAATATCAAATCACGTGAGGAGAGTGATATAGTCCTACAAAATGTCAAGTTTGGTGATGATAGGTCATAAAGTCTTCCCAGGAGACAGATAAACACAAATCCATAATAATTTGTTTTTAAAACACGTCGTAATTTCATTAAAAGTAGGCCAAAGTACACTAACATCTAATCAGCTCTGGAGAGTGGTACAACGAAGCTAGATATGAAGTTTGGTGATGATAGGTCAAATACTTCTACCTGTAGAGGGGTAACAAGCTTTATTACGTAACGCTCATAAGTTCGTAAAATGTAGCCCAAAGTACACCAACGTCAATTCAACTGTGGAGACTAGTATGGTGAACTTAACTGTAAAGTTTAATGACCATAGGTGAAATACTTATCCCAGTGCAGTGGTAACAATAGTTTTATTCAAATATTTCATAAATCTTTTTTAAAGTAGGCCAAAGTACACCAATATCAGATCACGTGAGGAGAGTGATACAGACATACCAAATGTCAAGTTTGGTGATGATAAGTCATAAACTGTTCCCAGGAGACAGATAAACACAAATTCGTAAGAATTTGTTTTTAAAAACACATCATAACTTCATCAAAAGTAGGCCAAAGTACACCAAAATCTGATCAGCTCTGCAGAGTAGTACAACGAAGCTAGATATGAAGTTCGGTGACCATAGGTCAAATAGTTCTCCCTGTAGAGTGGTAACAAACTTTATTGCGTAACGCTCATAAGTTCGTCAAAAGTAGGCCAAAGTACACCAACGTCAATTCAAATATGTGGAGACTAGTATAGTGAACTTAACTGTCAAGTTTAATGACGATAGGTGAAATACTTTCCCCAGTGCAGTGGTAACAATAGTTTTATTCAAATATTCAAAAAAAATCAAAAGTAGGCCAAAGTACACCAATATCAAATCACGTGAGGAGAGTGATATAGATATACCAAATGTCAAGTTTGGTGATGATAAGTAATAAACTGTTGCCAGGAGACAGAAAAACATAATTATGTAATAATTTGTTTTTAAAAACACATAGTAACTTCATCAAAAGTAGGCCAAAGTACACCAAAATCTAATCTGCTCTGGAGAGTAGTAAAAGGACGCTAAATATGAAGTTTGGTGACCATAGGTCAAATACTTCTCCCTGTAGCGTGGTAACAAACTTTATTGCCTAACACTCGTAAGTTCGTTAAAAGTAGGCCAAAGTACAGACATCGGACTTCGTACGGCGGGGAGATTTAAATGACACTTAATGACACAGGCGTGACACAACATGTATCAGCTGCACTGTACACCACATATCACGAGTTTCAAATGAGAAAAATTGCTGATGTAACCAATTATGATCCATCTTTCAACTAAAGGTTCACAACTTTCGAGCCTACAGCAGGCCATTCATTGATTATTGGATCATTTCATAAACTCCTTGTGTAATATCCAGTAATCTGTCCCAACCACTTGGGTTCTCCAAAGAATTTCCCCATTCAATTTTATAGACAAAACCATTGAAATAATTACATTTTCCTTGACGGTATTCCCTTTTACATGTAGATGATGATGATTGAAGGTTCTTAAATTATATACAATACAATATACACAAGCTATACAATACAATAGGTTATACACCTAAGTAAATAATATAAATGCAAACTTTTTTGTTCTTTCTCTTTTACATTGTAATCAATTTTTCACTGTCTAGTTCAACTAAAAGCCTTTCATCATTGAAGTCAAGATTAACATGTGCTTGTACAAATATATAATGGGAATTGTGGTAGTAATATATAGAATGTAAATATCAAGTAACATCTATAAGATAGAACATCACTGTTTGGCCTTGAAGATTGTGCCATAGTAGAAGGAGCAGATGTGCACTGTGTCTGTAATGTATTGTATTACTGGAGATTATACTGTATGATTATATATTTAAGGTGCTTAGGTGATTTTAATGTCTGCTCACAATCCCACCCAGTTTTATCAATTTTAAAAAGAAACAAAGGGAAGATATTTCTTTAAATGCTGTAAAATATTGTATTTGGATGAACTATGGCAATCTTAACTGCTGACATTTTTGAAGGTTTCTCATAGTTTCTGTAGAAATGTCAGATGAGACATGCATAGTTAGTATTATGTTTCAAAACTAAAATACACTTAGTAAGTATTTCTGATACCCTATTGCAAATTATAATTCATATTAATAATGTACTTCTTCCAATGAAAAACAAAAATTTGCTCTGTTCATTTTTGGTGCAAATTATAAGGTATGTCAATGCATCAAACCTCCAGCACACAAAGTAAACTGTCAGCACCACGCTTGTTTAGACAGTCGCGCAAAATCAACATGACATCTCTCATTGCTGTCAAATAACCTTTTTTCACCACAAATAAGCATAACTGTTGTTTCTTGCACAGTGGTAATCTACTGTAATTTCAATGATTTCATTATGAATGAATTTAAGCAGAACATTTGTTGATTTCATTAATGATCACATTGCAGTGTGCCTGCATTGAGATTCTTTTTTCCAGGAAAAAGTGAAATATGGCAAGCTATTCCAATGGCAACTCAAGCAGTAATGAAACAACATTAAAGATTATTGTAAGATCCTATTATGAAAATCTGTTACTGAGAAGTAGATATTGATAAAAATAATCTAACAATTGAAATTCTTTCGAGGACACTATTTCTTAAACTTAACTCTTATTCATGCAGTTACACCTCGAAAATTCACAAATATCTTAAAATACATTAATAAAAACTTGGAACCCTAAGCTTCCATTGGAACCAAAGAAAACAACAAAAAAGATCTTAAAACCATCAGTCATGAGTTTTATTACAATATAGGCAATGTGCTGTTGCCCGCTGCAGCCTGGTGGAAAGAAGGCTTCACTTATATCTGAGAGATGCCACCAAGTCTAGACTCCGACAGGGCTCCACATACACTTATATCATGGCAGACGATGCAATTATACATACTCCATTAAGTCAAATGCGGCTTCACTAATGATGTAGTGCAGCTCTTCAAAAGACAATTGTTAAATTGCTTCAAACACATGGCTTTGTGTGTTCATCCATTCGTCTTGTGATTACCTTCCAGTAAAAATCTTTGCCTCAATATCCTTTACTTAGAATAAATTACTGGTAGCATTCTTCATTTTTGTTTAAGGATTTGTACATACTTGGCCATTGGAATTGAACGCTTCTAAATAGACTTGACATTCTCCAAGTATGTCATTGTTACGTGTATGATGAATGTCAAATGACTAGATATTCAATAAAATGTGAAATTGATTATTAATAATTGTATCTGCTTATCGATAAAATATGTTATCAGATTGTACAAAACATAAATTCGAATAATATTATTGACTTTCAAAACATCTTATCACATAATCAATATCAATTTTCCCAGTTGATCGAATTTTAATAAAGTTTAACATTTGTGAAGTAGAAGAACATTTTCTCTTTTCAGGATTTCATATCATGGGTCCAATTAATTAAAAAATATATCTTCTACCAAGTTTATTAGTGCAATGATTTGTCATTTTGATAAAGCCATTTTATAGTCTAAGAAGTGTTCATTAATCTATATTTTGAAACCCTAGACAAATCAAAAACAAAAATTCAAGTTATTTTTTTCCAAACAAAATTTCCAAACAGTCAAATACCAATGAAACAATACTAACCGCAATTAGTGCCACTCAAATATCAATAATAGTTATTTCTGTCAATCTAAAACACTATATATTACAACATGCCTGGAAATCAACAATAGCATGCCTTACGCACACAATGTTGTTCCCCGCAGACGACAGTCTATAAAAACAAGGCAAAATTTTGCAAGAATAAAAGTAAAGTCATGTTAATCGTTTAGCAACCCAAGTGTTTAAGAAGGCTTTGACAAGGTTGGCGCTCGAGTGATATGGTAAGTACCCATGTTAGGCCAGTAGACAGGCTGGCGACAGTGGCAGGTATATAAGGTGCAAAGGCTTCATAATCAAGACACAAGATCTTCATCTGATAGCACCATATTTTAAAGAATAATACATATATGCCAGCCATATTTACTGTGATCATGGGTGTGCTTTAGAAATGTAGTTAATAGTGGGTTTCTAAATTCATTTGAAACTTATCTCTTGTAATTATTACTGTTTTCCTCCCAAAGCTGTTCACACTCTTAAATCAAACACATACGGAAGCTAGAATGATATGTACATTTCTATTCTTACATCGTAGCTTCAATCAGTCAGACCATGTGTGTGGAAAAACAATCACTGATCAACTTCGAAATTAGCGATGTCTAGTGTATACAACATTCACAACTAGAGCTTTCATACCTAAATCTAGCTGTTCTGCTGTATCAGACATTCCTCCAGCTAGAGTAATGGCCATGCATTGGCGGAAGCAAAGCTGGAGAATCCATAACACGGTGAGCCTCAAAGGGCCAGGACAGATGTTGGCGAGCTGTGGCCTCTTGAGCTGTCAGGGCTCATCTAAACAGGCGCCTGTGACGTGCCGAGCCACACACTGAGCCAAGGAGCCTGTTGATCGCAGGCTTTTGTCAGAACACACTCCTCACTTAAATCTTGCTGGGTATGAGAACTAAAAATGTTCTACATATAGTTGTGAATTGTCAATATTGTCTCACGCTCTTATCAACTGCAAACTTTTTCACTTGCAATTGATTGTAGGGCACCCCAGACTCATGCTTGTATTTTTGCACTACTAATTCTAATTCAACATACCAAGCTTTCTTAGACACACTATATTTTGTTTTATCAAAGAGCTCAAAAAAACTTTTAGAGCGAATACAAATTATGAAATTTTGATAAATTATATGCATTTAATAAGCAGAAGATAGAAAACTTGAACAGTGATACATTGGATGCAGGGGTGGGGGGGCTGCAAAAGCTGCCAATGTACCAAGTTATTCAAAGAGCCACAATGGAATTTTATGTTTCCACAAGTGCATAAACTATGGAGCATTAATACATTATAAGCTGACATCTTTCACCGTCACAGAGAAATCAAGTGACCGAGTGTTTACTCACATAGACTGCAAGACTCAAGTTTACCTGGGGACAACCACTTTCTCCTAAACCTCAACTCCCTACTTTTTTGTCAACACACTCTTGCATGTAAAATCACATGCTATTTTTTCACATTCTCCTATCACTGCATGATACATAAGTGGAGTTGGTATCCCAAGGTTTTGATTGGCTATAAACCTCTAGATACAAGAATTTTATTGGATTTACATTCAGATACATTGTTGATGTAGAGCAATCATTATATAAACATGCTACATACCATATAGGAGGAATAAATGTGAAAATATAACATACAACATAATCATGTATAAACGATGTACAAAATTGTCAATAACTATGAATAATGAAATTGGTTTGATACACACTTTACGAAAAATTAATACTAATATAGTAAGATGGGAATTAAAATCATTGCAAAAGTCCTTAATATAATGTACTTTCTGGACAATTGCTAAATAAATATATATTAAACCAAAATCATTGACTCCACTCCAAAATGAGTCCTTGATAGTGAAAAATTAACTAGAGGTGTTATTACTGGAGATTATCCTGGAGAGAGGTGAGTGATAAGAAAAAATATATAGAAAATGTGATGAGAAATATGTGGGAAAAAACCCTAACATATGTACAATGGATTTCTAAAAGATTTCTCTGTCTCTAATATACTCTCTATCGGATGTGACTGTAGTTATCGCAATCGCAGTGGGATTATTACATTTGTCATAAAAGTATGTAAAGAGACTTTACATTAGATTCTAAGATCTTCTAAAGCACCTGTAGTTGTCCTATACTGCATTGATCAGTTCATACCAGACAACCAGTCAGAAATATTTTATCTTTTTAGCATGGTGTATATGTATATGTATGTTAAGTTTGTATGTTTCGTAGAAGTTTGTATGTTAGTACTTTATGAGTACACGTGTCTAGTACAATGTTAAACACACACCGCATGGTGATATTCAACTCCCTCCGGTATAGTAATGTATGTGACATGAATGAATGAATAAAATATCTATATCAATGGGAGGATACACCATTGACAAAATTCAGCCTAGCTGATTTACCAGCCAGCATAAATTAAGCCAATTGATCTTATTCAACTGAAGAGTACAAATATCCATTTGAAACATTATAATATGTGTTTATTTAAGTTGAAAACCAAAAGTATACCCATAGACCTAGGTCAATCTTTATACATCTATTATCAACCCCTAAGTCTGCATTAAATCACAATGTCAATGGTTGAAAAGAAGCATTTAGCAAACAAATGGTATTTTTCATTATGAAGCATGGACTGTTTATGGAATAATCAAATAATAATTACAAGTGGGAGACAGAGAGACTGAATAAGACAGAATAATTCATGGGAGTTTGTTGTGGCTGCCGACTGACTGTCTCCTGATAAAGCTTCATATGTCAGCTGAACAGATAGCAACTATTTGCTTTCAAATATAGATCAAAGTGTGCATCATTTATAAGTGTGTGAGACCACGAGCTACGCACAAAGTACTGCAATATCGCAGACTCCAAATTTTATAAAATATAGATATGATATGATGAAATGATATCGCAGGAAGCATATCTATTTCACTGCCTTGTGCAAATGCCATTAGGAGCCAAAAAGATCTAGCCGATTAGCCGGGGCCATTCTTCATAGCTGTCAATTTTATCTTTTTAAGTCGCGACCATATTAGAAGCGTTAATCATAGAGCGCCATTTTGCAAATGCAGACAATGCAGGAAAAACAGGACATATACCTGTCAGACTCCATTACATGAACACTCGCTCTATAAAAAAGCAATGCAAGTCGCTTAAAGTGGCAAATGATGATCAAACCGCAACTTCACTGTGGCTGGTACTCGATAAATCATACTACATAATGAAGCAGATGAATAAATTCAAACAAGGGTGACTTAACAGGGAGCAATTGTCAAGCAGCAACCCATGAAAAAAGGCACTGGTGAAAAAAAGATGTCGAAAACAGCATGGGGTACCCCATAGAAACTCGGTAATAACCATCGCCTGCCTTGCCCAACATTATAATTTTACTTTACATACATGGGAGGGCAGGGCAACCACAATTAAAGGCCTCAAACAATAAAGTACCTGAATTCCGCAAGTTTGTTGGGGTATTGCCTGTTTCTGTGGAAACAACTTGTTCAAGGCTGACATCCTTTTCTGCAATAGAAGTCATGATTGTTTATAGACTAGTCTCTTAAATATATACATTGAATGGAGATATTTGTGCTTTTAATTGACTAACAAAATTACTACACACATAAAAAATCTAGCTTTGAAAGAAATATATCGTAATTCTTTTATTTTTATTTCAGTCCCTTACAAATCAAGCCATTTGGAGTCACAAAGACTGTGCTTTGAGCTCTATAATATCAGATTATATGCATGTCTTACATGTAAATGTTAACTGCGCCAAATAAATAAATATATAAATAAATGTTAGTATTATTATTAGACCAAAAGATAAACCTTTTAAAGGTCTGACTAATAAGACACACACACAAGCACTTTCATTATAGTTAGTACTTTGTAAATACTCGTCATTTATATGATTTAGGATTATATTTGGGCTTCATTATGCTATTCAAACATTGCGTGATAACGAGTCAATGCAGCCCTTTTAATTATGTAGCATTAGATGGTGGAGATTGTTGAAAATGTCATCCATCACTCCATATAGAGATCTAATCGTTCTTACCTTCTTCAGCCATTAGTCGTTCAGCCAATGCTTTCTCATACAACGGAGGTAGTTCATCTGAAAATGTTAAATAACATCATTTACCACTGATAATGACAGTAATTTTTTCTTAATATGTTGAAAGAACTACCATGCAAAATAGAATATTGCCAAGCCAGGTATGAAAATGCACTTTTTTAGGGCGAACATATGAAAGCAGGTTGCTTAACTTTCCTACGACAGCTAGATTGTTTAATGTTAAAATCAAAGTTCTCTTCCATTATGTCTTTATTAGATTTTCATATCTAACGGACATCAATATGTGCACTATATTGTATACTTAAAATAATAGTCAATAATAATTGGAATAATCAGATGAGAGAAGTATTACAGTCTATCAAACGATATTTACAAACCATGTTTACTGTTCTTTCTCTATGGCAAAATAACTAATAGTTATCAGCATTTTGATATGTACATTCCTAAAGCCAATTTGAAAAGCTTTGTGTGGACATTGGATCTCTTGACATGACCATGTGATTATATTTCTAAAACATTCTCTGAATGAATATGATTTTTTTAGTAAAAAAACAAACAAACAATAGTTAGCCTTAAAATGTTCATTTAACATTGACAGTTTAAAATGAATACACACATATTAAAAATTGAAGTCATTCATGATTTTTATGCAAACTACTATGGCAAACTATTCACCTCGTCTTACATAATAAAACATGTTGGCAAACATGCCATAAATGTGCATTGACAAAGTCAAACATCCTAAAGCTAAATTCTGACTTTGCTTATACTAAATTAAAAACATCTTTGTATGTATATGTATTATTAGTCCAACAAACAAGTAAACTAAGCCGTTTTGTTACAATGTTTGGTTTGTGGACATAAAATATAAATAGGTATCTCCCAGCGAGAGTAAACTCATGAGGGAATTCAAAGCTGTTGTGTATTTTTGCAAACTAATAGCTGTTTGCCATCTTTTTCTAAATTATTTAGAAAACATTTTTTCTCTTGGAAGATTTTAGACATTGCAATTATTGCTGCATTTTAAACTTCAGTATTTAGATACTTTAGATGCTGTACAAGTTGCAAAATTCTCTTATTTATTACAGGCAACCATGTTTACTATATAAAGCTTATAATTATGTTTTATAAATAGAAAAACTTTAAACTTGGTAGTCTATGAATATCATTATGCTGGTTAGGATTTGGCAAGCAGAATAGAATACAGCATATTTGAAAGTATTTCCATTTCACCCATATCAAAAACAAGTAAAACGGTATGTTCTGTATGACCCAATGACCAGTCTCAAATCTTTTCATCATGCAAACACAACAACATGAAATAACATGCCAGCATACAAACATGTAACATTTACCTGGCAAGATGCACCGACTCCAGTGGTACGGATTGCAGCACACAGATGTTGGATCGTCCAGATAACACTCTGGCAAACGCCTCAAATGTGTAGGTGGTGACTCGGCCTCTGAAGCGCCTGCCAGTGAGGGCCAGCGCCACACCTGACAGCAGAGAATATGTGGCTTGACCATCCTCCTGCCCAACCGGACAGGCCCCTGGGGCAGTGGCACACATGGCGTCACCTCACCACCTTTGCCTTCCACTGCTGCCACCAACGACTCCAGCTGTTTCTCCTTCAGCCTTTTCAGCATGGAATGAGCGACAGCTTTGAGCTCCATCATGTCAGCAGAGTCGTCGTCAGCACTGTGTAGCTGTTTAGTTGGACTCTGTGCTGTGGTGCCACTGCCAGTGTAGCCCTGACCCTCATCTTGAGCCACTTTGAACTTCCACAGACGCTTCACAAGTGTCGAGCGCCGACTACGAAACATAAAGCATTGGCATTCGGCCGGCGCCGTCGTTTGGTCGGCCGGCACGACTGTGGAACCACCATCCACGGGGCGAGTGTCCGGCGGATCTACTCCATTGGCGTTCTGGTCTTGGAGGATGCGCAGGGTGGAACAGTACAGACACTCCACTTTGACACTGCCACAGACAACAACAACAAATTGTATGTAGCTATGCCACTTAGAGAGCTCCTCCCGTACTGTAACATTTATAATCCTGTCCTTAGTTCACATCCACATGGACTTTGCTTATTACAGAGGTGCTCAACTTTATGCTTTACCACTAATGCTGCATTTATCTCCAACTAACAACTATACGATTGCCGACGTGTTTTGACACTCTTTAAAATGGCGATATTTAAAAAAAAAACACCGTAGGCAGTGCTTTACAATATGTAAATCCCACAACAATCTTTGCTTTTATCCTACAGCTACAGCCATCAAGACTCCGGTGTGGATTTCTACTTGGAGGGTTACTGGTGCCAGTAAGTCGCGCTCTCGTCGCGATTCAAACCTTTACAATATCCAAACGATTTCGGTGTGTTATCCGCATAAAACCATCCAACGGGCATCACCGACTGTTTCATTGACATTTCACTGGGTCACTTTTACATTACTTTAACTGCGTGCGCATATCAAACGACAAACTCAAAACTCATACATCCACAACAACAACATCGTTTACTGATTACTTCACAAGCTTCAATAACACACACTATCTTCATGTGTGTGGCTTTACATGAGGACGAGTCCATTCCACTCCTTAGGCAATGAA
The DNA here is from genome assembly GCA_019095985.1 of Streblospio benedicti. Lineage (NCBI taxonomy): Eukaryota > Metazoa > Annelida > Polychaeta > Spionida > Spionidae > Streblospio > Streblospio benedicti. The sequence continues at coordinate 14,198,085 of CM032664.1, read as the reverse complement.
AAGGGGCGCAGCTCTCAATTAACGAAGTGCAACACTGGACGACACTTGCAACTAATCGGGGTCTTCCTGATAAACAATATCCGCTAAAAAGCAATCGTGGCTTCCTTTTGTATGCCGCGTTTCTTTAACTGAAAGCGACAAATAACCGAGTTGGAAGAAGACGAGTAATGCGCTAAACACGGCTGGTCCCTTGTAAATGGCTGATCCACTCGACCTGCCCCAGAAAGGGAGTACATAGGTGAGTGGTTTGAAGGGAGTGATAGTAGCGCGGCTAGACTTTTAGACGCGAGCCTGTCCGAATTGATCAATCTGCTCCACTTGAAATACATGTACACAATATATATATTTCTATTTTGTTGTTTTCTTCTTCCCCCTGCCTATTACGATCTTTTGAAGTATTGGTTTATAGATTTAGACCTACGTGTATGTGATATGGCCATAAAGTTGTAACGCGGAAAATAAATTACTTCATATCGATAATGTGCAGTTACAGAGAGAAATATGATAGATGAATTATAAGTACTGTGCAAATGTGCTAAAGTTGTATTATTAATTGTTATTGTGCAGTGGTATCAATACTCAATAGAGATGTGGTCTCTATACAGAGGTTCATTTTGATAGCTTTATATAGGTTTGGGACTGTCAAAAATGGTCCTATTACAGAGGTGGTCTCAATAGAGGTGGTCTTAATTGGAGGTTGTACTGTACTTATTTAATGCGCACCGGCATAAATGTACACAACGTCATGTTCATTCATTATATAGTACATTCTTGAGAATACAAGATGTTTATTGGCGTCAATGTTGTAACGAGGAAAATAAACTACGTTGTATTTGTAATATACAGCTACAGAGCATAAATAAAAGAACCATGTGCTTAGAGTTGCAATATTCATTCTTACCGCAGTAGTGTACAACATATATAACATATCGGGAGATAGTAAACAAAATCATATGTCAATTTGTGTTTGAGGTCTTGCAATTTTTGAATCCCATGCTCATGTAAATGACCACAAATTATAAATAGCAAAGTCCATGTGGATGTGAAGTAAGGCCCGGATTATAAATGTTACAGCACCGGAGGAGCTATCTAAGTGGCATATAGCTAATACGATTTGTTGTTGTTGTTGCTGCTGCTGCTGCTGTTGTTGTTGTTGTTGTTGTTGTTGTTGTTGTTGTTGTTGTTGTTGTTGTTGTTGTTGTTGTTGTTGTTGTTGTTGTTGTTGTTGTCTGTGGCAGTGTCAATGTGGGGTGTCTCTGCAATAGTTTGCAATTGTTTGATTGCATTAGAATAGACTCTATGTGTTGTTACAGCTCTACCTAGCTGTGATCACAGTCCATCGTTTTGACGACAGTTCAGTAATATTACAAGGGAAATCGGTGAACATATGAATGTAATTGGATGGTTGTAACTTTTGTAATCCCATGCAAAGTTATACCATTCCCATGGTTGTTGTTGTTGTTGGTGGTGGTGGTGGTGTGTGTGTGTGGGGGGGGCGTCTTTCAAAGTCGGGTTGGGTATATATGCTCAGCAGAAAGACTCCGATTTTGAGATAACAAAATGCCTAAGACCCATGCATATTTCTTGGTGGCCACACCCCCAAAGACCCCCTAATTTCCCTAAATTTCAAAACAAAGACACACACTTTTGAAAAAAAGTATGAAGCATGATGATATTTTGTTGTTAGCGTAAAGTTTAATATAGTTTCAATGTATTGTTATTGAAGACAACCCCCCCCCCCCCTATTCTAGCATATGCGAAATTTAAGACCCCCATTTTACAAAAAAAGAAGACCCCCCCCCCCCCCATTTTGAACTCAACGTGGAGCATACATACCCAGATGCAAGTGCACCCCGGGGGGTGCGGGGGAATATTCAATCACATAACAACCGTACGTGCAAGGGTAGTCTATATCGTTCCACAATATGTCACTTGAAGTAGATCTATATATGTGGTAAACTTTTTTCTATCTTTTTATTTCTTTATTAAAACAACCAAAGTGGCTGGTAAATACACTTAAATGAAACTGCCAGTTGCTTATTAGAATAACATAGTCGCACTTGATCAGTGATAGCACAATTAATTAATGTATATGATTTGGATTTTATTTTCGTGAGAACAGCGAACAGTCGAGTCGGTGGACGGCCCCCTCGAGACAAAAATGTTCCGCGGAATAATTTTACCAGCATTCTCTAAATAGTATAGGTCAATTTTGTATGTGTTAATGATAACAAATAATTTTATGTGTTTATAAAGAATTAAATTTATACTTTTAGTGAACTTCAATATAAATTTTATCGTAAAAGTTATGATGTCAATCGACATTCATAATCAATATTAGAACTATGTTTTGCAGGTATTTTCTGTAAAATGTAGAACACTGAGTAATAAGGCTGGAAAACATGATGGTACGACAAATTAAAACTTCATCGTCAGGAGTCTAAACCTGAAATTCTTGCACGTGTGCCGTTTACGTCAGGAGTCTCATGAAGAATTATTCTATCGTTCAGTTTTCAAATATTGTAGATCCGCTACAAAAAGATGGATTTTATTTGAAAGATGTTAATAGTCTTTTACCATACCTGGATGAATACCATTTCTCACAATACAAATGTCATGTTTGTTTACACAGAAAAACATATATTCACAAACATATATCTTCAAGGAAATGTGACCCGACACATATTTATCTATCTCTTTTTCACACTTTTTGTTTAAAACGAATCAGACTGTTGAAAAGGTAACAGAAATTACTTGTGTTCACATAGAAAGGAAAGGAAGGAACTGGGCAGTGTTCCACTTAAGCGTGGGGGAGGGGGGAGGGGTTCGCCAAGTTTCTGACAAACCAGCCTTATATGATGCACATTGTGACTGGCGTGTGCTGTCCCGTAGTGGTGAGAAAAAAGGCATGCCTGTCTATAGATGAGTGTCAGGCTGCTGTGTGTGTAATGTACGCCCGAACTGTTGCAACTACGGCAAGGAGGGGGTCAGGTTTGAACGCCCGAATAGTGAATTTCAAGTCCTTCTTGCCTTGGTGTTGGACCTTCCTAATTGTTGGAATCACAAATTCCACATGATCCCCTCCGTCTGAGAAAAACTCAAGGTTCAGCGCCTGGAAATCTGATGTTCTAGCTGTCTTCAATGAGAGTAGCATTGTTGTCTTCAGAGTAAGTATCCTATCACTCAACGATTGGTTGCCACCTTGATTCCGGATGTAGTTGAGGATGGTGTCCCCGTCCCCAAATGTTGGTATATTTGGGAGTTGGAGGCCATTGATTATGCACACCTAACATCAATTTTTCTACTAAGGGGTGTTGACCCACTATCCCCCTTTCCCAGTCGCTGTGGGAATACGAAAAAGGCAATCAGTGCACGTTGATTGTGCTGTAAGCCAAGCCTCGCTCAAAGAGGTTTGACACATAATCTAACACTGATCCTACAGGGGCTTGAAATGGATCAAGGCTCTGCTCACTGCACCAGCTAGTCTACTGACCCCAGCCTGATTGGTAAACAACCTGTGTGTCAAGTTCAACAATAGTTTCTAAACAAGGATAATAATCAGTTCATACACTGAGCTTTCAACAGCATCCGCCATCTTGATCGCAGTGGTTGACGTCATTCGTCGTCACTGGGACCTCGGGAAATCCCCGGGTTGCGCGCCCCCTCCCTCTCTCGGGTGAGGACATTGTTCCAGATGGAAGGAAGCTGGTACCTGCCCCCATCTCTGTTTAGTGAGGGCTTGAGTTTCCTGATATGAATGGCCTCTTTCACGCCACGTTCGAAATATTTGAGTTCCACACATACGGTAAGATTTTAGTCCCTTCGAGAGAAACACTGTGTCCTTTACTGTCATGTGTGCAGGTGACGAGACACCTCTGATCCAGCTGAACTGGGTCTGCGATGTTCTAGGAACCTCGCTTTTAACGCGCGTTCAGTCTCTCCCACATACGAGGCCTCGCAATCCTGGGACTTTATCTGGTAGACCGGTCCAATCACATGTTCTTTCTCCAGGGGGTCCTTGGGTCTCACCAGTAGCTGTCTGAGAGTGTTCACAGGTTTAAAGAACACCTGCACACTGTATTGGTGCATCACCCTTCTTATGTGTTCAGACACTCCTTGACGACGAATGACGTCAACCACTGTGATCAAGATGGCGGATGCTGTCGAAAGCTCAGTGTATGAACTGATTATTATCCTTGTTTAGAAACTATTGTTGGACTTGTATATTTCATATCCAGGATAAATGAATTTCCATAAAAAAACCAAACCTGTGTGTCATCTCTGATGGACTCCTCGATAAGTCTGGCAGCGTTTTCTGAAATGCTATTGTCTGTCAAGATGGTGGACACATTCCAGGCCGCCAAATGCAGCAAGCCATTCTTCAAGAGAGAGTGGCGGAGCCCCAATTGCGAACGTAGCAGTTTTTGTGATGGTGGTAGGCAGCAAGGCACTTTCACAGCCATGTCTAGGAACATTGCATACCACTCTTTATTGCTCCAAATCGGCCCTGCCACCAGCAGGATCTTTATGAACCAGGATCTGACGCGCCTCCATCAAGAAGGCCGCACATTTTGTCTTCTGCTCGAGCCATTGGGATTTATTGTGAACCACAAAAAGTTATCACTGACACCATCTCAAGACCAGGAGTTCCTGGGCCTCAGGGTGCATACAGTGTCAATGAACCTCACACTGCTGGACTACAAATGCTTGGAAAGCATGACCATGTGCTAGGAAATGCTGGCAGTACCAGTCCGCCTGTTAGCCCAGCTCATTGGCAAACTTACAGCCACAGTTTCGGCTGTGCCACCAGCCCCGTTGCATTACCACAGCAATCAGATTCTCAAGTTCCGCTCACTCCTTCACAAGAAGTCGTACGATACATCAGTATGCCTTACAGCAAACAGCAAGGAGGATCTAAATAGGTGGATTCTCAATCTGGAACTCCTAGCCGGCAAGGCAATCATAGTAGGCCATGAGCTGGGGGGGGGGGGTCAAAAATGAACTTAGATATTGAACAGAAAGGCGTCTGTTGCTGTAACTAACATATTGAACAGGTGTCTATTGCTGCGGTTTCAACTGTTGTCAAGTAAGTAAGAAAATGAAGCCTTGATCAGCAGAGTCCTGTTGATCATGGTTGTTATGATGATTAGAATACAATGATTATTTTAGGTGCTTGTGTTAAAGAAGTGGACCAGGGCACTGCAACGTCCTGTCAGGTGACAAGTGTACTTGACATAGAGAGATTCAGTAACATAGAGGCTAGCAGGATTAAGGCTGTATACAAGGCTATAAATATTATCATTGGCGTCAAGTGGCCTGAAGAGGCCTTGCGCAATCGATATTGGCCAAGTATGAACACCTCTGAAAGGCATGCGAAAGGTTAGCACAATGGACTAGAGCGTGCACACATAATGACTGGTCTGGTGTTAGTAGGAGACTGTGAGTTCGATTCCACGGCCTTTCAAATACCTTTACAAGCCTGTCTCTTGAATTTCCTTACAATTGGTGAAAGACCACGGACCCGGGTGCTTCAGTTTCTAAGCTACTGGGTAGTTCCCTGTATGTACCCAGTGGGCTGACCCTGTATACAGATAGTGAGGGAGGGGGCTACCGCCTGGGTAATCTTGAACTCAGATAGTTGGGTATGTGTGATCTGACGGATGGTGGAAAGTTAGATCTGAGAATTCTTATGGGTCTTTCGGTCACCGAAAGCTGACTATGGGACGGTCCATTCCCGGGAGAATTCCTGATCTCATAGCCCTGTGTCCCTGGCTCACTGATGGTATAGAATTTCCTATCTCTCTCTCCAAGCAGCAGCAGTAGCTAGGTGATGGCGACTTTGCGGAGGCCCCTGATCTCTAATGGATAGCTCGAATCTGTACCCGCACAACTCTAGAGCGCCCAGCAGATAGTCCAAGGTTCTCACGGTGTCTCAGGGGCAGTGACGAAGCAAGAGCGGCATCGGTCTTGTGGGTGGTTGTCGAGGAGAAGGGAGCTGGGGGAGTATGTAAAAGAAGTGGGCCAGGGCACTGCAACGTCCTGTCAGGTTACAAGTGTACTGACATAGAGATTCAGTGACATAGAGGCTAGCAGGATTAAGGCTGCATACAAGGCTATAAATAGTATCATTGGCGTCAAGTGGCCTGAAGTGGCCTTGCGCAATAAATACTGGCCAAGTATGAACACGTCTGAAAGGGGTGCGAAAGGTTAGCTCAGTGGACTAGAGCACCTGTCTCACACATAATGACTGATCTGCTATTAGCAGGAGGTTGTGAGTTCAATCCCACGGCCTTTCAAATACCTTTACATGCCTGTCTCTGGAATTTCCTTACAATCGTACTTTCCAGCCATGTTTTTGAATCAACGGCAAAAGTTCTGTTTGACAGTAAATCATTTGGACTTATAGTATCTTCAGAACTTGTGAGACTGTATGACTGGCACAGAATTATCACATTTGGCATAGACTGGAATAAGTTTTAATCACAATGTCCTCTGGCAGCTGCAGAGCCAACGGCAGTCCACTGGCAGTTGTTATCTGGATACGACTATTCAAACCAAGTCAGTATGTGATGCTTTTGACATTATAACGATGAAAAGATGTGAATCAATAATAATGAGGGGGCACTAAAAATAATAATAATATATATATATAATAATAATAATAATATATATAATATATAATAATAATAATAATAATAATAATAATAATAATAATATATATATATATAATAATAATAATAATAATAATAATAATAATAATAATAATATATAATAATAATAATATAATAATAATAATAATAATAATTTACCTTTCTCACAGGGCACTAAGGACAGTCACATACATGTGAAACATATGAGGGGTTATCTGGCATCCACTATTCAAACCAACCCGTATGTGATGCTTTGGCCAATATATATATATATATATATACATTATAACGATGAAAAGATGTGAATCAAACATATATATATACTAAAATATATATATATATATATATGGGTATCTACATAGTAATTCATATGCTAATATGACATTAAACATTAAATTCTAAACCATGATTATTTTACATGTCTAACGTTTCGGTTTTCACATTTATGAGACTAGCCAATGTAGACGATGTGGCAAAGTGATCGTTCAATCATGGGTTTTATTATCTGTGTCAGACTGTGAAGTTTACATGTCTTGTGAGAAAATAGCGAATTTATAACACTATTCTTGTATTTCAGCACTAATTATTTGACCCTCTGAATATAATAGTGATACAGTTATGTGACTATCACCTAAATTAAGGGGATATCTACTGAGGTCATAATGACTTCTATGTTACCTTTCACACCCCCTGTTGTTAAACGTCTGCTTGGTTGGAAGAAAGGAGAGGCTGATAAGGAGGATAATAAGTGGTCGGAAAAAGCTGTCAAAAGCCTTGTTAAAAAGTTGAAAAAAGGTGGTGGACTTGACGAGCTTGAAAAGGCTATTACCACACAGGACCAGAATACAAAGTGCATTACCATACCAAGGTAAAATGCTTGACAAACTAGACTTAGAGTGTCATAATATGGCTGTAATATCATATGCTGCAGAGATAAGATAGGTCAGGAGTTTCGGTTCAGGGCTAGGCTTAGCTCCGCTTTAAGACTAGGACACCAAGAAATAGTCTAACCGTCTAACCTTAGTGGTCTACGGTGACGGTACTGGTACAGTACTGTTACTGCTACTAAAAGTATTTGTGATTAGCAATGTTACTTCCAATTAGGTTTATCAGTATCCAATATATTGTGCTCACTCATTACATCTGGTAGGAATTTAATGGCAGGATATTCCGACTTGATATTAGACTGACTTGCATATAGTTTGTTCCATGTCTCCAATATGTAGAAATGCATTTCGGAATGACGGCGCCTGAATCTACGAATAATTTACCGTTAGACACTTGATGCACAGACAGTGCCGTCATTCCACCACAAGTTTTAAAACCAATGCATTTTTTACTGCTGCGTTAGTTCAAAAATGCATATTAGAATGACAGCATCATGTGTATCTTTTATTCTTAGACGTCTCATTCATATTATGAGCATCACTCAAATTATGGGCACATCAGTATCACTTGCTAAACAAATTGTCAGTTATTCTCCTATTTGTTATTTACGACTTATGTTTTGATTAGCGTCGAACGCATGCGTTGTCATGGAGATAGACGTAATCTTCGATGGATGTGCCCATAATTTGAGTGATGCTCATAATATGAATGAGACGTCTAGATGTGGGTGTGTGCTGTCATTCCGACGCATGTCTTTAAACTGACGTGTGACTGTCACAAAATAATGTATGTGTCGATTTGAAAACTCATGTAGGAATTACTGCAATTATATCTAGCGTATTTTTTGATGCACTATGGAAGCCTTTTTAGGCATTGCATTTGATATGCTTTACATTAATTAAGTGACATGTAACAGATTATACAAGTTTATTTCATGAATATGATTTATTACACAAGAACACAAGCATGAAAAAAATAGTCATTTTCAAATATTTAATTACACATTTAGCATATGTTTATAACAATTAACAAAAATGTATATTTCTAATTAGGTCCTTAGACGGCCGGCTGCAAGTTTCTCATCGCAAAGGCCTACCTCACGTTATATATTGTCGTCTGTGGAGGTGGCCTGACCTCCATAGCCATCATGAACTGAAAGCTGCTGATGTCTGTGAATTTGCATTTCATCTAAAGAAAGACGAAGTCTGTGTTAACCCATACCATTATACTCGAGTTGATACACCAGGTAATATTTGTTTTAAAGTGAAGAGATTTTTGTAGTCAAAGCTGGTGCTGTATTTCCAACACAGCGTGACGCATTTTATACAGATCTGTTGCAAATGTGTACGTTTGATGGATTGAAAGGGTGCCTCAGTGTAATAAGGTTTTAGCAATGTTCAATATGCTGATGTTCGAGCTACTGGTATATCACGCTAAATTGTCACTTGCATAAGTCTCATTGCAGTTGTGTCCACTCCCGCCCCTAAGTATTATAAATTGCTGATTAAAAATGTCATAAATATTACTTTATGACATTTATTTTTCTGATTTCACGCATTCTTTAGACATATAGCAATTATAAATGTCAACATATCCCTCCATGATTATTTTAGTAAGTTCACACGTTCTTTGACATATATGGCAATTATAAATGTCAGTAAAATCCTCTATGATATTTATTTTTCTGATTTCTCGCGTCCTTTTGACATGTATGGCAATTATAAATGTCAACATATCCTTCCATAACATTTATTTTTTCTGATTTCACACATCCTTTTGACATATATATGGAAATTAGAAAATGTCATCAATATCATTTCATGACATTTATTTTTCTGATTTCATGCATCCTTTTGACATTTATTGGCCAATTGACATTGATAGCAATTCAAAAATGTCTAAATGACTCACGAATTTTAAGAAAAATAAATGTCATAAATGTCAAAATGACTCGGGAATTTTGTGAAAAATCAATGTAATGAATGTGAAAATGTCACGACATTTTCCCAAAATACATGTCATAATAAATGTCGACATATGTCATTCGACATATGTACAGTCAATGTCAATGACATATATCAATGCCAACCCTGATGCATCAGTTGTAAGTTTTGAAAAGCGTGACTGTTCCCTGACACGATTCAAAATGAATGGCGGAGAAACAGTTTTTGAAAAATGTATTTCTATAAGTTGTCTTGCTTCTAAAATGATAAGATTGCTCAGCGGCATCAAGAAATGCACAAATGATATGAAAGTAAACAATAAACAGTTTACTTGATTTGTCAACTTTATAAAAACTACTCCACAACTCACGTCTGTGCTTTAAAATTTACTTTGAAATGTCAAGGTAAGGCTTTTATGAATAAATGAATATGAAAAAATTAATATGAAATAAGCCTGGCAGGTGTTTATAATTTATATGTGAAAAACGGCTATAAAACAGGTACTTTTCTGCGCTAAATCAAGTGGTAATTGTCACTTGTGGGACAACCCTATACGAAAGACTTAAATGAACGAAATAGCTGAGAACCGAAGTGTTAAAGGTTATGCTGAGTGGTCAAACAAGTATGCTTATAAAGAAGCATTATGATGTGTTCTGTGCATTCTGAAAGTGTCTTTCATTTAAACATCTTATCAAAGTATGTAAAACAATTTAAATACCACGCAATAAGAGGCCAGTATATACTCAACAAAACACGTGAACGCGAGAAATGTCAACAGAATGATTTTTTGAGGCGTAAAAGAAGCTTATTTGTTAAATGAGGCGTCTGTCGTTAGAAATGCACGGCACGTCTGGCGAAAATCATTCGATTATGCAATATCACGTGACTTTGTGTTTTATTTGACGAGACGGCATGGTATTTTTAAAGGTGGAAATAGTATTAAACGCGGAGAATGTGAATATTATTTTCATCACACTTGCAATGGATAAGGCATCGTCTATTGATACTGAATTTTACAAAACAAATATGATTTTGACTGAGCAATATCTTTAAGGTTATAATGATATAGATTCATAAGGTATTCAAATTTTTCTAAGCAGCCTAAAAATTCTGAGTACACTATGATATGCAGTTATTAACAAACAACTGTTGATTCCCAATGTAGTGAGATTCTATGTTTATATCAACTATGGATGACCAACGCTTGTATCATAGATAAAAAAAATGTATAGTCCAAGACAATGCTGGTGTGAATTCGAATAATGTTATTTTATGTCAAATTGTTATAGTCTCTTTAGAATATCACATACCGTATTCCCCCGCATATAAGGCCATGGTTCGAGAACTAATAAAAACTAATAAGAACAAAAAAATGTCAAAACCCTCGGACAATACAGGGTGAAAATTGAAAATTGAAAAATACGTCTACCCTGAACCCCCACGAGTGACCAAAGACACACGGAAACAACAGAATACACTTCAAGAAATCCTGTACTCGTATGCGTAGGCTAGGCCTACACATAACCATGAACATGCTTTGGGCAATGTTAGAAGCTCACACACGTTTCACTACTTTCCATCAATGATTCAGAATGAACATCGATATAAACCTTCGACGGAAGCTTGAATCAATGTTTAAAGATGTATATTTGTGTTAATCTGCAGCCCTAAATAAGATTTAACAAATAATATATTTTTTCAAAACAAATCTTACTGGTAGAGTTCTTGCAAATGATACGCGATTCTCTAGTAGCTTTCCACAACGCGACGTTGTTATAATGATGCATAAGTAATCAAAACGGACTCGGACCTCGACTTTTAAATGCTTTCGATATATCTCTAGTGTGTGAGTATGACTGGTAGTTGCTAACTTCCTTAGTTCAAATATTTATTGAATTAGGTTTGTACGATGTCACCAAGCTATGAAAATCCTTGTGACAATGATGAATACAAAGACAGCATTGCTAGAAAAGATATGAAACTAATAATTATCATTGATGATAAAAGGAAAACATTGTGCACACTGTCAAAAGTCGGTACTTTCATCATCGCTCGACTAGGTAGACTAGTACCATCCGTAACACATAACAACCCATGATTAAGAAACTTAGTGGTTCACTATAGTAAATATTACTTCGAAGTTCAGATAGGCTTAATGTTTGAAAAACGCCCATAGGCGTTTAGATGAGAGCTTTTTCCATCTACAAGGTGTCTGAAAAGTAGCAAATTTCTGCTATACGCCCATGGGCTTGTATGTCAAAATGTAAATGTCGAACAATCATAGTCAACTCTCCAGGGGCTGTACTGCTCAGTCGACTCCTTTACACCAGGTCATTGGCGCCTTTGTCACTCAACGTTTTACCTTTCCTAACTCCCTAGGGAGCATACAACACTGGCCGCATACAACATTTGCGGCTGTAGCTTCGGGTAAAGTTTGCTCAACACTCACCACCTGACCCGACCAGGAATTGAACCCGCGATCTTCTGGTCACGAGTCCAACTCCCTATCCATTCGGCCACGGAAGCACACGTGCGGGTGAATGCGGTAGATAGAAGGCAAATTGTTCTAGACTCGTGAGCTGGAAGTTGTGTCCGTATATATACTGAGTTGAGTAGCGTCGGCAGTTGTATCAGTAATAAAGCATCAAATACAAGATCCTGGTAATGAGATGTGAAGGTGGTAGAGACGTCCGGGATTGAACCTGAGACCTTTCCAAGTAGTCACCTAACAATTACTCTTATAATAAACTCTCAAAGTTGTAATTTTTAAAGAATTGAATTTTGATAAATTTGATATATTTGAAATATAGCAATCTGAGTTTGTTAGATAATGTTGCGTAAATCATCAAATGTATTTACCAAAACTAGCAGTACAGTACTTTAGATGAGTACTCGTCCGCTAGTCTGAAATTAGTATTAAAACAACAGACGAGTAAGAATCTTAACTTGCTCATCCTCTAGACGACCATCTTCGCCATAATTTGTGGAACATGTAGCACAAGTAGCATTTTTCTCAGGACAAGTAACCTTTTTGCCATACTAGTCTTATATACTAGTAAGCTTTATCAGTTATCTGGGATACTGCAATAGCTCGTGAAATCACGGACATGGGTGATACTTGCAAAATTGGCTATGATTACAGGGCTGTAGCTACATATAAGGCAGGTGAGGCAACTGCCTCTGTTTTTGGGAGTTTTTTTTTTTCTCAAACCCTGAATGAAACTGAAAGTTAACATATTTGTTTTGTATGCTCCAAAAATCATATAATTATCACGTAAATCAAACTGGATACAAATTTGAAAAGCATCTGTATTCATACTTGACAAACACACTCTTTCATTTTTAACGTGTAATTTTTGCTTTCTTAATCAATAACTGTGTTTTATTTCTGAGCCTCAAAGGCTAATTAATAGAAAAATATACTGGGGTTGGGGTGCCCCAAATCCACTCTAGAACAGCTGCGCGGCTACGGCAATTGCCTGCACCCTCGTTAAACTTCTTTGCCTCCTCTGTTTTGCAATCCTGGCTTAGTTTGGTACTAACACCCCCCAGACACTATTGTAAGTACCGTGAATCTCATTTTCGAATGTAACATTACCTTATATGGTCATAGGTTTGGAAGCATTTTCCTGAACAATCAAAGCATATATTACATTGACAATAACACCCAGATATACATGCATAGAATATCTTTTATCACACAATTGAATATGGATAGACATGTTCCACATTTTGGCGACAGAAAGCAAATAAATCTTCGAATGGGTGTACGGTGTTTAACAATTTTGTAAACATCTAGCTGTGTGGGATTATGATGACAGGGGTAAATACCGTACACGCTGCGTTTGCAGTTCATTTTCTGCGCATCACAAAATGGGTAAACACTGTACATCGATTCGCGCGTTCTAACTAATTTTTTTAAGTACATGTAAACGACGAAGTAAAGTAAAAGTATCTTTAATTTTGAAGATTATTTATTTTTGCATGAAAGAGTGTCGTAATAATTGTATTTTTGTGTGTACGTTAATATGAAAACTTGATCAAACCATATAAGGTAATATTTACATACGAAGACGAGATTCACAGTACTTACAAATAGTGGCTGGGGGTTGACTAAGTACAAACAAAATTTGACAAAATTCAATGGACTTTTTGATAGTACAATCTTCGTTTGTTCTCAACAACATGTTATCCTTAATGGCTAGTTTATACCCATGGGGCTAAAAGCTCAATAACAGACAAAGATCAAGTCACATAACCTATTTCTGAAGTAAATACAAATGACGAAGAAAAACTAGATAAAACATACAATAAAAGTGCTTTAATCTGTCGATTATTACTATTATTTTTTACTGGGCAAATCGACCATCGTTCCTGACAGCACCAACCCTGTTCTGATTGCCCAGCATTCCCACAAATTGATAGCACAATCCTGAAATTAGCTGCCTCCTGTCATAACTGCAACTAAGCCCTGTACCCGTGTACCAAATTAAGATGTTATGCCCCTCACCCAATCCCCTGCTCCAGCTTGAATTGTCTGGTTGTGATGCATGTCCCCTTTTCCTTAACATTACGTTTGACGTATCATGCAATGAATATCAAGGATGTTGAAACGATTGAATTGATCATAGCAGCTAAGCAAGCCAAAATGACGGATTTGGAAATAAATTGTCTAATACATGAAAATCAGACAACATACAGGAAAATAAATACTGGCTTGCAAAGGAATAGTTGTTTGATATCGATTTGAAATCAACGCGAGCTGTTCCATTCACCAAACATTGTGTGAAGTTGTCGACAATCAAAAAAGATCAACGTATTTATATTTACATTGAACCAACTTCTCCATATAATTAAATACCCGGGATATAATACCACGAGATGTATAAAAAATGGGGTGTCAAATTGTTAAAACTCATGATAAAAGATATCTTTTGATTAAAATTTTGTTGTTATTATATTGTATATATTAATGATGAGTGTATGAGGCACTAAGCATTATTACAATTCAAATCAGGAACGTATTAAAAACAAATAAAAAGTAATAGTGTCAAAATCACCCACTAGGTGGCAGCACTATACTGTCTGGTTTCAACAGAGCAGACAAGGCAATAACATTTACGTAGTCTCGGTTTGTTGCTGGTGCTTATATGTTGAAGCTGCAGCTGCAAGCTTTATTATAGTAAAAAGCTTAGGATAATAATATACACTGCATGTCTTGTGGCTTACGATCAACTACAGTGATAATCATTCTGTGAAGGATTCTCTTATCAATGTGCAATACTTACAATTGATTTCATTGACTATTAACCTATATTCAAAGCAAATGTTATGAGCGGAAAAATCTAAAAAAAAGACAACTACTGTCCTCTGCTGCTGCATTGGCTGTAGTAGCAGATAGCAGTGTTTTCTTCTCTTACCCTATTTGGACTTAACGTTCGCTTGCAACAATGATGAAGCTCACAGGATTACGCCAATTGACACAACGACGTGACAGAAAGCGGCCGAGCCCAGGGTCAGAACCTGTCAGCCCCCAAGGAGCGGTCCACCCTCACCACCCTCACCACCTCCAAAGAGCTCCAGGTGCTGGTCTGTGGCTCGCATTCTGTGTGACCAGATACTGTTCTGTGTTTTATGTCCTTTTTTTTCTGGCCAGTTTACATGGTGTGTGAGGTATGAGTACTGTCGAGATAGATTTTCATGGAAAGTACGAAGAGGTTATTCTGGTGCTTTTCTTTGTAAATAACCTAATACTACGTTGGTTAGTAATTTTATTTAACTTTTACTCATTTTAAGTGATGTGTAATTAATCAGGTTTTTATGTTCATACTGATTCAGTATTAATTTAGTTCGCTTTGCTAATTATTAGAGTCTAAACATGTTGCGATATGTTTATAGTTGTATGTTTTTTAATATCAAGAACCTCAATTCTTTATTCATTATTCTCAACTGAAGCTTATTTACTTGAATGTTATATGTGCTCCAAATGAAGGGTGTACTAATAAAAAGAGCATAAAACATGGCATGCTGTGAAAGAAGCATTAGTAAGGTTCAATTGCTTTCCTTATGAAGTACGTGTAGCAATTCACTTTAAAAAAAGAAATAAAAAATAACCTGCAATACAAAACAACTGTTACCAACAGAGATTAGAAAGAAGTAAAAATGCATTATATTGTGGTGACAATTACAATGGAATTTAATTGACTTGGTATTTTTTTCTCAAAATGTAGTATTTATTTATCACACAAATGAAGAGTTTTATGCCACATTGACATTGATAAACTTAGAGCTCATTTTTTATTTTGTGCATCTTTTGATGTGATTGTTGTTGGCTTCAGCGCTGAATAGTTGGAGACATTTACAGTGTACTTGGCTCAAACATGAATAGTTTTGCCTGTTTCATATTTTTGAAGCTTAGGCACATATTAGTATGATGTTGCAGCTATGTAAATATCATTTTAACTTCCTTTTTATACTTCTATAAATATTGACTACAAGAAGTTTACGTTTTTTTGGAAGGTTAAAGTTTGTATCAGTAGCTAATACATCTATTAATGATGATGAGGAAGCATTTGTGTAAGAATATTTTTCAAGGAAAAAAGTATTGTGCAACTTTAGTCTAGTGGAACAATTCAGATTTTTACAAAGTCTTTATTTTGATGCGATCTCACCGAGGAAGTATTCAGCAACTATATTCACATTGCTTTAGCTGTCTCATGAAGTTGGACTAATCTCTTTATGTTCAGTATTGTATTTAACGTAGGTGGCATGTAGCACGTTTTGAGCATTGTAGTGGGAATAGTACATATAAACAGTAATTTTCACTGTTATATACTGAACAAGGCTAATGCCAAGTGAAATGCTATATGGCCGTAGTAGGGCCTCCCTTTTCCCTCCCCCCCCCCCCCCCCCCAAATTTCTAAAAACTGCACCACTACACAGGACATCAAAACTTTGTTGGCTTCAGGTGCCCTATGTGGGCCCCAGACACCGTGCCTAATGTGCCCCGCCCCCCCACACACACACACACTGTAATTTGGCTTCCTACGGCCCTGTGTTTGAGAGTAAGAATGGTATAAATACGGCAGGATGAAGTAGACAATGTATCCTTTCTAACACAATGCCTTCAAGTACCAATATTGTTTGACAGACGAAATTGAGTATGTAAAGTTTGTGACCAAATTAATACATCTTATTATTTGCTAGATGCGCGTGCCAGCACTCCGTCTGGCGTTAACAGTCCGTCACACCTACATTTTAGTGACGTGACGATCTACTAACGTCTGACGGAATGCTGGCGAGCGCATCTAGCTGTGTAACTATTATTGTAGTATGTATCAACATCAGATATATATGGTTGGTTATATGGTTGAGGTAATAAGACCACTTTTCATGCTCCCAAACTTGAGCTTCCAAACATTCATGAAGCGACCATAGTGAACCTCAATATAAAGACCATCTCTATTGAGACCACTTGTCTTTAGGTCAGTCCCATGGAGGGTTTTAATAGAGGGTTTTTCCTCTAATGTAAATGTTTGAAAATTGGTCCATTAAGTTACCAATTCACAACACTGCAAAATTTAACTCCCCAGCACCATGAGACAGCTGAAGCACTGTGATTTTCTGAATTTGTGGCACTGATGTGGTTTCATGGCCAAATGATTAGTGTTTGTGGCCAGAGGGTTGTGGGTTTGAATCCTGGTCGGATCTCTTGGTGGGCGTTGAGTTAACCCACGCCCAACATTGCTCCATGGCACCTACATGTTAAATAGATAGAGATGATATAACAGATCTGGTGATGTAAGCCTATGTATGTAAATGGTTAAATGGTGTTGAATCGTAACAGGCAGCTCCCACTTTATGCTCCCCAGGAAGTTGAGAAACATGAGTGCCCGGGCACGAGTGCACCACAATGGATCTGGTGTAATTGATGGAAAGTTTGTTAAGCAGTTGATAAGACTCAAATTTAATCCAACTGTAAAAACTCGAACATTTACATTTACTTTTATTTGTATTTCCAATATGCAAATACGAGAACTAAATGCTAAATAGTCTTGATTGATTCAATGTGTCAATGTGCTTACTGCATAGCATGTGTTACCTAAGAACATTATACACAAGTCAGCGTCATTCTATTTGAGACTACATCTTGTACATTTTGTTCAGATTCAGACTCATGGCAAAGACATGCAAATAAGATAAGGAAATTATTCCTCACAATCCAAATGTTCATGGAATGTTTGTTCTCATTGCAGTATTACCACCAGTCCTAGTACCTAGGTCGTGTGACATTTCCGTGGCAGCGGAAGATATCTCGGCGCTCATTGAGCGAGAAAAACGTGAGCGCTACAGCGACACAGTACCAGCCAACACGGATTTCCCAGTAGGACTTGGGGAGAATTCATTTTCTCTCCCAGGTAGGTGTTGAATTTTCAATTTCAAAGTTACAGGGTCAGGATTAGGTGGGAAAGTGCTACTCGTCAGCAGGAGGAGTAGCACTTAAATATCTACTTGTCCTCAGCAAAATCTACTCGTCTTCCAAAGAACTTAGCAGACAGATATACTTTTTTCGATAGGCATGATTATTTATATAGTGTCTTAGTCAGCATGTTATAGTATTCCGCGTGCTCTGTGTACTAAAAAGATAGTACCCAACTCCCGAGTGACGCCAAAGATATTGTAAATCAATGTAAGCCAAAGATATTGTAAATCAAATAAATGTGTTTGATGATGCGTACATGAACCTATAGGTATTCCTAACACAACACGTGTACTACTGTAGCCAATCACCTCATTCAACATTTGACACCAAGTGACGCTGTAATTTTGCCAAAATGGAGGCAGACAGGTAATTTGGTTGTGAAAAAAAAAAGTATTCTTGTTGCTTTTGTACCTAAAAGGAAGCAAAATTTGCTATGCGTCAAATGAACAGGTAGCCATAACTTTATTAGTCGTTCTCCACAAGGCTTTAGTCATCAATATTAATATGAGTGGACGACTGCCTAATCCTGATGGTGTGTTATTGAAGTTGATTGTTAATTTTTTTTCAACAACATAAAGGGATAGCCTTAATGGAAATGGTTTTATTTTTGATGTCAAAGAAGTTATTAACCTTGCATATGTATTCATGATATGATCATGTACTTCAATGAAATAGCCCTTCAGATATCTGAAATGTAAGAAAGATTATTGTTTTATCTAACAGCCTGTTCATTTTCAGGTCAATTAGTTTAGCTATTGAGTAAATCACTTTCTATGAAATAGTAAAGGTTTGGACTAGTCTTTCGTAGATAATGCTCAAGGATTAATTAAGAATACTATTACTGAATGAATGTTACTAGCCCCAAAATTGAACGCCCATGTTTACGGTTGACCAACTAATCAAGAGTTACCGTTTACCTCAATACCAAAAATAATACTACCAAATCACCAAAAGCTTTATAGAACCCTGTTCTATTTCAGAAACACCACCACCTGGCTACATGTCTGAAGATGGAGACACAACAGACAACACCGGCATGAGTAAGATATAACGTTTCTATGTCATTAATCATACAAAGTTCATTGGATTTCTTCTGATAATATATACAGAGTAATATTAAGTTAAATCCGGTGTTTAAACTTACTACTTTAAAATTTAAGGTCTTAACACCTGAAGACCATCCTCAATCCATAGTCTGAAGTTGTAGGAACTTCCTGTGATGTTACGTTGTGCGACACCTCCATGTGATGTCATTGTTGAGGATGGTCTTCAGGTATTGAGACTGAAAATTTCAAAGTACTAAGTTTTAACACTGTATTAACTTAAACCTACTCTGTACATATAAACTTTCTAGATTTTATAAATTCTTGCATGTATTCTGTAATTCAAGAGTCGACTTGTAAGTGAAGCATTTGACAAAAGTGTCCTTGGTGTACCTTTTTTATTCTTTTATTTTTCATTTTTGCAGATGTGCACACAAAATGTGAAGTTGCGTACACAAAATACATTAAAAAATACTTCACAACTTGGTGCTTACACTTTCCATCATAGTTCATACAGAAAAATGTTATAAATATTGATAACCTTATTACTCCAGGGTGATAATTGAAATTTACCGAGCTCTTAGCTCCATGGAATATATTATTCACCGATATATTTATTTATTTAATGCTCCAGAGTAATAATGCATATGTAATTGCTTGTTTATAAAAGAAACACTAAGATTGTATTGAAGTTGATAGTTCAATAGGCAAGTTTCCAATTGAGATTTAACACTTTCATATCGGCTACGGAGAACGTCAATGACGTAGTAAAAACACTAATGTGCTGACAGCAAGTTCAGAACTATACATTTTCAATCATAACTAAAAAATGGTAATGAATATCAAAATAAAAATTATAGGAATGAAACGCTATTTTTTTGCCAGATCTACATTGCAATTTTGATTATTCTGATTGGTTTACATAATAGTGAACACTTACATGAAAATAGCATTTTTCTAGTGTCTTTGAGAGACAGACATTTTGAACAAGTCAAAATTGGGGATTAGGTAACAAGATTGGAACAGCAATGTTTATATTTTTGACTTGCATATACATGGGTAGTCACATAATTGGTGATACATAAATGTGTATGCAAATCAAAAATATAAACAAACTTGGCTGTTCCAATCATGGTGCCTAATCCCCAATTTTGACTTGTTCAAAATGTCTGACTCTGTCTCTCACAGACACTGGAAAAATGCCATTTTCATGTAAGTGTTCACTATTAAATAAACCAATCAGAATAATCAAAATTGCGATATAGATCTGGCAAAAAAATAGCGTTTCATTCCTATAATTTTTATTTTGATATTCATTACCATTTTTTAGTTATGATTGAAAATGTGTAGTTCTGAACTTGCTGTCAGCACATTAGTTAACAGTGCTTGTTAGACAGTTTTACTTCCAAGATAATAACTTTTCTGGAGCCCTCTTAAAAGTCTATTATTTTACATAAATTGTACATGTGTGTTCAGAATCGTATCATGGTCCTTATTTTGACCTTCTAGTAATAGGATTATGGATGTACATGTATATGTCTAGAATATCTTCTAAACATGTGTCTGTTCCCGTCCTCGATTAAAAAAACTGGTTCGAGACACACTTTAGAAAGACGAATTTGTATAAGTTCTCTTATTGATAATATGATTACTCTGATCTGAAAATAGACATGAAAAGGTTTACTCGGGTGATAAACTCTATAAAAACATCTTCAAATATGTTCGTCGTGTGAGTACAGCAGAGTAGGTTGTCAAATTTATCATCGCCAACACAGACGCACAAACCATTGCAATAATCAAACAATACGTGTAATCTGAGAAATATCGGTTTTACTCATGGCTTTATAATCAATTTATAATTGATCAGACATGTGATTTTTTGATGGGTACGTTATTGTGACTAAAGAAATATGAACCAATATACCGTATACGACCCAAGCGCCCAGGGCCGTTAAATTGAAATTTTCTCAAACTGGGGGGTGGGCTGTTACACGAGAGTGCAGTTACTACATAATTCTTATGGACATTTAAGAAAAAGATGGGGGAGGGCTGTTACACGAGGGTGGGCACTTGGTTGGTCATATACTGTAATCTATACCAACACAATTAACACATTCAAGGATAATCCTTTCATTTCATAAAAATCTCACTCTCAAGTGATTTAAACATGACGCCATTTGCAATGAGATTTTAGCCTTTATCGCCCGCCATATATTAACCAGCACCAATTAGAGTGAGAGGCAATCGAGGGTAGGAGTTATCAAAACAGAGGAAGTCCAGATTTGTGAGGACAAAGAGTATTTTGAGGCTGAATACTAATATATGTGTTTAAGTGGGTATTTCCTAACGATGTCATAAAAAAGAGTAATCGCCTCATTCTGAATGTAAAGAGTGGACTTTCCTCTTTCCAATGATATGTTACATGTCTGTGTTGTATATGCGAAAACATGAGTATTTGGAGTTGGAATTACCCCATATAAATAGCGGGGTTGTTATACCAATATATATTCTTATATATGATGTATTAATATCATCAAAACCCTGCTTCTCTTCCACAAAATTTACCTCGAAAGGCGTTTCTTGTTGTCACTAGTGTAAAACCTGGGAGCATGACCAACTGTTTATATATAAAAAAATGGTGATAAAGCGAGGGACTTTTCTGCTCAAAATCGGGAGGGAGGGACTTCACGATACGAAAGGGTTAAAATAAGATGAAACACATAAGCAATCATGTTCAGAGCAAGAAACAATTTTTCCTCATCAAGATTTTGGCAGTTCAACTTAACACTTAATAATGTCATGTCTTTTTTTTAAAATTCCAATTAACATTTGATTTTGATTGATTTATATGATGATAATAATTAAAACATTGTGAATGGGTGTCTTATTGCAGCACTCAGTGTTTGGAAATAATAATGATAATGTTGCAAACTAAGTATTGTATAAATTAATCATCTGAAGCTCTAATGTTGCTGTTAAGCACGGTACCTAACAACTTGTAGAAATATAATACCAATTATGTACATGTATACACATACATGTCATTTCTTGTAAATGTTTATCTGAAGACTGTTTTGCGGCAGATTCCATGCAGGTATACCACAAACAAGGTACCCTTTAGTAGTTTCCAAGAACCTTTTTACTCAATGTATCTTCCTATTGATGCTTTTGAGTATTCAAAGAAATCCCATATATACAGCAGAACAATAATGTTATTACTTAGAAATCGTATTTGTGAATATGATGTCATTAATTAATTGTTCAGTTACATTTATTAGTTGACTTCTGTCATTGCAATGTCCTTGTTTCCGTATTTCATACATTTTCAATTTGAATGACATATATGGTGTTGATCTCTCTTGCTGTTACGAAGAAATTATTTCCTCAGGAGCAAATGCTTGATGGCCTTGTTGGTGCATTTACCTGCATGCTATATTGATACTATGAATTGGTTAAGTTTTATGTACCATATCCTTTAAACATTAATGATGTTTCTGGTAATTGTGAAAAATGGGATGTACAGTATTATCATCAATAATATAATGCTGCTACATCCATATCTCTTTCCAACTTCATACTTGCCAACATTTGAAAACAACATCAAACATTTTGTTTTTATGACTAGCCAGTGTTTGTGCCCTTTTCAAATGAGTAAAACAGCCATTTTCACTTGTAGTATTGAATCCCTCTAGAATCTTACATTTCTTGATTCAATTCGATTTCTTTCACTTATCACAGGAATTACTTTTACATATATAAAATATCGAATAAATTAGTAAATAAATAGAAGTGAAAATAGAAAAGAGATATACATATAATGAAAAATTCAAACCATGTGCAAACATGGAGCACTAAAAAGATATCATAAAAATGGAATGTGTTATTTCCATAGTAAACTGTACTATCATTTTGTGAGAAAACCGTACCCATGTTATAATACTAGGGATGGGAATCGGGGGTAGTTTTCACTATCGATAATCGAGAGCTCTTGCATCTTCGATTCTCGATATATTATCTATGTCCAGCTCAGCAAAAAATATTCACACATCCCGGAAGTGTATGTGATAGTACCACACAGTGCATTCATTATAATTTGCCATATCTTCAATTATTTGCACTATTTTAAGTTTGTACAATTATTTAGTAATGTATCTGCCGTATAAATGCGTGGTATATTATTCATTTTTGTCTGTGAACCCACGCAACCAAGCTAGATCCGGCTGTAGCGCGGTGCCACGGGCGTCAGTATAGTAAACAAGAAAAATGAGGCGACTTGGATCGTAGTCAAATATAAACACATCGAGTGATATTTTATAAAATATGAATATATAACAGATATAAATTGATGTGTAAGTTTGAAAACTATCGATATGATCTATTCAGCTATTATATATTGAAACTTCTAGACGATGCATATAGATCTAGTTGATATTACTATCGATCGCCCCATCATTACATTTGTATATAATACAATTACATTTTTTTTACATTAAGATTAATTTCTCAATTTACTTAAATTGTTCAGTTAGTCACATATTTGAAATAATAATATTTTTAGTTATCTAAGTTCCTACACATATCTTTTTTTGTTTTATTTTATTTTTTTTGTTTATTTTTATTGTATCACAAATATAAATTTATACAATTTGCTCTTATGCATCCTTCATATACCAATCTCACTCCATCATCTATGTATGGTTTCTCAATCAAATTAAAATTTGAATTTGTTATACATATTTTCATATAATTGTAAAGTGCAATATGTAAATAGTTATGAAATTTGATACTCAGAAATAATATTTAAAAAATTTGGAAAGAATCTCTAAGCAATGTTTCTTGAATCACAATCTTCAAGGCAATTGTGATTTGAAGTTTTTAAGTCTCAAATGTTATTTTGATGTGGTAGGTTATAGTATTTTAAGCACAGAAATTAGACATCTGTATTTTTTGTTTGTAGGTGTTGATAATGACATGGGAGACCGGAATAGTGTGGGTGAGTTATTTAATTCATTATGTATACATCAACATCAACTAATAGATTTTGTGAAAAAAAATAACACGACTTTTCATCATTCATTGTATCACAAACAATTCCAATGTTGGTCTTTTACATACAAATTTTTGGTTTTGGAAAAAAAACTTCCACTGAATTAATGATATAGGAAATATGTACAGGTACATAATTAGTATGGAATCAGTCTGATCATTTTGTCATATAAGCTTGAAAAGTATTCATGACCGTTCTTTAATTATGAGTTGAAGTGCAATGGTGTTATTTTTTTATTATGTATTCATACTGAGATCACCAGACGTGTCATTCAAATTGAATGACTATAGTGAGGTAATTTTGTGTTATAGCCAGTAACATATCTTCATTCATAACTTCATGTATTAATGAGTAACTTGGTTCCATGAATGTATCATTTTCCAGTCATAATTAGGAGCCAATAATTAAGTTCATTACAGCAGATGCAAACACTTTTTAAACTTATTGACTTAAATTTCAATAACAAAAAAACTAAAAATAAAAGAAATGATGTGTAACTATCCCTAGCATCTCAATAACAATGATTATTGAAAAGATAATTAATACAAACAGCAGGTTGATTTATCGGAAATTAAGATGCAGTTTTATTGTAATATACTAATTACTGTGGTAATGTAATGATCATATAAAGGTACATGTAGCTATCCAAGGGTGTTCCTTTCTTAGTTCATTTCCATAGTAACAGCCAATCTACGCGTGCTACGCGTTCATAAATAAAGTAAGATATTGTCCTGACACAAATTTTACTCGAATACTTTTTGGATTGTAACAATTTTCCCCCTTAGTCTGTAAATTATTAGAAATTATTCACACTAAAATGCCACATCCACATGAACATTTTTGTGTTTCTACATATTACCTGTGAAGATGTGCGGAAAAACAGAATATTTCGACATTTTCAGATTTTAACCTCGTAAAAATAGCCATATTATAAGAGGCATATGGACAATAATTGCAGTGTTCATATGCTTTTAGAAACATTTGCATAATCCCTATAATATATATACATAAGCAGTTGCTTAAGGCCCAAACTCCTCATATTATGTCTTGTTTATGTGCAGATAATTAAAGAAAAAGAAATATGAATAATTCTTTTTAATGACAATGAATATGATAAATGAATATGAAAGATGATCATAAAGTATACAAAATGTTAGTATGAGGATACACACAAGTAGTAGAGATAGACCTCTATATAGTTATAGACTATATAAAGCCAATAGTGGCTGTGTTCATCCTATCTTCTTTTTATTATGCACTTGTATAATATATAACTATAACAATAATAGATAATCTGAAATAACCTCTTTGCTGGCAGGGTGAATGCAAAGTGATTCAATATTTAAAAGAATTATAATCCTGCAACGTAATGTGCCCTACACATTAGCTACTGTGCTCTAGGATACATGGACCAATACAAGGAAAGTTTTACTTCACTGATTTAGGTCAATGGCCGTTCCAACCAGGGTCAGGATTAGCCACTCGTCCCTCGTATTGACTAGTAAAAACTAGTGGAGGACGAGTGCTAATTTTTAGAAACTCGTCCTTTTGACGAGGAGCAATTCTAGATAATTTGTCATACTGTCATACAGATATAGAGTTTGTACAAGGAGGACGAGAACATTTTTGCTGGACGAGTAGATATTTGAGGGTTACTAGTCCTGCTGACAAGTAACACTTTTCCACCTAATCCCGACCCTGCCAATTATGCAAATTGCCCTCTAAACATTGATCAAAATGAGTATATTTGTAAATTTAAAGTTTGAAAATGCTGAAATTTCTGTAAGTGGTGATATCTTTCTAAGTTACATAGATGCAAATTTTTTTTTGTATAGATACGGCATTTTACTTCCAATAAATCATTTTTAATGATTTTTTAGAATAAGTGGCTAAGGAAAAAAATTGTTAAAGCCAAAAAGAAATGGACTAAAATGGACCTTTCTGATTATGTACTTAACGTACTTGAAATTGCAACATATGCATCTCACAAACACACGCATGTGTTGTTGGGTGAAATGAAGCAGTCATGTTTAAAAGTCTGTGATTTTGAAACAGAGTGGGTATAGGTACATGGACATGTATCGACATTTGCATGGGTTTATAGAAAACTTTTGTCTGACATCCACACAAAGTGTCAGTGTTTTGTTATACAAGATAGTCTGGTATTTTTGAAACCTCTAAAACATAATATATGTAAAATATATGAATCATATTTTTGTCACTTTTACAATGGAAAATGCATGGTTTATTGATACTGGTTATTACACACAAAAAAAATGTTTTTTTCACAGAGCATTTTCTTTAATTATGTTTTTTTTTCTTCAGACAATCACAGTGAAATGTCCCCAAGTCCACCGGCTCCAGCATTGGCTAATGGTAAGTATATATGTATAGTGGTCACTGCGGACATTATGTCTGGAAAGACACCTTTACTTAACAAAGAATTCTCGTATGAACATTATGTCCAATCTTTGGCATTCTTTGCATGGAAACCTTTTTATCAACATTTTGTGATCACGATTTATCGGTTAGATTACTGTCATGGGTCAATAATGATTTTAATAATTTGAGAAAATAAATTGCATCTAAAAAGTCCTTTTAATTTGATTATAATTTTATATGAAATTGTAATTTGCTAAAATAAGAAGAATCTCTAATAATACATAAGTGAAAAATTTTTTTTTTTATTGAAAATGTCTCTATTTTGACTAGAATAACGTTTCATTAGTGTTAATTATAAAGAGAAAAATTCAGAATTGTTCAATGATCAAAGTCTAAAACTTTTAAGCATGACCATCTAAAAAATAATCTAAAATTGTCTGTAATAGAGAGTGTACTGTCACTAATCCACGTTTGAATGCAATAAAACATCGGCAATAAAGTATTACAAGTCTTGACAATAGTGAGTAGCAAAAAGTGTTCATCATTTATCAGTGTTGCAAAACAGAGTACAATTGTATCTGCTGTTCACATTTATCATGCATTGTTCTTAAAGATTAGATTTTATTGTGCATTGTTACTGGTTGTGATAAACTGACTGAGACTAAATGACAATATACTTTGTTATTTTATGAAAAATGTAGTAATTTGAACATTCTAGGAAGTAGACATCATATTGGAAGTTTGAAATTGATAAGCATATATAGTTATTAATTGTTGGGTACTGCTAAGCCAATAGGGCGATATTGGCATACAGTCCTAGTCATGTTTAGTGCATAGCAGGAATAGGATAAGACTCATGCTATTCCTGGTGCACAAGCATATTCGTTAAATTTCTAAGGAAATGAACACCAGACAATTTCATATATAATTTTAGTGCGTATCACTATTCTGTTTTACCTGAACTTGTTTTGAACGTTTATACTTCAAAGAAAATGTGTGAAGGTTAATAAAACCAAAATCTGAACGATATACTCAGGAACTACAATGCACCCTTTACATTGGAGTTATTAGAATATTTTTCTGAATAATTTTTAACAGATTAAAACATTCATTTTTAGTCTATAGAAATATTCATCTTATTTGTTTGTATGAATACGAATATAGATCTTCTTAATATGTATGGATAAACACTTGCTTAATCCCCAAACTCTCAGATTAGGTTATGTCCGATACTGTCTCTAGGGAATATGAAATGCCTACAATACAGCTGGCCTGAAATTATTGTTACATGTTTTCACACATAAAATAGCATAATGTCTAGAAACAATATTTAGCCATTCATATATCTTTTGGTATTCTCAAGCATAACTTTTTAGAAAGCCTCAGACAGGTCTATGCAAACACTCGATTCACATCTTTCGATTGTCAAAGTCAAAACCATCCCATCCAAGCTTGGTTTGAAAAGTTGTATGCTGCTATGATCATGATCTAGTTGTTTCGCATAGTAAAACCATTCAGGGCAGGGCAGGGATAAGCCAAATAGAAATACTTTTATCATTTGCTGAATGTGTTGGTTTTGTATACATTATTTACGAATGCGTGATATAAGGTGGAATACTGAACGAGCGATGTATAGCAACATACGTGCACAACGTAGTTATCTGAACGTGCTGTACGTCACCGATACGAGCTGCATATATAAATGGTACAGAGATTTTTTGCGAGATTTGTTAAGTAGGTACCTCTATCAACTTGACGCTCTTTCCTCTTATACAATGGAGAGCCAGTTTATCGAGGCTAAGAATTAATTAGGTTAACTCTTTGACGGTTGCCGTATTTTGGACGTGTGACGTACTTTCACATCACACAAAGTCATTGATTTTCAGATTTTATTGTCGTAGATACTGCAAGTTCCACAGGTATACTGAAGAGTCCAAATAGTATTATACTTACACAGGAGACATGAAATGCGATTTAGATTCTTATTTTCATACTTACAACTCATATTATTATACGTTTTGAAAGAAATCTTAATTTTAACCATCCGAGATTTCGATTCTCGATTCAAAACAATGTCATTTGACAGGCCCAGGCGGTTTGGTATTATCGCATGACTCTGTGGTGTAATGACTTATTTACACTATCAATCAACGCAGAAAGGCATGCTAGACGTTATGGAACAAAAGAAATTATTATCAGAACCAATTTTAATTCACAAAACTAAGGATTTTCTTGATGCTTCTTACCGGCTTGCTAATTTTTCGTGTCGCACTTGACATTGTTCCAAATCTCCCGCTGTGACGTAATGCACAGGCTAGACATGCTCCAGAGAAAGATGGCGATGCTTCTACATCGTATCCGCCAAACAGTGGTGGATTTTATAAATGCTTCCATTTCATCATTATTGTTAAAATCGACATTTTACAGAGAAATATTTTCAGTCTATGCTTACCGCCATGTTAGCTGTCAATTTTGTCATCGGAAACGCTTGTGATTGGCTGAAACAGTAGCCTTGTCCCAGCATGCGTGTTTTGCAATGCTGCTATGCTTGTTAAACGCTGTTGGCAGAGGCTACAGCCTCAGAAATGGGCGTAAACACAGGAAATATAATGAAGGAATAAATTATTTTTGCGAGGTCAGGGTTCACCGCATACTAATGAGTTGTTTACAAATAGATAGCAAAATGCACGCCAAATCTTTTGACACTAAAGCCGATGGGGTTTTGTGACGACAAATAATTAGATTTAGTGGTCAAAGTTGAGTACCGAAAACTGGTGTTTCATCTCTAAGTATGTCTTCTTTGAAAAAAATATATTATTTACTATAAAAAGTGGTTTATAGCGAAATAAGGTGATGACTAATGAATGGTGTAGGCAATTTTGAGTCAACACGTGGTCTTGTACGATGCATGTTGCAGACGGTTTGGTAGGTACGAGGGTTTGAAGAACGTATGTTTTAGACCGATTGTAAGGCATGCATTAAGGCATAAATGCCTTTCCGACCGGCAAAGGGTTA
The DNA here is from genome assembly GCA_019095985.1 of Streblospio benedicti. NCBI lineage: Eukaryota > Metazoa > Annelida > Polychaeta > Spionida > Spionidae > Streblospio > Streblospio benedicti. The sequence continues at coordinate 14,168,635 of CM032664.1, read as the reverse complement.
ACAAAAAGTGGTGTGAAACGTGATCTCAACATCATCTTATTTCATAGCCTACGAACTTACGGGTGTAGTTTTAACCAGCCCAAAGGGGTTTGGGTGTGATTTTCAAAATCAATGCAATGATTTTATGGTATGCATGCTGTCATGGCTTTACTGGTTAAGGTCATGGACCTAATGATGGAGAGTTCTTGAGGATAGTTATTCCCTCTAACATGCGAAAGACCTGCGTTCAATAAACTTTTACCAAAATAATTGCTCAGTAGTAAGTGTGTAAGTGTGTGAGTATGTCCAACTGTTGGATCTAAAAGATAATGCGATCTGTAAATTATTAAATGTGTTTTTCCTAAGTTTGCTTGCAAATTCAATTCAAGAAAGAAGAATAGAAGTGTTATGAAGTATTGTGAGCATTCAATTCGGAGATAATTTGAAAATGCATAACAATTATTCGATCACTAATTCTTGATCATTGAAATGTTGATTCTCAGAACAGTTTGTTAAAACTTTCTACAATGGAATGGTAACGGCATATCTGCATGTGATGAGAGGTCAGTATTGTGTAATAAGAGGTGACCTTCACCTGCAGGCATTGATCTGTTTACCACACAGCGCCAACTGGTCAGCAGCAATATTCCATCATCAAGCTTTGAATATAGTGGACTTGTACATTATTACTGCATAGTGATCAATGTCCATGTCATAATTGTTATATCATATAACATAATTATTTCTTGCTAACTCAAAAACATTGTTGTTGTTTTTTCAAAACAATAAAGTTGTTGGGTACCCAATATAGATGGAATAGATAAATGCATTTTCAGGAAAATAACCAATAATATAAAAGTTAATGTATTGTGGAAATATATCTGATGTTTGTTTAAAAAAATCACTGTTTTCATTAATCTTTGTTAGTCATATATGATAAAGTTGTAAATAAATTATAGCATCTTAATTTATCAGCATCATGTTTTACAACTTATAATGAACCATATGCATGAGAGATGTTAAATGAATTATTTGTTACTTTTTTTCTAAACACAAATTAAATCTTTAGAAATATAAAAAAATGAAAAAAATATGGGAGCTATCAGATGTCATAGTTAAGTAAACAGTACAAGATATGCCATGGTTAAAATGAGCAAAGATGAAAAATAAGTAAGTTTGACCTCTGGGCTATGATATGTTGAAGGTGATTGTGAGTTGTTGGCTACATGCCACTATCTTTAGATGTTGGTATGCCATGGGCAAATATATTGCTGTGACAATCTGTATAATTATAGGTTATCACTTCCTCAACTATTTATGGCAGGTCTTTTATCACGTTAATTGCCATGGGGGAAGTCTTAACGCCTTAACTTTTTACATCTCATTAAAAGTTGATTTTCCATATACACAGCCTGAGGAACGTGTCCAAATATGGACTGAATGTTTATTTGATTCTACATTTATGGAAACTGTCAGTATTTTGATTGAAAGATGAAGCATTATTGAGAAGCATTACAACCAAAATGTACAAGAGTTAAACCACACCGATGTCGATGTCAATGTTGGTAATATATTTACACCTAATGACCTCAGACAATCTCAGAACTGCAGCATTGGTATTTCTCAATATCCCAAAGCATGCTAGTCACCTCACCAGGTCAAAGTATTGTGCAATAAGTGCTGCTGCTGACCAGGGGAGGTCAAGGCCACTCTGTCTGGGTCATCAGTGGTTAGGTGGTCACTCACCTTGCTCCAGTGCAGCAGTGCAGCAACAGCAGCACCAGTCCCTGATGATAGACACAGTGGGGTCAGCTGTCTGTTCACTGGGTGGTCAATGCAGATGTTGTCTTTTCTCTTTGGTTTTGGTGATGGCTCAGGGAGATAGATATGTGGAGGTTTGGTTGGGGATTAGTCCCACTTTGGATTCTGAAATTTAATGAAGCAATTGAATAAATGTATGTGTAAGAAGTTCACAATTTCAGTTATTTTGTAGGTGTTTTTTGCTGAAAGTATTTAGTAGCTTTGTGCAATGCAATGCAATTGTTGATACCCTTTTTTTTGAGATGTCGAAGTTTGCAATTTTTAATGCTCTTTTCGGAGATGTCAAAGCTCTGAGCAGCTGATCCTAGTGAATTACATTTATAACAACTCAATACATACCCGGTATAGATCTAGAATGAATTTCTAATTTAGATCGTTCTTTGTTCTGCCTAGTTTCTCCTCTGTAAAAAGTAAAATATATCAGTTTGTCACATTTAAAACCCTTCAAACTATGTAATAATTGACATCAATGAACTATCTATTAAAAAAGATTCAAGTGATGAAACCATCTTCATATTGATACCAATGTTATTGGTGTATCAAATTATATTAAATGTTTGGTACTAATAGTTTGAAACTACAAATGACCATACTAACAATAGAAACTCAAGGCCAGTGACTGGTGGATTAAGTCCAGCAGCAGAGGTTGCTGTGTTGCTGACCAGCTTGTAGCTGCTGCTGACCAATACCTTAATTTATGTTCCTATAGCTGGTATATTGGCAGCCAGTCAGATAAATAGGCTTGCTTTATTGACAACCCATTAATGCTGCTCTGACTATTGCCCCACATTTGATTGACTTTGCTTAGAAAATGCTGAAGTTATTGGACAGGCAACACGTAGGAATCTCTTAAGTCCTGCATATTTCTAATGTATTGGCAATTGATACGATACAAAAGTTGGTATTGACCATTGACCAGCTGGCTTGATTATGTTACAAATAACCAATTGTAATAGGAGATTGTGAAACACGTCAGTTGGTACATAAAACCTAGTGATAGATAAGGTGTGAATAGATGTGGTTTCGATGCACTTATTTGACCTGCTGTCTAAGTTGAAGGCCACGGATAAATACATTTGGTCCAGCTTTATACTTGACTCAGCCAACCTATCAAGTACCATTATTTGGCTGTATAATTACGGGTGAAGTACAAAGGTTGGAATGTAGATGATTTGGGAGTATAGTGTAGCAGTTGTTGCTGGATATTCAATGGACTTCTCTTTTGGTCAGCAGGAAGTTAACTCATGGGTCAAATGTAGTTGAAGTCAGCTGCTTTACTGTTTGGTCAGTATGTTAAAGTATTCACGAACTTCAGCTGTTATGATGACTGGATATAACAATTGAGGAGAATGTTAGACTGATATACAATAACGTCATACATAGTTGTGTAATGAAAATTGGATACTTCAATTTAATTTGAACTTTCATGACAAAATGCTAATAGCATAAAGTTAGCCATATGTTCATGATTAATATGATGCTTTATGTGCAAGCTGTGTTATTTGGATACCAGCATAGATGTATCAATTCAAACGAGATAAGCTATAGTGGATGTATATATTTTTCTTATCTGTGAATATACCAATACAAGCATGTAAATAAACATCACATGCTGTTGATAACAAACTTGTTACACAAACAGTTGATAGGAATTTCACTTTTAATGGATCTAAACACTGTTTAAGGATAGCATTGGTCATCCATGTGATTGTTTTGTAAACACCGTATCTGCATACTCATGAATGGACAGGAGCCCTGTCCGCCCAAGCTACCACCGCCCACCCATCAGAGACAGCAGCAGGCACCTCCAAACTGCACCCCAACCAGCCACTTTGGGCGTGTGGGGAGCCTCCCTCACCCCCCACCACCCCCTATTCCGGCATTCTCACCCTTTTATCACCCAAACTTCAATCCTATGGCCCCGTCCGCAGGACGTGACGCAAGCCATGATGGCCATTCATATCAAATGGACCACTCAGGGGCATCAGGAGGGTATGACCCGCCAATAGCTGTGTCTCATGTTCACCACCATCTCGGGCCTGGACCCTCAAATCCTCCACCCCCAGGGCACTCGCCACAGGCAGGGGCAGCTCACAAAGCAAAAACTCTCAAACAAGCAGGTAGCACCAACTTATGCTTCAGTTAGTAATAGGAACAATATTATGTTAATGATTTGGTATTTATATATTCTTAGTTGTATGAACATTCATGATTTTCTTTACAAGAAGAGCGAGATTGAATTTTTATCTGTGCATATTACTAAATAGATAGTCAATATAACGATGTGATATAACGATGTTATATTGTGTCCTGTAAGTGGAGGGTTGGTACCTATGGTTTTATCTTCAAAGGACAAAAAAAGCATTATTCATTTGGAATTCATTATACGACTTTACATCTCAATTTGTAAGAGATTTTGTGTACGAAAATCTTGTATGTTATTTCTTCTTTATTATATATGTGAGAGAAAATATGTTAGTATTGTAATGAGAATTATTTGGTACCTCGCCTAAAGTCTTGTCATGCAAAAATTCAGGAACTTTTGAGAGCTGGTTGTTGCCTGATAAAAAAAAATAGAAATTAAATGAAATGTTGATATCTTGCATTTTTAAAGTTCAGATTTCCATAAAAAAGACTAGGTATGTTTTGGGTGTTTAGGCTTTTTTAGAATGATTGTGAAAAAGATTTTAAAATATTTGATTAGGATGCACCGATGTAGTTATCAAATATCCAAGGCAAATTTATGTTGACCTACATTTACAACAGTAGCAACTGGGACTATATGTCTGACCTTGGCCTTATTGCTATATTGACCACTGCTATTGTTAGTCAAACCTCTCCTTAAAATTTGATTCATGGTCTAAATTCTAAATAAGATGCATCATGATTGCTATAATTGCAAAAAAAAAAAAAAATCTAGTACCATATATGACTATCCAATTGCCCACCCTCGTGTGACAGCCCTCTCCCATCTTTTTCTTTAATGTCCTTAACTCTTTTCTCAGGATTTTATTAAACTTTGATTTTCTCACTCATTATTGCTTCAATTCTTACAAATTACACCTTATTTTGTAGATAATTATCTAATCTAATGACACAACATGTTTTGAATTGTATAGATTGATGAAAAAAAAAATTATAAAGCAATTAGTTAAAAAATTACAACTTTGCCTTCGAAGCATATAACTGATAGTAAAACATAGCAATGACCAAAATCACTATTCAGTTACAAAATTTGTATATTTATCTATAAAACCCGAATTTTCTTCCAAATCAATACAATAACGTTCATAATCCATTAACGAAATAAAAAAATAAAAATCCCTAGTAAGGTTTTCTTCAGAATGCATATGTCTTCAAATATATACACGTTTGTGAAAATTTGATTTCATGGTTAAGGCGAAATATAAAAATAAAAATTTATCCACTCTGCAAACTTAGTTTTGAGAAATGGGCTGGCTATCAATATACATTGATAGTAGTTGCTGTCTATAAAATGTATCATATAAGAAAAACTATTGATGATAAAAGGTTCATTTTAAAAAGATGTTGTTCATCATTTATAGCATCTTCCCTGCAAAGAATGAGTCATTGTTTTTCACTCCGGGTTGGTCTTCACAAAATGGGTTGTAATGGGAAAACTATTGAAGATAAAAGGTTCATTTCAAAACATTTTGTTCTTCATAGTTTACAGTATACTAAATATTGAAAAGCTGAAAATAGAATATTTTTCCCTTAAAGAGTTCATAGTACCCTTAAGAATTACAATGTATGTAGTAACTGCACTCTCGTGTAACAGTCCACCCCCCAGTTGGAAAAAATTTCAATTCAACGGCCTGGCCTTCCTCTTCTAGCCTTCTTCTTTTACTCTCTGAATTACTGATGATCATATTGATAAATTTGAAGATGAAAAAGTAGAATTCAGTTCACAGTGAATGTGTGTTAGCTCCTCGCACTGTCCTTGCACTGAAAAAATGTCACACTTTTATGTATAATAACTCGTCTAGAAGGGCCAATGTTAATGCTAGACAGACCTGTCTTCCTCACGAATCACACATACCAAGTCTAATTCACATACAGTTTCTGCTGATCCCCAAGATTTTAAAAAGTTTGAGTCTGCTGATGATGTGCCATCTGCCATAGTCAAAATACGAGGATAATGATTATACTATATACAGTACACAGAAATCGTAAACTTGCAGGAATGCATAACGCTATTGTGATGGCTTTTATCCTCACCTCGCAAACTTGAAACGAGCGAGATCGCTACATTTAACGAAGCCGCAAATTGGCGATTTTTTATTCACCAGACAGACCCCTGGGTGCTTGGATGGTTGTATACGGTACTTTATAGAACAATATTAATTGTTTCAATAAGATAATTTAAAAAGATGTGTGTTCTCACATGGTGAACTTTCCTTGGCAACCAGTGACAATGTAACAAACTGAATCTGACTGGCAACACAGCATGAAAAGCTTGCTTTTCAGTTTCAATTGCATGCTAAAACTGTTTCAATGATTTTTGTATAGATTTGTGAATTTTTGGAAGACAAAAAGGATTATGAAATTGGTGACTTATGACCTCATCAATAAGACAGTTAGCCATGCATGTGATTTTAACCCTTACTCACCAGCTTACGGGAAGTGAAATTGCAAAATTCAAACAGCAATGAACAATGGCATTTTGACAGTTATATGTCCAAGACAATTCTGGAACCTTGATAAATGGCTATTTCTTCACACAAGTTGACACGTGTATTCAGAATCGTACTTGGGTGATAGACTCTATCAAAACGTCTTCAAATATGTCCCTTGTGTGGATACAACAGCGTAGACTGTCAAATTCATCATTGCCAGCAATGACATACAAACCATTGCGATATCGAACAACGCGTGTCTTCCTAGCTAAATATGCTTTAGCCTGTCATATCCCAATCTGTGTAGAATTGATCAGCTACTTGAATTCGTGATGAATATTTTATTGTAGCAATTGATACTGGGTGCGCGTTATCACAATACCATTTCTTAATTGGAATATGTAGACTACTTTTGTTAGCATTGATAAAACATACCGTACGTGAGGATGTATTCTGCATACAAAACCACCTCATCGAGGCTGTTTTATTTATCGTTATTCCCGATTGACATCATTAAAAGAATTAAATCTCCTGTCATTGGGAGAGCTTGGGCATTTCTGATTCCAATGGTATATGATATGTCAGGGGGAATATCATAGAAATATGAGTATTTTGTGTCTGAATTTAGGCATCTAAAATGAGTGTTAGATCCCTAATGAATAATTGTTCTCTCAAATGATAATCAAATGATAGTAATATCCTACATATTTGCCACAAAATTTATATCGGAATGTATTGTTTATGTTTCTGGTAAAAACTTATATACCTATAGCCTTGTAAATTCGATATCTTCAATTAGAGCAAAAAAGTATCTCAGATTTTAATTTTTTATGAACTTTGACCCAAATTTGGGAAAGTTATTAAGACCTTAGCAGCATTAAACTGATAATTTTTCATCGGATGCGCAGTGACCTAGTAAACAAAAAAGTCGCCATAATATAGCGACGCAGCCATATCTATGTTGCAAATTGTCGCAACTAAAACAACAAAATACCCAGTGGAACGGAAATTGTGCATAGCATTTTTAGTCAGGCCCAGTGGAATGCGTTTTTTGTATATACTGCAGACGTAGGTAGTACATATGTAATTGATTTTATACCAAATTATGCTAAATTCAAGCTTGGGAACCAAGTTAAGCAAAGATTATTTATTTAATCATAACCAGACCTGATATAAGTCATCGTTGGGTATATCATATGTTAAGATCTGATCAGATTTTGATGTGCTTTGGTCCACTTTTTGAGAACATTGTGAGTTTTCATGTAGAAGTCATAATTCAAGCCTGTGAACACAAGAGAGTAACTTCATAAATGCCTTTTTTTATTTAATTCTAGATATCAATAGCAAGGGCGTATCTAGAATTTAGGAAAAGGGGGGGCACATATCCACTTTTGAAAGGATGCCATTTGGTACAATCTGGGCCACATTTTAAGGCAACTGAAGAGTACCTTTGATGGTATAAATAATTCAATTTCATACTGTTTTTCGGTTTTTAGCGACCAAACAGGGGGAGGTTATAGGAGGGGGAGCCTCGCCCCTCTCCTATACAGAAATATTTTAAAAATAAAGGGCAAAATGGTTAGATTTCCTAATACTTAACATTAACTCCAAGGTCTTCATATTTCTCTTCAGTCATACCACATTCCTTATAACGTATACAAAGCACATAGACCTAGAACTTTCGCTTTTGTTCAATATATTCTCATTATAATCATATGTATATACAAAAGACTTATGAGAGTGACATGAGAGATGCACTATAGTGAAGTAATATTTCATACTGTAATTTTGATATCATCCTAAATAAGTTATGTATTTTTAGCATCATTGTAATGTAAAAACCCTTTTGTCAGAAGGCTATCAAGGTAAATACATACAAATGGTATGTACATGTACATGAACAATGCATGCTTCAAAACATGAATTTTGCTTTATTAAATCTCCCCGGACGAAGTCCGAAGGGGGATTTCTTGCTTTGCTTCTGTCGGTCTGTCTGTCCGTGCGTGCGTGCATCCGAAATAAACAGGCTGATAACTCGAAGACTACTTGAGCTATTGATTTGCAAATTGAATTTGTCTTGTTTGAGGAAAAAAGTACCTCTCAAAAAATTTTGTTTGTACTTTGGCCTAGCGTTACGTAATAAACCTTGTTAACACTGTACAGGAAGAAGTATTTGACCTATGGTCATCAAACTTCATATTTAGCTTCGTTGTACTACTCTCCAGAGCTGATTAGATTTTGGTGTACTTTGGGCTACTTTTGATGAAGTTACGATGTGTTTTTAAAAACAAATTATTATGTAATTGTGTTTATCTGTCTTCTGGGAACAGTTTATGACTTCTCATCACCAAACTTGACATTTTGTATGTCTATATCATTCTCCTCACGTGATTTGATATTGGTGAACTTTGGCCAACTTTTCAATTTGCGAGCGTTACTTAATAAACCTTGTTACCACTCTACAGGGAGAAGTATTTGACCTATGGTTACCAAACTTCATATCTAGCTTTGTTGTACCACTCTCCAGAGCTGATTAGATTCTGGTGTACTTTGGCCTACTTTTGATGAAATTATGATGTGTTTTAAATTATTAAGAATTAAGAATTTAATTATTACGAATTTGTGTTTATCTGTCTCCCGGGAAGACTTTATTACCTCTCCTCATGTGATTTGATATTTGAGTACTTTGGCCATGTCACTCCTCATGTGATTTGATATTTGAGTACTTTGGCCTACTTTTCAAAAATGGCCTGATCGGGGAAGGGGAGATTTACGGCGTTCCCGACGACTACTTGTTTGAAGTGACATAATAATTATTTGTAAATCACACTCTCCAGTTCAATATTATGGGGAAGTAGACTGTGAAATCCGTGAACAATTTTGCCAATGTCCATTTATGGGGCCGATCCAAGTTGCTGATGAAGAGGAGGGGTAAGAAAAGCAGACGGTGGTGATAAATATTGTGTTATTCTAGGGGGTTACAGGGGCATGCTGCCCCAGGGCAATTTAAAATTTTTGTGTTGGTTTGAACCTTCAAATCCCCATCTAATGAACCACCCCAGATCTGTTGTGGAAAGCCACAATAAATATGGATATAACAGTGATAAAAACCCATTCAACACCTTTTTTTTCCTAAATCACCATTCACCAATACATTTCGTTGTCTTTCACCAATCCCCCAGAATTGTAATTGAATAGGTTGCATCACATTTTCATCACATTTCACACACTTAAACGCATGCAATTAACAATTCACCCAGAAGTCCAACTGTCTAAGAACACTTATTGAGCGTTCACGCTCAGGGCTGGAGTGTATACGTGCCAGTTTGAGTCAGTTTGAGCATAGTAAAAATGCTGAGGAGAAGGTAATAGTTGCAAAATTTTAGTGGTTTTAGTCAGGTAGATTCTGTAGATATCAAACATTGGCTAGATAATTACCACCATTATGAAGTGTAGGATATCATGTTGACTGACTCCGCAATACCCCAGTTTTGTTACAGTAGTATGTGGAATACTGACTGTCCAAATATGCACAGTGGGGTTGAGTGCATTATGATTGTTGCAACAATCTTTTAGGGTGAAATGGCATCATATTCGATTTTAAATACATACACATTCAAGTATCTAAAATTCATTCTAAATGTAATTTAAATCAAAAATGTATCTTTATGAATTAGATAAATGTAATTAAAGGTTTTGAAGAATTTCTAGACAATTATAATGGACTTGGCAACATGGACATGTAGGTTTTTTGTTAAAGTGACATTCAGAATTGCCAAAAGGTACAGTCAAGGTTGGCTGATAGGGGGGTCACGTGCCCCCTGTGCCCCCCTCTAAATACGCCCTTGAATAGTTTTATAAATAAAAAGTTTGCTTCTGTCGATTTTTTGTATTGTAATTGATAGTGATAGAGGGATCGATCAGAATATCGCTCTTTGGATTGTTCTTTGACAGATCGGAAGTTGATCGATAAAGTTCCAAACATAATTACTATAGCAATTTTGCTCACCTATTACAATATATAGAGTTCTTTACCATCAATTGTACAAAGAGTTGTATATTCCTATCAGTAGTAATTGAAATACTAACAAGTTATAAATACTTTTGAATTTATCTTTATGTAGACTATTACTAGTAGTAGGACTATTCATCTAGATTATTTTTTGACTACACTACACTACTACTTACTATTTACAACACACACTGACGTTGCGGCGACCATCGCGTGACGTCATCGTACCAAAACAGTCACTCTGTTGAAGGCACCGCGATGGTCCCCGCAACGTCAGTGCGTGTTGTAAATAGTAAGTAGTAGTGTAGTGTAGTCAAAAAATAATATACTTTTGAATTTCATATTTCCCTACCTAACTTCATTTATTTTTTATTTTACCATCATTTCGTAGATGACATACAGTATCATTTATTTACAAGAACATTTTCTTAACTGTTGAATAACAACCATTATGATCTTACGTTTAAATCAATATATTTTGATTTCCTTCAAACTAGTGTGTTTTGATTAGTCATTTTGCAATAAATTCTTCTGATGTTGCCCATGATTTGCCTCCTTTTCACAGGGTGTTCATTAGGCACTAGCCACTCGCCACTGGCTAGTGTAAATTCAAAGTCACTCGCCACAGTCGGCGAGTATGATTACTTGATTCCAACACTTTAATAACTAAGGTTGGCCAGTATGGATTGAACATGGCGAGTGTAAATTGAGAGTCACTCGCCACAGAAGGCGAGTGTTCTACTAAACGAGTCACATTCCCTGTTTTCATTTCATCTGTACTACCTATTATGTATAAAAATATTTCAACAATTGATAATACCTTATGTTTACAATACATGTACTTCTTTAAGGATTAGAATTTGGATTAGAATTTGAATTAAAATGTTATAAATAGATTGTAAACATGTTTGTAAACATGTGAGCTGTCTTACCATCATTTGAAGTGTGGACTGGTGGTTTAAGCTGCCAGCATTTAACCTCAAAATTTAGGGTGTAGCAAATCCTCTCATCTGTTGAATAAATGGTTTTTGTTACTTAAGTAGGACATAGAGCCAGGTGAGCGATTCCGGATTTCTAGAACCTTTAGGTTTAATATGCAGTTGATACACATCAAGTTTATCATGATTCAACTACATAATGATGGATTAAAGCAAACATGAATTCTAAATATTTCTTTATTTAATATTTGCAGCTGATGCACAGCCGGTGACCTACACAGAGCCTCAATACTGGTGCAGTGTCTCCTACTATGAACTGAACACTCGTGTCGGGGAGACATTTTACGCATCGCAGCCTTCCCTTACAGTTGATGGGTTCACGGATCCCAGCAACTCAGAACGCTTCTGTCTCGGACTCCTTAGCAATGTGAATCGTACCCAGCAGATCGAGAATACTCGACGACACATAGGTCAGTGGCAAAATGAACTTTACTTCTGACTGTTTCTGTCTAATAAGGAATATAGTAATAGTTTTGAATTTTCACTTATGTGACCTCATCAGGGGAAAAAAATCTATTTTTGAATTACAGTATCAAAATTCTAATAAGTATAAAAAATATGAAATTCTAACAAGTATAAAAGATCTTGTTTATATATGTATGCCCTTATGGTGTGGTTTTATAGGTTACAGGAATTGATTAAATTTTGGTGCACCGTAGCCCAATTTTGTGAATGTTGTAATGGATTATGTGTCAAATCATACTAATTTCTAGCTTGTAATCATAGCTGAGCAAAAACTAACTAATGATTAGTAATCACAACCAAATTGATTAAATGTTGGTGCACTATGGGCTACTGTTGAGAAGATTTTGTTTTTATGCCTAATTTAATTATGCTAAATTCTAGCTTGTGGATGTGAGCTAAGAAGAACAAAAACTATTTTACTAATCGTAACCAAATTTTAGAATAATATTCATCTCAAGACCTGATAAGATTTTGGTGCACTAAGGCCCACTTTTAAAGATCTGTTTCATGCCAAATTTTGTTAAATTCAATCTTTTGATCAACCATGAGCAAAATTTACATAAGTTGGTGTACATCAAGACCTGAGTAGATTTTGGTGTTCTTTGTTCTAGTGTTGATGACGTTATGATGGATTTTATTGAATTTTTCTTGTAACCAGAGTTGAGCAAAACCTATTCAAGCCATTGATAATTGCATATGTAATGTATATTACTGTTACTCTCGTACATTTCAGGAAAGGGTGTGCGATTGTACTATATTGGAGGTGAAGTGTTTGCTGAATGTCTTGGTGATTCTGCCCTCTTTGTGCAGTCTCCAAACTGCAATCAACGTTATGGCTGGCATCCGGCAACAGTATGCAAAATACCGCCAGGCTGCAATTTAAAGATTTTCAATAATCAGGTATGTGACAATTAGTGCTGCATATTCTTGAACATTTCAATATCGATTACCGGTGCTGGGGAAACGATAGGTAACAGATATAGTGTCGTAAGTTAAACATTATATGTTACTGAACGTGATTTGCGCATACTCATTTTTGCAATGCTTACTTGCTACATGCACATGTTTATCACATCCTGCTGAAGCTATGTTCAAAAATGACTTGGTAAAATGTCAAACAGAACACTATCAATCGCACATTTTTAAGACAATTATATGCGATTATTTAGCCTGTGTACTGTAAGCAAAAAAGTATGTCAAATTATTATGTATGTAAGTAATTGTTTTCAATTAAATACAATCAATAATCAATAATTATACATTATGCGTTGTGAACCAGACAACGTCGACGCAGAAGAGCTTCTCTCGTTTAGCAATATTCAAAAGATCAACCGGGTGGGGGTGGGGGGGTGGGAGGCTGCAGAAATGACGAAAGGTGACAAGGGGGGAGGGGGAGTGGGGGCCAAAAGGCCAAAAATGATGTGACGTCATTTGTGAACAATCCCTTGAAAATATAAATGAACCAGCAACACAATCTTAAACATTTCAAGGGCCATCATATTAACAAGAAAGCAGAACACTGTGGGATTCTCCTTTTATATTTCTAATATAGAAGGCAATACTGGTTCTGTACTGTGTGACTTTTAGCACAGATTAGTTCTACATAATCTATGCTTCTATGCACAGCCTCGTTAAGTGCAGTTAAGTGCATGTACTGTGTAAGTACTGGCAAAGGACTGTCTGTACTGATGACAGGGATGAAGTTCTGGTTTAGGCAGTATGGTGATAATAGTTGAAGTTTGACAAATCAACTTCTGCTACTCCAAACTGTCTCTAAGAACGGTCATCACCACATTCCATGGTTTCTCTTAGTTTTTAGCTGTAGATAGGCAATACCCCCAGTTGGTCCCTTTGCTTAAAATAGTGATGAACATGGGCCCTTGCATAAGAGTCTACTGTAGGTATAACTTGCATGGATAGTTTGCATCTTGTATGTTAGCATGCAATCAAAATTCATCTGTCCATCATTTACTATGTTATTGCTTTCTTCAGGAGTTTGCTGCCCTTTTGTCACAGTCTGTGAATCAAGGATTCGAGAGTGTGTACCAACTTACCAGAATGTGCTCGATCCGGATGAGTTTTGTAAAAGTAAGTCAATATTCGTTAGTTACGTTCAGAAATATTTGTCAGAAGTCTAAGTTTTCAAAGTTGGCATTGTCAGATGAAAGTTATTTAGATTTTTTTAAATATTAACTGATCATACTTATTTGATCAGAGTAAAAAGAGAGTGAAAAGTCAAGGATTTTAAGAATTATATGCACTCTGTATAAATCTTTTTTGACAATTATCAAATTACTATGATGTATGTACTATCGCTTGGCTTCATTCTTTTCCTTTTTATAGTCATGTGATCTGGAATATTGGCTTTAGGTGGTGTCGCGTCATAAAGTTAGTTTCTGCTATACTTTTAAGTTAAATTCCACTTCTTATCACTTAATATAATCATCTAACATTTAACTTAGGGTTGGGGTGCTGAGTACAGACGACAGACCGTGACAAGTACACCTTGTTGGATCGAAATACATCTCAACGGGCCTCTACAATGGCTAGACAAGGTCCTTACACAGATGGGCAGTCCTGGAATGCCATGCTCTTCTGTGTCATAAACTTTTCTTCAAGACAATTGGTTTGAATAAAAGATTTGAGCTGCCTATGGAGTTGGTGGCATTGCTTTAGGACATTATGAAAAATCAAGTCCCAGTGCAGTAGAAACAATGTATTTTGAACCTTGTATGTCTAAAACACTTAAAAATCTAACAAATTACATTAAAGTTCTCAGAAACATTCAAATTGAAAATAGTGTGCAATTGCACGCTGTAGGTTCGAGATAAGTGGTTTCTACTGAACTTTAAACACACAGTTTTTAACATTATATACATATATATTGTAAAGCACAAGCATGATTTACACCTTCAGGGCTGGGGTGCTGAATACAGACGTCAACATGTGACAAGCACACCATGTTGGATTGAATTGTTCCTCCATGGGCCTTTGCAGTGGCTAGATAAGGTTATGAGGACATTAGGCAGTGCAAATGGAAATTGCCAGTCCGATTCGTGATGAGTATTTTCATTATTTGTCTTCAAGACGATTGGGTTGATAGGAGGGCTAAGCTGTCAATTGACAGCATGGTTTCATTGGGAACACTGGATACTGGCAAAAAAGTCCTGATTTATCTGTCATGATTAATGTTCATTCGTCATATTTTGCTTTGCCTTGATAAGTCATGACAATATATGGGACATACTTAAAACACAAAGATAAGTTTCTGTCTTGGATACTATATCGTAAGTAAGGATAAACCTCTTGTTACATAAATGACTTACATGAAAATGTATTGGATGAAATTGTATTTTATATGTGAATTGTGTGGTGGGACGATTATGGAAAGGTGATACAGAAAAGAATATACTCAGTGTGAGTAAAACAAACTGTTTGTTTTTTTGTTTCACTAATACACAGAAGGAATTGCATGTAGATTTGATTTTCAGAATTATATTATTTGAGAAAAAAATATTACAACGGTCATTGCAAAGTCAGAATGTTATGGCCATCTTGTTTCTTCACACGTATCAATGAAAGTGCAATCATTTACCTAATAAATTTGAAATGTGAGGAAACTACTGGTAGGCTAATTGTAAGGTAATATATGAATAAAATAACATTTAATTTTCAAATGAGCTCATTTATTTCAGAGAAGTTTGTTATTTTTAAGCCAAATTTTAAGTAACATAATTAAAGTACGTGCTCATTGCATTAAATTTGTATAGATTTGCACCATTTTATTTTTGTTCAAGTCATTACTGTTAGTATTACATCATATTCTTGGTATTTTTTCCTTGAAGGAAGTATAATAGCGCAAACAATTGCATAATGTTAACAAGTTATTTAAAACTGGTTACTGTGAAATTTACAAATTACTTTGAAAGGTGTATAATATTTGTTCCCTTTGAGAGAAGTAATCATGAGGGAAATATTCAGATGGATTGTTACTCAGTCAAACTGAAGCATTCAGTAAGTAAAATACGTAAAATAAAATTATGACTAATGGCAGGAATATGTCATCTACTCTTACTAATGGACCTTTTGTATAAATTATGGTTTGCATGTACTAGACCAGGAAATCTTTGATTTTTAATTGGGCATGATTGTAATGCTGCAATATAGATATGATTTAATATGATTGTAGTTACTTGGCAGTTCATGGTGTGTAAAAAGAAAGACTTGTGATAAGATAGTATTGTCAAACAGAGCAATTATTTACGGTTGGTAAAGTTCATTAATGACAAATGATAACATAATTGTGGCAGCTGCATGTCATGTAATGATGTTTACATGAGCTTTATATCTGATATTTCATACTGAATGTCAAAATGGATTAAAGATACCTGGTAATTCAGTGATCAAATATAGAAAAACAAACTATTGAAATATTATTATTAAAGAATGACAAACAACTACCCGGTAAACTCTGTAATGTAACTCCTATCTAATTCATTTAGAAATAACCTCAATATGATTATGGCATAGCACCCAAAAGTAATTAGTCTAACTTAATAAGTGTATATTTGTATATAGGAATAATATGCATATATCAGAGTTCTTGTACATCACTGAATAGACATGCTATATTAGCAACAATAATTTCAATAAAAAACATCTGGGTATTAGGAAATCTAACGTTTATTTTATTCTTGGTTTCTTTAATTGGTAAAATTATCTCTGGAAAATGGCTAGATGTATTCTTTTTAGAGAAAAATTTCATTTTTCACAAGAATTTTAACAACCTTTCATTGTAAATGAACAGAACAGTTTGAACATCTGCATTTGAATTCATAAGAATGTTTGTATATTAGTTATGTATAACTTTCTTATTCAATCTTAAATTTACTACCTTAAATTTACTATATGTCCAATTGTAGGATTAATATAATTTTGTGAGCACCTTCAGAAAAACTCAATCAGCAATACATGCAAGTAGGTGTCCATATATTTGCCTAAATGCGGCTAAAAAAAGATTTTTAATATTGCTAACACCAACTTTTTCTGAAATAAAAAGGTGTTGTGCCATATGAATATGATACATGTAGCTTTAATGCATTGCAATATTGAGTAAGAATATTTAACACGGTAGGTCACAAACTGATGTGCCAAGTTTTATTGGGTTGTTGAAAAGAAAAAAACTAAGATTTAATTGTCCGTTACATACAAACGTTCAGTCTAATAGATACATCATTTAAGATTCATTTTATATTTTCGAGGAATGAATTATATACAGTGATACATTGTTGACAGTTGCAGTATGTGACATAGTGTGTTAGTTGTTTGGAAACACTTTCATTTATCATTTAGTGCTTTATAATAGATGCAAAAACAAACTTATCAAATACAATGTAATAGTGGATTGTTTTCATGTTAAGGTGCTTATTTGTAATACATGTATATGGATTAGAGAATTACCGGGAGGAAACGGTAAATTTTGTGACTTGAAGACCATCTAATGCAAATAAGCATAATTTGAAAAAAAAAAAATTGTTTATGTAGTCAATGTAAATATGCATTATTATTGTAAACATTTGTATTGCCAAAGCATTTTTATGAATTAATAGAATTATATGGAGAATGAAAATAGAAAAAAAAATGCTGATATTTTAGTTTCAGTATAACTATTCACACAAGTTCATGAGATAATGTACAAATTGCAGTTAAAATAAATATATCTATCTTGATTCATAGTTTTTGAATATTTACCAAGGAACCAGTCATTTTGTATTTGCTGGGAAGGTGGCACAGAATATTACGAATCTATTCGAAATCTAAGCCATTTTCTAATTATTCACCATTACCTACTAGCGAAAAAGAAGATAATATCACCGACAGGTCCCAATATTGCATTGCACATGACTAGAAAAGTTTCACATATGCCAAGGGGAAGAAGTATGCCAGTGGGGGGAAGACAAGAAAAGTTTCAACCATAGAGTTTGGAAAATTACCGACCCTGCCCTACTATGTAACTTAACTTTGCACTATTCTTTTAATCCATGTTTTTATTTTCTAAAAATCACATGAAAAATTTAAGAAAACAAAAAATTTAAAGTAAGTTGTTATAAAAAAAAAAGATTAATTTTGGGGATAAATACATTTTTCAACTTACTGTCTTAGTATTTTTGGACATGATCCATGTCTGGCATAAAAAAACTTCAATCAGCAAGTGGCAGCATGTGACAATTTAGTAATTATGTTAATATTAGTTTTAATTTTTACTTGACAGTTTTAATATGCAACAGATTTTCCGAATAGTTACATGCAGTCTCGTAATGAGTCACCGTGGTCTCGATGTCACACATGGATCATTTCCAAAAATATGAAGACATTAAAGTTAATAATTGGAATTATCATAAAATTAGTCGTTATTTTTTGTCCTAAAGAAATCTGAAGAGTTTAAATTAAAAAAGTCCATACGTAAATGTAGTTATTCTTTGAGTATATAAGAATCATATCCCTATGTTTATCAAGAAGTGTAAAATCCAAAAAGGTAAAATCCACTGAGAGTTATACCTTTTAACTATCAAAATATTGACTGTTAAACAAGGAGGATTATTGTGTGACAGGTGTTATGCCGAGAAATCACAATATGTTGTAAAAATGAAGTTTTTAGTATGTAAAACACCAATTGCAGACATACAATCAATTGAATGGATGGTCAAAAGATCACCTTGTCATAGTGCGAACTTAAACCAACAACACTTCCAATCCAATTTATAAAATAAAAGCATCATCCTTCCCGGGTACCCAACCAAACTAAAAGTGACTGTGACGCAAATAAAAGATACACAGTAACATAAACCAGTAGAACAAATTCATAGACTTTTATTATATAATATAGCTATATACATTCCACTTCTGGTTTTTAACTTTATCTTTTTCATTGGAATACACGTGATACAATTATTATGACATATTTCATGTTATCACTGTACATTCTGCATGGAGACCTTTGTATTTGCAAGTTGATGTCTTCCTCATTGAGAGTAATCTGCAAATGTAGAAATCATATGATGAGAACATAAACGGGGTTTTTTTTACGCAAAAGGATTCATTTTCTAAGGTTACAGAGTCTAACAAGGATTAAAACCATTGAAATTTTCATTGAGATAAAAAACAAAATCGAAATGGTAAGTGAATTTTATGAGTAAGGGCTGAGTCATTATTTAAGAAGTGGGGGTTCAGAAGTTTTTTTAGACATCGGTGTTTCTAACAACTGACCCCCCCCGCCCCGACAGGTTTGCAAATCAAACATATGACCCCCCCCCCCACACACACACACGGGTTCACAAATCAAACATATGACCCCCCCAATCGAAATTATATGCCGGAAATATGAACTTCCGACCCCCCCACCTAGCATATGACACCCCCATTTCCACATGCCCTGTGTATGTATTAGCATAGCATTGTACTGTCATATCTGCTGTACAAATTTGCAAAAAACATTTAGCTACCGGTATATGAATGAAACTATGAATGAATGAAACTAGTTTTTTCCCCGATTTATTAAATGCCATAAACAAAATGCAATACAAACTGTATAAATTAACTTGTCATGATATGAAAAGACTGGTGCTATCTAATTGAATTTAGAAAAAGCGATTTAATCTTTAATCTGTTATTTTGAAAAAAAGTAAAAGAATTTATATTGTATTTTCCGAAAATAAAAGTTAGTGCTATCGAAAGAGAATTAAACATAATATAATTCAATCTTTATAAAGGGTTTCATATTCCATTTCATAAGTTGCTTGCAGTGGCTCAGACAATTGGTCTAATATAATAGCCGATGAGCTATTATCAAAAACTCAAAATTCAATTAATAGCACCAGTATTTTCATACCATGACAAGTTAACTTTGCTATATTTTTAAGTAGTACAGATTCTTGTGGAAGGCACTTGTTACTTAAAGAAAAAACTTTCCATCCAATCACTAAAATCCTCTGTAAAAAGCATTTTGGAAAATATTAGCTATTTAATTGCATGTGTTGAGTGTTGACATATGAAACTAGGTACAAAATTACAAGATATTTTATACAACCAAATAATTGATCACATACCAAAAAAAAATAGATCAGGACATTCTACCAACATTTATATAAGGAATATAAACGCTTGCCATGGCCCCTTTCAGTAAATTTACAAATTTGGAAATTTGACCCCCCCCCCCAGTAAAATTTCAAGAATCAGAATATTTGCCCCCCCCCCCCCCTATTAAACTTCTGACTGCCCTACAACTTCCATTTTGAAACTTCTGACCCCCCCACAACATTCAAATTCAAACATCTGATCCCCCCCCACAGTTTTTTTCCGACCCCCCCACGGCTTAAATAATGACTCAGCCCTAACATTTACAAAATAATTGTTGGTATAAAAAGCCATAAAGCAGATTCTTTATTTTTAGCATTACCAGTAGAGTATTTTGTATTTAATGGTGCACTTAGAACGTGGTTAATAGACATGTCTAAAATCCATTTCTAAAAATAACTATGATTACCTTAAACTAGACTTTGCTGAAGCAAGCTTCTTTCTTCTAACAAGAAATTTTTTATCAAAACATTAACATCTTCATTACTTCTGGCCACCTGTTTTTCTAGATGTATTTTGAAGTCTTCTTTCACACCTTTGTTAACACCTCGTGTTACCGTTCTACACCTAAAAACCATCACAATATGAATTAAACCAGATTAATTAGTTTTATAATCATATTATTATTTTTTGGTTTTTAAGATAAAATTGTTATCTAAGTTTACCTCTATTAGAGCATCAATCGCACTGTTCGGCCATACACACAATCCGTGAATTTAACGTATGATGTGAACTCCCGTTGTAGAAGTGACTAAATTTTCACGTCATACGTAAATTCACGGTTTATGTGTATGGCCGGTTTTAGCTATTGGTGATCTACATTAAATAACAAAAATGTTTTGAACTTATACTGAACATAGACGTTAAGATTAAAAAACAATACAATTCCTTATCTACTAACAAAAATAGTATCTAAACGTTGAATTCAAAATTATTTAAGTAATTATTTTAGGTTTCTAGTATAGCAAGGACACACCTCAATATATTTACAACTTTAAAATTATGAAGCTGTCTGGATACGTTTAACTTTAACTTTTGAGTTCAGTATGTAATTTCTATGTAATTTTAATAGCTATCAATCTGTTGTGCTGAAAATACTTACTGTGCTATTGCTTTTGTGCTTATAGGTAATATATCTAAATTAATTTTTCCCAAAAGGCCTGTTTTCAAGAATGCAAATTGTTCTAGAATGTCAATATCTTACGTTAGTTAAGTAAAGTACTTTTGGCTAAACTTTTTCACATATTTTTAAAAACACACAATATTACAAAAGCTGTATTATCAAAATAGCTGATAGAATAATTCACTGTACTTGAATAAATGCATTGGTACCGTATTTTGTGGTACATGTATGTAGCTTTTTTTGCATTCAAGCCGAGATTATCAAAGTCTTTACTAACAAGATTTTTCAATTCATTTAGTTCCAATTAAATCTAACATAAAAAGGATACTGATAACATAGTTGAAGAAAATATTATAGGTAAAATTGCTCTGACGCACAATCTTGTCAAGAACTTCAACCAGTAGATCTTCATACCTTCAAAATATACAAATGAATAATTACAGTAGAGTTTGAGGAACTTACAATTACACCCAGGTGATACTAGAACATTACACTTACATATAACTATGTATTTGGTATGTAGCATTGAGTCTCATTTAGAGTTTTGAGGAGTAGAAAAAAAAAAGTAAATGAGACCTATAACACTGATCTATGCTTTATCAGAAAATCAAAATTCACACAAATATGAGTACATTTTTGTACATGAATTTTCCCCCCATATGAACTACCATAAATGACCATCCAGGCTGTTAAATTGAATTTTCTCGAAATGGGAGGTGGGCTGTTACACAGGAATGCTGTTACTACGTAATTAGAATGAACATTTAGGAAAAAGTGGGGGCAGGGCTGTTACACATGGGTGGGCACTTGGATGGTCGTATACCGTATCTAAAACTGTTAACACATTTTATAATATCTACTTACATTGGCCAATCAAACTGGAGCAACACAAGCATGTGACCCAGGCAACTGTCATCTGCAGCATACTGTTTGATTGATTTTTCCTGAAAGAAAAATCAAATCTAAAATCTTCATATGGTAACAGTCCTCACCATCAGGATGCTTTTAATAGATGTGAAATACGACATGCTGACAAAATCCTGAAGCTGAGTACTATCCCTAGGGACACAATCCGTATCTGTCTCTAACCTACTTCTTATTTTAAACGCTATATCCTGTCATTAGGGTATGATGTAAAATGATAGACAGGTCATAAGAAAATATTTGACCACCAAGTTCATTGATTTACCTTAAAGCAGCTGATCATCAACTGGATGACGAATGGCATTATTTCAGACTCTGCACACACGAGAAGATGTAGTTGCCTGCCAGTGGGAGAGAGGGCACCACTAGTAAGGGGCACCTGCTCCCATGATGGCTCACTTGTGTGACCCGATGGCAGCAACTGAACAACGTTGAGGAGAGATTCCACAGCACGCTGAAATTGTGCACAATATCGATACCACAAACATTTAGGCAACAGTCTGCAACCAAATATCAATTATCATATCAAATACGTATGACATTGAACAGTTAAATAAAAATACAATTACTGTTCAAAATGCATATATCCTAAACACCATATTAAGTGTGGATATGTTATTAGTCCTTAGTTTGTATTTTCTATCAAAAACTTATTTAATTCAAATATTATTAAGGAGGTTTAACATACACTGAAGTTTCCCATAGAATAAAAACAGCATGCCATTTGAAGCTCCAATTCTATCTATAAAAAAGTTTGAACAATTAGTATATATATAGTATACACAGTCTTGATATGATGTGAAAACATTGCAATGAGTTTATCTCACATACCTTTCCAGCTTTCAGTATGCCATTCTTTAGAGGAATAAGTTTATTACTTGCTTCTTTGAATTGGCCCTATAAAAAGAATTTTTGGGATAAACATTATTCATGCTCATGTACAATATACACTATTTTTTTTCAATTTTCACTTACTCAATAGGTTCAAGCAACTAATTTTGTCTTATAAAATACAAACATAAAAGTAAGGTACACACATACTAATGAAAAACATATGATAACTTACATTTTATTTTTATTTTATCATTATTATTATTATTTTTTTTAATAAATTAACATTTACACAATCCTATTGAAATATGACAATTTCTAAAGCATTTTTACTTCTTACCTGATATATTAGAACATCAATTTCAAATGATTTCAACCACAACCAGTTCTCAGATCGCCAATGCTGAAGTAACTTGTTGAATTCTGTAACATTTAGCAATTGAGAAATAATTACTTAAAGGTATATTTTGAATCAATATATCATGTTGCCCTGTAACATAATTGTGGCAAAAGTGTAATGAATAATCCTGAAAAGTTTCAGTGAACGCAGATGCTATAATGCAGTGCAAGTGGTATGGAGTAAATCGTGCTAGAATATTTATTAAAAAATTAACTGAAAAGCACATTAGTAAAAGTTATTTTTTAACATATTTCATTATTATCTGGCAATTTTAAACATTACATTATGATCACAAAAACACAATGTCCACCCAATGATCCAAGTCCTTGTTCAGGCTTGCTGCTGCAAAAATCAATACACTTCATGCATGTTAATCACATTTTAGTAAGTGGATCCATAAATCTACAATAACAAATCAGTATAGATGAAAATGTACTAGTATCGAATAAACTCTTACTAATTTTGGTATGTACAATACCTTTTTTATGATCTAGTCAACTATATAACATACATAACATACAGGACTGAGTGTTCTCTTCTGCAAAATAAATGTGAGATAGAATTCATGAGCTGCTCTGGATCTGGATCTGGATATGTAATTCACAAGTAAGCCAGTTTCAGATGAGAGACTGGCCTCCTCTTATGAGGCAACGCGTGAATGGGAGGCCACGTGGTGTTGGTACATGGACCTCCAGAGGCAGGCTAGGTAGCCAACTGAGCCTCGGGGGTGTGGAAGGATCACACTAGCTATAGTTTTCAAACTAGGTGAGTTCTTTTATGTGCGGAGGTGTGGCTCTCCTCTACACGGGACACGCCTTTTAACGAGGCTTCCGAGCCTCCGCTTGGCGTCGCTACCGTCTAGTAGTAACACTGTACGGTGGCGACGTGCTTCGGTGGAAATCAGCAACTCAGTGGCAGACGTACGACGTATCGGTTTTGGCGACACTGTGTCTGCCATGACCGGGCCGCGAACTTACGATGCAAGCAACTCCTGTTTTCAAGTCGTACGCTCTAACCACTGAGCTTCTGAGGACCACACTCTGTTGCATCTTAAAATAATTCAATAGCCAAATGTATACCATACTTTGATTTTAGACTGAAATATGGAGCAGAAACGATTATGCCTCCATACTGATGAAGCACATAGTAACATTGATCTCATGACAAGAAAATGCATGTGTTGCATCAATTTACTTTTGAACCACTGGCTGCCCTTTGAAAAACTTGGAAAAAATGAGGCATGGGGTCAGGCAAGAAGACATATCACCCAAATGACCATGGTTTGTATACCAGATCAATTAATGCTAGAATATTAGTTACCGGTATAAATATTTATTCACGTACAGTGTGTATTTACTTAACTTAATACCATAGTCGTATTTGAAATGATCAGAGTGAAACCTCGAGAGTGAAACATTTTTGTACCACAAAGAATTTTACATACATACATACATATATATATATATATATATATATATATATATATATATATATATATATATATATATATATATATATATATATATATATATATATATATATATATATATATATATATATATATATATTAGTGTGTGGACGGTTCTAGAAAATTGAGACCGGTTAATTGGCTCTATGTAACCCAAAATAACCGATTAACCATAACACCTAGTTTGTAGTACAAATGTGCCACGTGTGTGAGTCAAGAAACATAAAAATCAAACGATACTGCGACTGGATATATTGATTGGACACCCTTTATCAATTAGTGTTTGAAAAAAATTATGCACATACTATGCATTTCGTCTTTTACGTTCACCAGCAAGGCAATTTGAACTGTCAAAAATGTTAAATTACGCAAAATTAATGAAATATATGGATATATATAGCTTGGGCATGAAAATAATCATCAAAATCAATAACCGGTTTGTCAATGTAGGGACCGGTTATGCTTAGAAAATCGACCGTAGCCGGTTATTCGGTTAACCGTCCACATACTAATATATATATATATATATATATATATATATATATATATATATATATATATATATATATATATATATATATATATATATATATATAACAAATGTGTTGATATATTCAAGAATACACGTGAAAATATAGTAGCTAAACCATGTTTTATGTACTATTCTCAATCTTCTTAATTGTTACAACAAACACATTGTTTTATTTAGGACCTGTGGAGTGATGACACAGATACAAGAATCTTATTTAATGGAAGCGTTTTAGAAGGTTTACATACACCTCCAATAAAGAACAGAAAGACTGAAGAAATTATTGCACCCAACATAAATATGCTTCTTGTTCATAAATCAGTTTGTATTGACTACAATACAAATAGTGTCAGTGAAGATAGGGGTCGACTTTATGCACAAGGTCATGTTGAACATTACAATGAAAATTCTGGGGCCGTCTCGCTGAAATTCATCGATAGCTGTTCAATTCAAATGTTGCCAAAGGAATGTGTGGTGCATTCCAATATGGAATATGATAAAAGCAATACAACATTGATACAAAGCAAAACAGCTGAGCAAGAGAATCAAGAATCAAAGCAGTATGAAAACGTATCCAGTTTAAATACAACACCCCCTTCTTCTCATGTATATTTACCAGCATTAAAAATGGTTGATTGGCCTGCAGAAATGAATGAATGGAAAGACAGGAATCGAATCAGTGGATATCCTACAACTAATGAAATTACAGAGTGTCTTTGCAAAGATATATTTCTCATCCCATATGGGAATGAAAATGAAAATTCAAAATGGCAGTATTGTTTTTCAGAATTAGAGCAAATTTTAGTCTCTTCCTGGAACAGCATCCAAGTCCAATGTACTGTGATCTTAAAAGTGCTACTTGATGAGAGATATACATGTTCTCAATATTCATCTTTTGTCAAAAGCTATCACATAAAAACTTTAATGTTTTGGGCTTTGGAAGAATTACCATATGAAATATGGTGTAAGACAAATGTTGCTAAAATTATATCATACATTTTAGACAAACTTATTCATTGTCTTATAATGGGAAACCTTCAAAATTATTTCCTTCCAAAACAAAACTTATTTTATGGTGTTGATGAAAACTGTTTAAGAGATAGTTTAAAAATTGTTAGTAACTTGCGTCTCAACATCGAAAGCGTCATTTTCAATTTTGACACTGACTATCTATGTGTTAACTCTTTTCAGACACCAATGTTACAGGTAATCTTTGAACCTGTATTACAAGGCAAGTTTTCATTTGTGTCCTGTATGGAAAAAATGTGTGTTGAATACATAGAGATCAGAAAATATGATTGTGCTGCTGACATAATTTGTGAACTATCACAGTATTCAGAAAAAATGTATAACAACACATTGAGTATCTCAGACTACGTTTGTCTCATATGTAATTATTTGAATTTTGATGACAAAGCATCATTTCTAGAATTTAGCATATTGAAGTTCCATTCAGACAAGGAGTTATTCAAGTTACAGGTAAACTTGGCGTGTACTTTAAATGTTTTGGTAAAAGAATACCAGTATTCAGAAGCTGCTACTGTACAGGAATATGTGAAACACTCATTGGACAAAATACATACAATGTTTGAAGAATGTGTTGCAAACCACCAATCAACATTACCTATGCTTGTAGAATATGCAAATTTTCAATACAATAACAATAATGTCGAAATCTGCATTACTCTACTTGATCCAATTATTGCATCAATTAGCTTTTCTTCACTGAGACAAGGTCAAGAGATTGTCTTATCCTATGTGACCACAACTGTTTTTGAGAAGATGACAAAAGATATTGAAGAGCCTGTATCTTCAGATTCCAGGCAATTATCAATAACCGTAAGTGATTTTAATTGTTATGGTGAAGATGAGTATAATACTGTTGATCCTCATATACAACAGTTAATTGACAAAACCAACAGTTTTGTAATTCCTTCCATAGCATATGGGCTTTATTTATTAGGCATGAGCTACAAAAAAGTGAACCAGCCAAAGAAGTTTGAGACAGTTAAAGAGAAGTTGAACTTGCTGTTAGATGATAGATTGTTTGAAGCAAACATTAGTGAAAATGTGTATAGTTTAACTGCATTGTTATCACAGTGTGATGATATAAAGTAACTTTTTATATTGAATACTTGTGAATCGGTTATTCCTATTCCAAAAGACAATAATCATGGAAAATGATAAGTTTTCTCAAATTCACTGTAATATGTTCATATTCTAGAAGTTGTTTGTTGGTAAAAAACAATGTTAATCATTATGAAGACTATTGTCAATTTTGTGGAATACATGTGTGTACATTAAACTTAAACAAAGATTTAATTTCGAACTTATTATGTAATTGATCCATCTCAAAACACAAAAGTGCGTTAATGAGAAACCGTCAACTAGGTCATCATCACACTCTTTTAAAATATTCATAATGCAATGTTGAGTTGTTCAAAAGTAGGCACGTCCTTCATTTAAAATACAAATATCAAAATTAGTCCTTTTTGTATATATCAAATTTACCTTTTTGTAGAAGTTCACTGCTTTGTAGTATGTGCCAACATTTCAGCGCTGTGGTGAAATGACCAAGAATCTCTTTACTGCTACCAAGATTTTTACTCCCACTGACATGAAGTGTACACGACTCTGCTGCTACTTTTAACTTCTTGCTTTTGTGTCTAAAATCAAAGCTAATTTGTTGCAATAATTTGTATTCTTTAACATACAGCAATGTAATGAATATTAATGCATTAGAGTAAAGAATAATAATATATTAGTGAAAAACAAAATGGCATGCAACAGATTGATGATAGAGAGACAATAATCTTTACAAAACACATCTATCGAACCGCAATATGAACTTTACACAGCATGTTGAAAATGTTAACAGTAACAAATAAATAATATCTCAGAAACTCACTCTGTGCTTATGCCTGATGCTGATTTCTGACCCTCTATGAGAACAGCATTAGGGCCATTGTTACTTGTACACGTAGCTGCATAAAATAGGGATAAATGAAGAATTTGTAAAATAATTTTTTGGCATTTGATAATTTGATACCAAGCATTTTTACAAGTGGAAGATGTTTGTACTTCCATTTCAAGATTTTTGTCAAAAATACCCAGTAGCTCAAATATTTTAAACTTGAGGTGGAGGATATTATAGTTACCAACTTCGAGGTGAACATTGATAAATTTTGAGGTGTTGTTAAAATTAATGATCAGGTTTTATCATAGTTTAGTTAGAAATAAATTCTTTGCCATCCATATGTGAATATCTGCAATTAATTTCTCAAGTTTTCCAAGGGCGTTATTTTCATAGTTGAGTTTAAATGACTTATATCTGAGTATCATCGGTATAAAAATGGCCCTTGGCCCTGTGTGCTCTTATTACATGTATATCCCCATACCAAGCGGAAAATCGTCATCAGTAAAAAGGTTGGAGCCAAGGACAGAACCTTGCGGAAAATTAAATTTTAAAACTGTCTCCTCAGAACAGACCCCATCAATAAAAACTTGCTGCTTTCTGTTGTCAAAATATGAAATGGTACATGTAAGTGCTGATCCTGTAATACCAAACCACTTTTCCATACATTTACACCCCCCCCCCACCCCCCCATTCCACTATCGTTACCTGGACCAAGACTTGGTAACGACTCGTAAGTTTTTAGTGGTCGGCACCATGTCGCCACCATGTCTTTACCAAGTCGGTATCTAGTCTCCATAGTCGTTAGCTAGTCGGCAGCTAGTCTCCGAAAAAAGTCGTCATGCATCGGCGATTGATCGCGACATTTTTAGTTCCACCCCTCTGCAGCGGAACTAAAAAAGTCGCCGGTGTTTGAGGAAGACTAAAAAAATCAATAAAAGATCGCCACCAAGTCGTTACCAAGTCTCGGCCAGGTCTTAACCAAGATAACGACCATAAAATCATGGTTTTCACCTGATTGTGACATGATAACGATGTGGTAGCGATGGAAAAGTCTAGAGATTGGTTCATTTTACACAAAGCTATCGATGAGGCTACCCCCCTATGATGCTACCCAAGTGAGATGATCACATCTAAGACGTAGAACGACAAAGGTTTATCGAGTGAACACTTTTTAATAAAAAGTACATAGGATATGTGATAAACTTACAACTATAAATAATTACAATTACTAGCAGTTTACCTGGCATTGCTCGGGTTGAAACAGATGAGATCCGAAACACATTAAATGCTCCTCCCTCCCCATCCTTTCCCCTGTCCCACACCCGCCACACCAGCTCCCCTCACTATACAGGTCTGGGAAAGATTAGATCTGGATGAATCACATTAGTAATTCAAAGTCGTTTCAGTGCCCATGTATCACTCAGCTTCCTTCCATAACCCCCTCACACGTGGCAGCCAATCACCACCCGTATATTCCAATGACCACTGACCGTCTGCATCTAAGCTCTGCCCACCTCACTTCAGGCACTGACCGCACCCTGGCTGCCGCCGCCGCGCTTAGCAGGCAGTTTACAGGCCCAACCCCGTCTGGTAACAGTTTAAACTCCCACCGCATCCCGCCCTCTCCTTTCATCTTGCCTCTTTTCTCTGCTTCCTTCTCCCCATGTGGCCACACCAGACTTCAACCATGTGCAAACTAACTGACCAATTAACCTCTGCCTTACTTTCACCAGGTCACATTGCCCCTCAGCCAGTTCAGGTCACAACGCCTAATCACTCCTTTGATAAGCCGACCCCGGGCCGACCGGCGCCTCCTGACCACAACCAGTTGCACCGGTTTACCCCAGTTCAAGGTCTCTCCCCTTATATATATATGCTCCTTTCCATAATTTACATTCCCATAAATTTACCAGCATCACACAAGAAGAAATAAAATAAAGCAACAGTAACAGTGGGTCCGTACAATAGCATATTAACAATTTAATGTTGGCCAATTTGTATAAAAGAAAGGATTAATTAATTTTTTGGCACCAGAAACGAGGAGCACTTCGATGCTCCGGGTAATTTCTTTTCTTCTTGCTTGGTGGACCATCATCATATGCTTCTTCTGCTTCTTGTGCTTGTTCTCTTTGTGTTTCGGCATTTTTCATTGAGTAATACATGTAATTAATATTTATTAAACATAACATCAAACATGCTTGGGTTTGATTGGGCAACATCTTAGCTTCGTGTAATATGAAAATGAAATGAACGCGGTTCACTGGCGCGCACAGCTTTTATACCATTTTCACCAAGGTCGCAACCAAGTTTTCCTCAAGTCTCGACCTACTCGAGACCTCATCGTAACCTAGTCTTTTTCCGTCGTTACCAGGTCTTAAGCAGGTCTTTACCTGGTCGTAACCACATCGCCATGATGAGGGCAATGTCACTACCAAGTCTCTACCTAGTCGGCAGCAAGTCTTTACCATGTCGGGATCTGGTCGTAATCAAGTCGTCCTCCTATCGCCACCAACTCGCCACCAGTCGCCGAAGCAGGACCCTGATTTCACTTGTCACCGGTGATTTTTCCTGATTTAGTTGTTACCAAGTCGTAACCATTGGCGACTGTGGAATGGGAAAGTTTTTTATGTGGCAAAAATTTGCATATTTGTCGGGACCTAGTCGTCGATACTCTCGACTTTTTCAGGTCCCTACTAGGTAACGATAGTGGAATGGGGTGTAAGGAAGATGCCATGGTCTAAAGTATCAAAGGAAGCTGAGAGGTCTGGTAACAAAAGTATCACACAGTTTTGTTGGTCAATAGAGAGTAAGTCCATATACCTGCGAAGTGTGATGGTGTCATGCCACAAGAATACTTAAATATGGAGGTGAAGCAGACGACCATGGTTGAGTATAGCAACTTCTTCACAATGGGAGAATCTGCCGGTGCATTCTGTTGTACGGACATTTGGTCGTGAACTTCCATAATGCGCTCCCATTGTAATTCGCTTTAGGCAAAGAACATGTAATCATACAAATACAGATAAACCATTGAACAGCACATACATGACTCATAACACAATATACAGTTGCATTTTTTACAATTTATGAATTACATGTACTCATAGCTTCTAGACTTCAATGATTGTCAATCATTGCTAGAGCACAATCATGAAAAGATTGTTAAAACCAAATTGCAGAAAAAAAATTTTTTTTAGAAAAATAATATTAAGTATCTATTTTATGTCTAGCAAATTAAATGATAAAAATATTGATATTAATAAAACAAATAAAAAAGTGATGTGTAGATAGTTATTTGTAATAACTTTGACGTAATCATATAAAAAGAACTTTTAGAAAGAAACCAAAATATGGATACTGGAATTTTAGCAATTTGGAATATGTGCTTGATAATATAAATTAACTCATCCACAATAGTGATAACAATGATCGTCACATACCTATTTTTACAAAAGAAATCATCCATTTTCCATTCAAGCTGGTTAGCAACAAGGGTGACAATATTCTCTAACTTTTGCAGTGGGTGATCAACAATAGCCTCTTTTTCAGTGAGGCCTGTAAATTTGAAAATCGCAAATATTCCCTCATTTCTATATATTAATCTACAATTTCAATTCACTAATAAAGACAATAACATTTATAGAAAGACAATGTTATTACTGCTTTTCTTTTCATCTAATAAAAATAGCATGATTTATAAACAACATACTAAAAAGTAAATTATCATCTAACCTGGAATGCTGATACGCCATTTTGAGGTCGGTTTGAAATATCCAGGAGGCTTGTTGCCAGTAGGTGAGCCCAAGTCTTAATGAAAATAGACATCTAGATATGTTATTTTTAAATCTATTTTGTGATAGGTCTTATTATATAATCAATATTTTCATTAATGCATCATCATGATCATTATGGCTTACAAGTTTCCAATTTACAACTTTCTTCTAATGAAGCAACAATGAAGCAACAAAATCATTACGGATTCAAATTTATAGTCTATAATTAAAAAACAATAAAAATATTGTGATTTCTAAAATAGATAATCATTACCAACCAATTAATTAACTATGTACTTAAAACTATGTTAATCATTGATTGTTTTTAACAATAGCTAATTATATTTCGATTTCGATGACTAGCAGTTCATCTTGATCACGGAAACGAGGTCATTTAGCAGGAAGTAAATAACCTCGAAAGAAGTGTTGGGTCAGTACTGGGTCCCCCTGGCTGCCCCCTCCCTCCTCAGTAAGGGTAGGTATGATGTAGGATCTTGATCGTCTGCATTAATGGTGGATTAAATCGTACATGTCCTATTTTTTCTTGATGTTGAGTGAAGGCTAATTTTTCATCTTTCTTTTTTACTGACTTCTCGTGTTCTTCTACTCTCTTTCCTAGCGATCTTCCTGTTTCACCAATGTAAATATCCCCACACAACTGGCACTCTGTCGCATACGCTGTTCCACATTGTTACTCTGACTTCATCTTTTGGATGGACTAGGGTTTGCCTATGTGTTTGTCCTGTTTCGTAGTAGAGGCTTATATTGTATATTGCATGAGGCCCAGCATCATAAGAGGGGTGTGCAGTATGTATACTACAATGATTTACACACACTGTACCATACACATTACTACTATTTTATTCTAACTAATAGTAGTAATGCGTATGGTATAGTGTTTGAATATCATAGTAGTATACATACCACACACCCTCCCATGATACAGGGACTTATGGTATATTGTATATATTCAAGATCCTTGAAAAAGAAAAAAGGGATAAATACAGAAAAGTCCTGGAGGCGTAGAGATCCTGGACGCGTACCTACCCTTACTGAGGGAGGAGGGGGAAGCCAGAGGGACCCAGCACTGACCAAACACTCCTTCGAAGTCATTTACTTCCTGGTAAATGACCTCGTTTCAGTTATCAAGATTAACTGCTAGTCATTGAAATATTGGAGGTATAAACTTTATAAACTTGTTCAAAAGAATTTATGATTTCCATAGAATAAATAAGTGTTTGCAGTCATAAAAGAAGCAAATAAGAAATATACTAGGCTGCTTCCTGAAATTAAAAGAAAGAATCACTGAATACGAATTAAATAATTTTAGCCATACCTGAGGTGGGTGACATTGGAGTGTCAGCAGCATTGTGGTTGGGACTGAGGGTCAAATAACAAACAAAAAATTCCACTGCCTTCTGGAGCCAGCGAATCAGCTGTTTTTGATTGGCCGGCTGCAGCTGGGTGCGCAAAACCAAAGGGAGAACATCACAAACTGCAAAGTAACCAAATGAATTTTATAGGTAATTAATCTTGAGTGTCGTAGATTTTGATTTTATTACAATACATTTACCAATAGATACTCAAAAAAGTATATCTAAAGAATTAAAAAAGTGCGTAAATTTATTGAATATTTTTATCAATATAATAAATTCAGTAAAGGTATACAGTTTTTAGATTGTCTGGTATATGACTTTAGACTTTCTATTGGTAAATACACGGTAAGAAAAAATATATATGACCATGTGCACCCTCCACACCCCAATACACAACACGCAGTGTTAAGTGATCCTGAATGGTATTTAATGTTCATTTATTTTAATGTGATGAATTTATTTTCAAAAATCTACTAATTCTCACACCATCCATAATATTACAGCATTCTTAGTTCTAATATATCAAAAACTGAGGATTACGAATTTTGTAGTTTTATTGTTGTATAAGATTTAAATCTACATTTTCGATATACTCTAAATACTACTGTATTTCATTTTTTTTTACTTTTTTTTTCTGAATTTCATGTTAGTTACTTTGATTATCTCTTATTCTGTCTAATTCTAATAGTTTTTTGAATGTTGATGTATTAGAACACTAACACTTCCTTACTGTAATTTGTCAATAAACGCTTAGTCAATTTATTTCCTAACATAATTGAAATTTAATGCTTTGATACCCATATATTTCCTGAAGCAATTGACAGCCGACGCTTGCTGCGTTTGTTTTTCACTTGCCAACAAAGAATCGATGAGTTTTAGCTAAAATGCACAATTTGTAAATTACAAGTAGGTGACAAGTAAAAATATATGGCAATAATAATGTATAGGAAGAGGTCATAAAAGCATGCAAGCATAATATATTCTCTATAATTACTACATATGCCACAGTAGTAAATATTTTCTTATACACAAGTTTATGTTTCATTAACTCAGTGGTTTACATTGTAAATATTACACATTGTAATAATTTAATTGATCATATATTTATACTAATTTTCATATATTTAATCTTTAAAGCATAGTAAGAAACTAGAACTTGTAGATGTACAATATAGGGTAATCAACTTGTCACAATGGATATTTTCATATTTCATGTAAAATAAGATGAAGTAGGTTGACAATAATGTATTTGCATTCATCTTCAAAGTATAGATAATATAAAAACAATCAGCCACTAGACATCTGTTAACTTCAGTCTTGAGGTAAAATTCTGATGAATTTGAATCAAACTAACCCCATGTTCTGGAATTTGATAACTGTGCCTCTTCAGAACTAATAACATTAATCTTGTTCTGGCTAAAACATCTTGACTAGATTCTGCAATTTTTAGGAGCATGTGACACTGTAGCGTGGCTGGAAGTGATCCAAAGACATCTGAAACATACAAATTAGGAATGCGTAGCTAAGATTTTATCACCTCTTCCCTAGGTTATAGAATCGCGATTGATTTTGCACTTATCAATCATGCAAAAAGTGAAAATGCATAAAATCAGTCTGAATTTTGCTTTATAAATAATGACCGGTACATGTATCTAATTTTAACTAAAGGAACCATTTGAAAAACACAAGACTCCCACTATGAAGTTCCCCCTTTGAAGTTGCTCTACTGTCTTCACAACATTGAATTTACCAAAATTTTGCATGAATACATACACAATGTCCTCAAAAGGAGACCCAAACAGACCAAAGTCTTATCAGGGCTCGACGTATGCCTATCAATGACTTATACCATGTTGGGTTACAAAAAATTAAAGCTTTTGCTCAACTTTGTTCATAAGCTTGATTTTAGCATAGTTTGGTATAAAAACAACCACAACATCCTTCACTCTCAAAACTGGGAAAAATTGAACTGATTCTAATCACTTCTTGAAATTATCCCATTGAAGCATCCTACGAACTTTAATTGCAATGGTTTCAATAGTTTTCCCTCAACTTTAACCCCCAAAAATCATAATTGCATATGCCAAATCTTTAAACCTTAACTTTCTCAAATTTACGTCAAAGTTCACGAAAATTAAAATCTGACATACTTTTTTTGCTTTAATTCAATATATTCAATTTAAGAGCCTATAGCTATAAGTGTTTTCATACAGAGAACCTGTTTCTTGTAGACCCGGATGCTGACAGAAGCAAACCCAAAAGTCTCTCTCCAGAATAGGAAAGACTTAATAAAGTGAAATTTGGCGATGAAGATTTGACCACATCCAATTTGCAAAGTACATGTAATAGGTACTAATATGAGAATTTTTATGCTCAGACCCTGTTCTTTTAACACAGAGGTTGAAGCAAAGCTAGAGGGGGAGACTTCATAACCAAATAATTATAAAAAGTCAAATACCTTTCAAAAAAGTTGTTTTTTCATCAGAACTTTCTGATTGCAATGCTTCAATCATGTAATTAACTTCTTGCCATAGAAGGGGTTCTTGAGGAAAGTGTGATAGCCTTTAAAAAATAGAACAAATACAGTATGTTGGATATTCATTCGTTCAAATTACAGTTCACTTCTACAATTCAAACCGGTACTTTGAAAGTTTTCTAACTCCCACAGACCTGACTCTATTACAACAAAATCAGTGTGATGATCTGTAATCTGCATCAGACAGCAATTGCTGCAATAATAGACAACAAAGACAAGGATGCTGAAAGAAGTGACATCAATAAGCCAATGACGCAGTGCAGCTATCCACACTTGTCAATCGCTCAAGACTCTGCTCCTAGGAGAGAAAACATCATTATGTCAGCAAAGAAGAACAGTGATGAAAAGAAAAAGTCAATGGTGAAGGTTTTATGTATACAAAACCTGTCGAAAAGAATGAGAAGAATCACGGCTGATTACATGTGCAATGTTAACTTCAAACCCCGTCCCAGAATACACTTACAATGTACACTATTGTTATAAGCCATTACATGAAAGATCGAAGAAGAAGATATGTGAAGCAGTTCATGACATTACGTTTAATTGCATGAAAGACAGTATCTGTCGGGTGTTTTGTCCAGGGCAAATGCTGATTTCATTGATTCTACTTGAAATCCTGATTTTTTTCCCATTGGGGTAGCCCCCCATTTCATTGCGCTCCAGATAGGAAAAGAATGCCCCTTATAGCGCATTTTAGATGCCCTGGCAATGCCTGGCAGGACTGGGCACATTTCATGTTTTTGCTAGTTCGAAATCTTGTTTCAAGCAATGTTTTCCCAGCCAGTATTTTTTCACATAACCATACATCTTTCACATAAACATGGGATTCTGTAAACATCAATAACTGGTAAAAATTAAACATTAAAAACAAGTTAAGCTTTTTTTTAGACAACCCATAATATCACCTAGCGTACGTACGGTTTGAGGTTGGTCATTCAGTTAGGCAACCTAGGTTTGAGAGCACAGTAATTCTCCAAATCGCCAAATGACCAATTAATGTGCAGTCTGTGCTGATAGATATTGTCTTTAATATTATTTTTAATTTCAATACTTACATTGTTTCAAGAATTTTCCCAACATGTCGTACATTTTTGTTTCCTTTTTCAATGCTGTAGGCTTCAAACTGGAAAAAATCAATTACATTTGTTAAAAGTATTTGTTATAAATGTAACAGTTTCTTCACAAAATTTGGATTCATGACAGATTTATGATCAATCAATCAATCAATCAAATCCTAAATTTATTTTAAACAGGCCCTAATTATTCCTCATTCAGAGGGTGTGGCCTGGCTGCCCAGTCTGGATCTCAACCGTCCCCTCCAAGCCTTTCGGTCATTTGGATCTACCAAACTCATGCCCAAACTTGCACGATCTTTCTGCAAGACTGCATCCCAAGTCTGTTTCGGTCTTCCCTTTCCTTTTCTTCCTTCAATCTCAAGCTTTCTTACTTGGCTAATCCAGCCAGAACTGCGCTCAACATGGCCTAGCCATCTCAGTCTCCCTTTACGAAGCACACTATCAATATCTCATTATCTGTAATACTCAGTTTCTCCAAAAGGCTCTCTGAACTGGTATCATCATTAGGCTTCACACCACAAATCCAGCGAATCATAGCTCTGTCATTTCTTCTCAGGCGGTTTATAGTACTAGAGGATGCTACCCATGTCTCAGACCCATGAAGCATAGCACTTCGTACACAGGTGGAATAAACTCTACCTCTCGAAGATAAAGGAATGTGCCTGTTGGTGAGGACTGGCAGTAGCTCACGGAATTTGCCCCATGCAGTTTTGCATCTGACAGTTGCAGCTAAATCACAGCCTCCACCACTGGACAACATGTCACCTAAGTAACAAAACTCTGTCACAACCTCTAACATGTGTTCGCCAACTGGGATCTCCTTGATTGGCCTGCCATCAATTGGCCTGGTGGTACCTTTGCATCGTGGGCATATGTAGTCTGGATCAGGTTTGAGAACACCCTCAATTCCACTACACAGTTTGTGCACCCAGCATAGACATTTGCCACAGTAAATGGAGTTTCTTGCTACCCCCAGCAAGCATACAGCACATGGGTATTCTCCACTTTTGAGCAATTTGTCTACGTGTGACCCAGAGACCAGACATTTGGTTTTACCCATATTAACACGCAGTCCCTTCGCTTTCATCCCCATCTTCCAGGTGTGCACCTTTTCTGATAACTCTTCAACAGAGTTGGCCATAATGACGAGGTCATCAGCGTACAGTAGTTCCCAAGGGGACCCAGTGCGGAACTCATGAGACAGGGCTTCTAGGACCATGATGAAAAGCAGAGGACTAAGGACTGAACCTTGATACACACCTACAATAACACGGAATTCTTCACTGTATCCATCTCCGACACGAACACGACTACGTACATTGGCATACATTGACTGGACAAGCTTAACAAGCCACTCTTCCACGCCTAGCTTATGCATGGCCCACCATATGACTTGTCTAGGAACCCGATCAAATGCCTTCCCAAGATCAACAAATGACATGTACAAGGACTTGTTTGCTGCCAGAAACTTCTCCTGCACCTGTCGAACAATGAAGATAGCATCTGTTGTTCCCCTTCCTGGCATGAAGCCAAACTGCATGTCATCTATCACTATTCTCTTTCTGATCAGTTGTTCAGCAATTCTCTCAAGGACTTTTATTACTTGATCTATCAACTTCAGCCCTCGGTAATTGCCTCTCTCTAGTGCATCTCCTTTGTTTTTGTAGAGGCTAACTATATAGCTCTCCTCCCAATCAGATGGAATGCAACCTTCACGAATGATCTCTTCAATCAAGTCATGAACAAGCTTAACACCAACCTCCCCAGCGGGTTTCAGCATTTCTGCTACTACTCCCGACGGACCTGCTGCTGTACACATTCCCATCTTTGAAATGGCTTTGGATGTCATGTCTAGGGTGATTTGCACACTGGGACCTTCAATGGAGGGTTCGTCAGAGAGGTCTTCTGGGTTCCAAGGAAATTCAACATTAAGCAATCGTTCATAATGTTGCTTCCAAGCTACTTTCTTGGCCTCTTCATCCATTGAAAGGACACCATCATCATTTTTCACAGGCTTCTCCCCAACAACTCCTCGCCTTTCAAGACTCCGCTGTTTGGCCAACTTGTAGATGTCAGCACTTTTTGGGTCGACTTTCTCAAGAGTGAGTCTCTGGGGAGAATTTCGGGCAGCATACACAGCACGTCTTGCTATGCGCTTTGCAGCATTGTACGCCTCTCTGCTGCCTCCAGTTTTCCACACTTTATAGAGTTTTCTCTTTTCTTTCACTGCACTTTCTACTTGTTCGTCCCACCACCAGGTCTCTTTTCTCCAATGATGTTTTTTGGAGACACCACACACCTGTACAGCGGCTTCATGCAAACTATCTCTTAACATCTTCCACTTTCCCTCTACTCCATAACTGTTTGTCACAGACCTTGGCATTGAACACTTTTGTGTATTCTTCCTTCTTGGCTGGGTCTCTCAGCTTCCAGAGCTTTACTTTAGGAATGAATTTTCGTTTTGCCAGGCATGGTGCAGTAACCTTGAAGCCTCCTACAAGCAAGCGGTGTTGGGATGCACACTCTTCTCCAAGGATGACTTTTACGTTTGTTACGTGCCTTCTGAAGCTTTGCCGGTACAAAAGGAAGTCTATCTGAGTATTTACATCACCAGACTGGTATATGACTAGATATTTAGGCTGCTTCTCAAAAACAGAGTTGCCTACTACAAGGTCATTTGCATTGGCAAACTCTAGAAGTCTCTCCCCCTCATCATTACGCCTGCCAATTGCATGTTCACCATGTATGTCCTCATATCCAGCTCTTTCTGTGCCAATATGACCATTCCAGTCACCACATACAAACAACTGTTCAGAGGCTGGGACATCAGCCACCACGGCTATTAGCTTTTCATAGAAATGATCTTTCACTTGGTTGCTAAGACCTACTTGAGGGGCATAAACACATATGAAGGACGATACCAACTTGCCAATAACCATCGTGATTCATAGAATCCTGTCAGACACATACTGAATTTCGAAGATCTTATCCCACCACTTTCAGCCAACATTATCGCAACACCACCACAATTATCTCCTCCACCTGCTTCCTTTCCGCACCATATGTATTTGCAACGAGAGTTCTTGCCTACAACGATCAGAGATCCTTGACCCTGACTTCTGGTCTCCTGAAGACAGCACAGATCAACTTTTCTTCTAGTCAGTGTCTCCACTAACTCACCATCTTTTCCACGTATAGTACCCACATTGAATGAGGCCATACGAAATGCTATTGGACGTTCACTTGCTTTGCCTTTATAGCCGGACCCTGCAGACCCACGTACCCTAAAGTCTGCCAAGCCCGAGACATTACCAGCTGCATTTTGGCTGCCAGCACTGCCTGGACGGATTTCGTTTTCTAGACTAAACATAATAATACTAGGCAAGTTTTATGACCGGATGCCTTTCCTTGGTCAAGTTGGTCATATAAGGGCTGACCAAGAGATGCCGTCGTACCCAATTAGTAACTAGGATTAAATGTGCTCTGCCGTTGACGTTATCAGCAGTCTACTATTACAATGCATCAATTAAAGGGATTGATCGACTGTTATTTACTTTGCAGTCACAGCCTGACAGGCTCACAGCACAGCCCTGTGGTATTTTTGGGAGATTTTCAAGTTTACTGTTCGCAAAAAAAAAAATATTAGCCTTAAGACAATTCATGAATGTTCACTTAAAATAATAGCTGTCGCATGTGCTTTTGTTTGTAAACAAACTTACTAGGAGTACCAAATTATACTTAAGACAGTTGGGTTTCTTGCCGTGTGGGGAAGTTGAGTATACTATGGCATTTGTAACATACATATTCTGAAAGAACTTGTGAATTTGGCATAATTTTGATGCAGTTGGAAATGCATGAACTTTGTTAAGGTGCATATGGCAGTAACCAGCTGTTCAAAACTAGTGATGTGGTTCCTGAGCACACTTCACTATTAATCAACTGAATGCTAATCATTTTTGGTGGTGCCAGTTTGCAATTATAAGTCTTGAGCATTGCAAATTATAACATCCTGAATGTAAGCGGCCCAGGGACAGTGTTGCATAACACGTACGTGTGACATACCTCATTGGGTGCAAGAAACCAGAAAATGTTTTTGACTTGAATTCTGCAACCAATTACTATTTGATATAGAATATTCAAAAGTCTAAATTCCTACAGACATTTGTAATAGATTAGAAAGTAGACAACTTATTGCCTTCTCAATAAAAGATAAAAGAGAATAACAATATTTATGAAAGTACTTTGTGTTAATTCGTAAACAACAATCGCAAGCATATGTGCGATGTAAATGCTTAACTA
Organism: Streblospio benedicti; assembly: GCA_019095985.1. Classification (NCBI taxonomy): domain Eukaryota; kingdom Metazoa; phylum Annelida; class Polychaeta; order Spionida; family Spionidae; genus Streblospio; species Streblospio benedicti. The sequence continues at coordinate 14,127,338 of CM032664.1, read as the reverse complement.
ATGCTTCACAAAATGTTAATGGTGTTTGTCACAATATATAATATATCCTAATATGTGTTCATCGTGCTGGAATACATACATAGACATGGTTAGTTCATCCATTCATAACACAATAAATCTTACTTTGTTGACAGTTAGTTGTCACATTTGATTAGTGCCTCTATGTGTTCTTCTTCATTCGTTCTATGATCTGCCTTTGTCACAATGTTATTACACCTGTTGAGTAGAGTAAGGATAAAGCCATCATGGATATCCACATTGGTCTTTTGATAAAGTCAGGGTCAGGATTAGGTAGAAAAGTGCTACTCGTCAGCAGGATGAGTAACCCTCAAATATCAACTCGTCCTGCAAAAAATGTACTTGTCCTTGCACAAACTGTATACTTGTATGCCATATTGACCAGAATTGCTACTCGTCAAAACGACGAGTTACTAAAACTTCTTACTTGTCCTTCACAAGTTTTTACTAGTCAATACGAGCGGACGAGTGGCTCCTGACCCTTTAAAGTACAAGCCCAGATAGAGAGAAATAAAATAGAAAAGGACAAGAAGAAGATGGATTCAGGAGCCTCAAAAGGCTTAGTCCTTACCTTAATTAAAGTTATGTAAAAATGGTTTTGGGAGGTATTTCACGCATTACAACGGTGAAACCCCTACAGACTATTAGGAACATCCTTGTTCACCCTAACTTAGTATAAACTAGAAAAGCTTGAGAAATGCAAGGTACATGTAGTGTACAAAATTTAGTGTAAGTTTTGTAATGAATTTTATGTACATGTAGATGAAAGTGGCAGAATACTGGTTACGCATGTCAAAGAACACATGAAAGACGTTGATTAGAACATTTAAGGATCTTTTTCCAGAGCAGCAAGAAAAGAATCCCTGACGCAAATCAGAACAATCACAAGACTGAGAGGAAGTGAGTGCTTTGGACAGAGAAAGTGACTGGAGCACAAGAACAATCAAGAAGGTGATAAACATACGAGCACAGAAGCAGGTCATGAACAGGGGTGAGGGGGCCTACCATCATTAAGATTTATTGTTTTATGAAAAAATAAATCAACCATGTCAATATATAACATATGTATCTAAATCTATATCAAATGCATTTTAAGAACTAAGACCTACAATATATTTAGAAATATATATTTAATGCCGAATTTTCGTCAGCTATCAGTGGTCTTGATTACAGAATGAAGCTGTCGGAAATTTTACAATGATATAACGTATGTAAATGTATCAAAATGTAATGGTTTATAGTCGTTACCCAAGTATTTTGCTTTCACAACTTCACATTTTACACCAGGTCATTGGCACACTTGTTTATCATCAATTGATCATTTCTCTCATACTTGCACCAGCAGGACATTCAGGCATAGTTATTTAAGTTCTTTGATTCAGGGCACAATGCTAACTACTCACACATTCACTCACTCGCTCTTTCAACCTAATGACCTACCTAATAACTTATAGGTGCCAAGGAGGTGTGTGCAACTATTTAGGTATTACTTTGCTCAAAAAAGCAAAACCAGTCCAGACCAGGAATCAAACCCATGACCTTCTGGTCACGATTCCAACTCCCTATCCACTCAGCCACATTGGCTACAAAACATGATTTTAGCATGTTCAGACTTAAGGTCTTCTTAAAATTTAATGGAAAACTCAGACATAGCATGGAAATCATAAATGTACAGTTTGCCATGAGGAAATTATCTGGATATTCCTCCGAGCTCAAAACTACAGCCTATAGAACCCTAGTGCGTCCCCTGGTGGAGTATTCTGCAAGTGTATGGGATCCATACACAGACCAGGATAGTAAAGAGGGTGAGAAGGTTCAATGTCGAGCTGCGAGTTTTGTTCTAAACCATCGGCACAACCTCTCTAGTGTTACTGGGATGCTGCGAGACCTTCAATGGACATCGCTCAAGGCGAGAAGACGACAAAGCCGGCTCCATATGCTGTATAAGATCCAGCACGGGCTAGTTGCATTGTAAGGACAGGTATCTCACCAGACCACACCGGGCTTCACGCAGGGCTAACAACCAAGAGTGTTTCCTAATCCGCTCCTCCTCTAAGGATTTCCATAAGTACTCCTTTTTCCTACGAACAATCAAGGATTGGAACTCGCTACCCTCAGAAACGGTGTTGGCACCATCACTGGAGGCCTTTAAGTTGCTGGTAGCAGGACAATAATCCACCCAGCTGTTTTTAATCTTGCACCATGTAAATACTACACTCTAGTTTTTAAACCCACGCGCTAGCGCACACATCACCTCACTTGCATAAGCTTCATGATTGAAGGTGCACGTTATATGGAAGATATTATTATTTATTTATTTCAGATATTAACATGCATAAAACATATAAATATCCATAGATAAAACAAAAAGCTAAAATTATATACAATTATAGACATTAAGAAGTTTAAAAAATTAGAACAATCGTAGGTTCCATACTAAATTAGGACTGGATCTGTGAAATGTATTACAATCGGTAATTGCTGATGAAATGGAATTGTCACTTAATTAAAAACACATGATTACGAAAACCAAATACGAGTTTTCTTTCAATAACAATAAAAGGATCAACATGCATATTTATCATTGTTACCGTAGTATTATATTTATCACAATTAAATAGTCCTCTGAAGATTCGTTTAAAAGCAGTAATAAGTTTTTTCCTACATTCTTGAGTATACTTAGACCATAGACATATACCATAAAAATTACAACAATATGACTTAAACAGTTTAACTTTAACATCATCTGTACAGTGAAGTACTTCTCATTTGTCTTTTAATATCATTATTGCATAGCTGATTGTGAATAAAACACCCTAAATATTTATGAACTGTAACATCTTTCAACTTCTCACAATCTAATTGAAACTTGGGAACTTGAATGTTACGTAAAAACTTTGGTTTAAAACACATAGTAACAGTTTTCTTACGATTATACATCAATTCATGGTTATGGGCATACAAGTTACAAACATTTAATAGGTTTTGCAATGCAGCTGGTGACAGAGCTAATAAAACAGCATCATCAGCATAAAACAAATGATTCGTCTTTGAGCCGTTTATAATGCACCCATCATCTGAGGCATTTAATAATAAACTAAGATCGTCCATGAACAAGTTAAAAAAGGATATATTATTAATCTAAGTATTAACTTTTGCAAGGGGCCGCCATTTTGAAGGGATTATGCGCATGGTGCATTCAAGATAATGTTGTAAATTGGTACGTACAAATTGACAGGTCTTAATTGCACCTTTTGTTTATTCAATACATCTCATAAAAACACAGCGGTCAGTAGCAATAACAATCATATGAGTAAATAATCAAGAATGTACTGCTAATTAAGATAGTGCCTGCATGACGGACGCCTATATTAGTATTAGCGTGTCACATATTTTTTTTTTTTTTTTAAACATGATACTATAAGAAAAACAGAGATTACCCATTTTTAAAAAAAAGGACTTGAATCCTACCACAGTAATAATGTATAGTTATCCAGAATCTATGTTTTTCAACCTATATGTTTGGACATATGCAATACGAATCTTTGACTATTATGATACCTTTGTTATTTACATGTTTATTTTTATTACGAGAATTTTCCAGTTTGTCAACTTAACTTTTATTTTTTGCAGAAAAATGAGTATTTTCTTTTTTAACACAGTTTCTGGACCGTTATTCAAATATTATTTTTATTATGAACAAGATGATTTTTTGAGGAGCATAAGTTGTTTTGGTCTTGAGTCAAGAAACTCATAACCTGGTAAACCATGTTATTTTGTTCTCATTAAAACCATATCAATTAAATTTTGTGGGCATTTCATTGACAAACTTTGAATTCTGGTTAATGTAGAGGATATTTCGAATTTGTATATTAGCATAGAATGATTGGCCATAATCTTGCCACAATATCAATATTTAAAAAATATTTTAATGTTATGAATTATATCAGAAACCATACCAATCACCTAAATCAGAAGGACTAGACTAGGAATCATGAATATCGCATGCTGAATTTGACAATGGCATAAAATTTTAGTAACACGGGAAGATAGATATTGGTGATATTTCAGCTATAAAGGTTCAATCATAATACATTACCATGGAAATATTTTAGAGATCTATCTTGCCTACAGTTGTAACATCAATCCAATTAGTTTTTGTTACTTAGTTTGTACATTTGACATATTAGGCATTGGCGTGAATATAGTTTTAGCAGAATAATAGCAAAAATGCTGGTTGATTTGACAAGAAAAAACCTGCCGAACACAATAACAAATTTTTTATATAGGACTTTATTTTTTATATATATGTGAACTATAGCAAACACAATACATTAGATAAAATTCACTGGAACCAATCAGATAATACCTAACAAGTGCCCGCATATAAAAATGTCTTTTTACTAATCAAATTTCACAACAAACCCAAAATTTTACTAAATTGGCCAATCATCTCTCTTATAAAATCCATATCTTTACAATCATAAAATTTTTAATTGTTTCTGTTATCATTTCCCATCACAATATTTTTATAAATATATTTTGAAAATTGTGGAATTCACTGCAGTATAATTCACTCGTCAAATATAAGCCTCAATTTACAACAAACTTTACAATAAATCAATAACTGTAACAATATCTTAACAACATAAAATAGCATTATGTGCTGATTAATCACAATATTGAAATATATTGTAAAATTCACTGCAGCTAACTCGTCAAATATTGCTGAATTGAGGAGATTACGCTATATTTATCATCATTTACACACCTGCAGGTTGAAATTTCTGGGGAAAAGTGTACGCGCTGTTATAAGCCAAGCTTTAGCAGCATAGATGTCATTTTTCAAATACGATTTGGCTTTTGATACCAGCCATTCTTCGTCAGACATTTTTTTGTCGTCGACGGAGGCCATTTTGTTGGGCGAGTTGGTCAAACAAGTTTCCACATAGTCTCCACAACAGACCTTCATCCTTGAGCGCCTTGTGCCGAAAGTCAGCTGGCGTCTGTAAAAGAGACTAGTTTCCACACTTCCTTACTTTCCCTAAAAAAGCCCCTCAATTTCATCTGAAATATATGACTATTTTTCGGCTACGTTTTATACGAAACTTTTCTAAAATGGTCAGTATACATTCTAGAACAAGATTGTCATTTTTTTATTGGTATACTTTTAGTCGGATTTAGCCTATATAAGCACCGTCACATTACTCTAGCTACGGGGTCCGGGACCAAACCGGGACGTGACCTAGATCTATAAAAATCAATAATTAGAGTAGATCTAGTACTACATTTACGGTGTAATCCCGGGAGTGTCACAGTTGGAGGTTTGTTTATGTGAATACACGATAACATAGTTTCAAGAAACAGCCTTGATGAAAAAGCTCTGATTCATACGTATGTACGTTCGCCGTAGCAAAGCATGTGATGGAGGATGCGTCAGCCACGAGCGTTGAGTTACAGGTAAATAAAACTCGCTCCCGTGTTAATGAAGGGAAATTTGCCGTATTTTGACACAATATTTATATGGTTTAAATTTATTATTTATCCTATTTATGAATTAGAACTCATTATATATACACTCGCCCACAACATACTGGATGGAGATGAGATTATGATAGATAGTAAAGATATACAAGCTCGTTAGTTTGAGTTTGACCATATTTTCCACCTAAAAACTCAAACTCAGCTATTACAGAAAATGTCCAATGATATGAATGGATTGAACGCCTATTACTACTCATTGACCAACCCTAATTTTACATTAATAGGGCAGATAATAACGGAAATAACAGCCAAAAGACTATATGTATGGTGGTTGATTTCCGTCAGCAAACTATATAGATCTACCAAGATCGTCTTTCTAAACTAAATCCGTGTCTTGACAGCTGTATCTGCAATAGAACTCTTATAAGTTATTCCTGTGTGCAAGCTGTAGTAATAATGTTACATTTCACCAATCCTTCAAATGAAAGTTAATTTGGAAAATAAAATAAAGATATTAGGTCTCAAGGATCCACCTGTTATGCAGTATCACTTTATTTTGATGGGTGGGGCCATGTTAGTCTAGATTTATAGATCAACCAAACACCTATAGATATTTCTTAACCCGTGTGTTGACAGCTCCATTTGTTATTATTTTCTGGTAAGGTATGGCTGTTTGCATGCTCTAGTAATATCATCACATTCTATAATTCGTTTGAGAGAAAGTTATTCCGAAAATTAGAAGGAAGCACTTTTGTGAGCAACCACCTGCTAGTCAGTATTTGTTTGTGATCCAACGCTCTCGTGGAACGTCAAACGTTTGCTGTCAGGACTCTGTGCAGTATTTTCATTTGGTAGTGGATGCAAAAAGATGGAAAAGTAAATGTCTCAGCAAATCTTTATTATCAATTATTTCTGCGAATACTTCTAGTATGTTGTAGAGCAGAGGTTAGCGAATTCAGCCGAAGTTAAAAGTAAGAAGATTAGCACAATTTTAATACAAGACTCTTAGGTAGAAAGTCGGCAATTTCTCTCTATTTACTACGGGGAACGAGAATCTTACCTGCAATCGGGCCAAAGTACAGCACGTCACGAATGTATGTTTTCGTGTATTTATACGTATTGTGCATTAACGCTCAGATAAGCAGGTCTCCCGGATTTGTTAATGTTTTGTGTAGGCCAGTCTCTCTCACCTGCATCCTGATTCCTATGCAAGCAAATGGAGCACATCTTGGCTAGTTAGTAGTAGCGTCATGAAACACTTGACAAACAGTAACTTCTTGTATTCTCGACAACACCGATTCCGCTCAAAGCTATCATGCGAGACACAGCTGTTAGAATTTACAGCAGATGTCCTTAACACAGTGCAGGATAGGAAGCAGTGCAATAAGTTGTAATGGATTTCAGTAAGGCTTAATTTTGACTAAGTGTCCCACAACCACTTACTATTCAAAATGGAAAGCCTAGGAATTGAGCCAAAGACCACAGCCTGGGTGAAGTCGTTTCTGTCAAACAGAACACAGAAGATAGTCATCGATGGAGAGACTTCCGACTCTGTTTCACTCACAAGTGGCGTCCCCCAGAGGTCCGTCTTAGGCCCCATACTCTTCCTGGCTTACATCTGACCTCCCCCAGTACACAAGACATTCACAAGTGCGGCTGTTTGCAGATGACACAATCGCGTATATCACTGTGTCATCGACAGATGAATGTCAACCGCTCCAAGATGACTTGAAGAGTCTTGAGGTGTGGGAAAAAGAGTGGCTGATGGAGTTCCACCCTGCCAAGTGCAATGTAATCCGTATCACAAGGAAGAAGAACAGAGTCTCTTTCCCCTATAAGTTGCATGGTCAACTCTTGGAGGAAGTGAAATCTGCGAAGTACCTTGGTGTGACAATCACAGATGACTTGTCATGGAATAGGCACATACAACAGGTGACCTCAAAAGGCCAATAGTAAATTAGGCTTTGTGAAAAGAAACATCAAGGTGAAGAGCAAAAGACATGAAACAGAAAGCT
>CM032664.1:14105380-14119721 GCA_019095985.1 Streblospio benedicti | reverse complement strand
TTTTTTAAAAATTTCAAAAAATTAAATTTTAAAAAATTAACAAATTCTTAAAAACTAAAATAGCATTTTGCTTTTTCCTAGAAATTTTTAAAATTATAAAAAATCGTCAAATTGTAAATTAGGGTTATATTTTTATCATTTCACACCTCAGGTTGAAATTTCGGGGGGAAAAGGACGTGATCCAACTTTTAAAAATTTCATTTTTAAAATTAATTTTGACAAAGTGTCCACAACCACTTACTATTCAAAATGGAAAGCCTAGAATTGAGCCAAAGACCACAGCCTGGGTGAAGTCGTTTCTGTCAAACAGAACACAGAACGTAGTCATCGATGGAGAGACTTCCGACTCTGTTTCACTCACAAGTGGCGTCCCCCAGAGGTCCGTCTTAGGCCCCCCGCTCTTCCTGGCTTTACATCTGACCTCCCCAGTACACAAGACATTCACAAGTGCGGCTGTTTGCAGATGACACAATCGCGTATATCACTGTGTCATCGACAGATGAATGTCAACCGCTCCAAGATGACTTGAAGAGTCTTGAGGTGTGGGAAAAAGAGTGGCTGATGGAGTTCCACCCTGCCAAGTGCAATGTAATCCGTATCACAAGGAAGAAGAACAGAGTCTCTTTCCCCTATAAGTTGCATGGTCAACTCTTGGAGGAAGTGAAATCTGCGAAGTACCTTGGTGTGACAATCACAGATGACTTGTCATGGAATAGGCACATACAACAGGTGACCTCAAAGGCCAATAGTAAATTAGGCTTTGTGAAAAGAAACATCAAGGTGAAGAGCAAAGACATGAAACAGAAAGCTTACAAGGCGATTGTAAAGCCAACCATGGAGTATTGCTCAACAGTGTGGGACCCGTACACCAAGCAACAGGCAACAATGCTTGAGATGGTACAGCGCAGAGCTGCACGTTGGGTAACCGGGCGCTTTCACAACACGTCATCTGTTAGTGATATGCTGGAGGAACTGCATTGGAGATAGGACTGCAACGATACACCGATGCATCGCTGAATCACGATTTATTTACTCACGATTTAAGTATCGATATGGTAGTCTATATCGCGATACTTTCACGATATACCGTATTTTCTTGATCAACCGCCTAGCCTCGATCAACCGCCGGTATTTGATTAAGCGCCGGGTGTAGAGGCTATATTACTTACTTAGGCGCCGGTCTTGTTTAGCCGCCGGGTACCCCGGTGGCTAAACAATATCAATTGACGTAATAGCATTGATTTTTTACATAGAGGTCTAGTAGATCTACATAATGAATGCTGACGTAATAGCATTGATTTCTTTACGTAGAGGTCTAGTAGAGTTTAGAATTGTCATATTATCTTTCATTACATTTATTGAATGGGTAATTGTTCGGGTCGATGGCTCCAACGCATTTTAAATGGGGTAACAAACTACTCACCTTAGCACACCTGCAATTAAAGCCTTTTGATATTTTTATTTGGGCCACCCTGCATGTCTTAAAGTAATTTCAGTCAATATCCCCAAGTAATTTCAATTAAGTAAGACACACCTGAGGAAGCCACAGAAACTTACTCAAGTAACTTCAAATAAAAACGCCGCCACTTGCTTTCAAGTGTATAAATACAGGGATTAGTGTGTGATCCCACTCTTAATGTAATAATCATGATTTTCTTTTGGTAATTATATAGATATTCATATAATGGTGTAGATAGTCATATCCACGATGGTCTCAGCTTTAAAATGATATGTTAACTGTCAAATTTTGACTGATTATAACGAAGTTACAAGTGAACAACCGCATCATAGGTAATAAACATATTAATCAACTTGGCGCCGGCGGTGTTCTCTTTGATAATGTGTCCATATAATGTGCTCAAGTAATTTCAATTAAAGAAACGCCGCCACTCGCCCAATGGCAGTTAAAAGTCCGTAAAATTATTGATGTCCTTGAACAGTGAAATCGGCGGGCGGCATTCTCTTTGATAAGCGCCGGCCTTTGAACTACCGCCTGTCTTGAATAAACGCCGGGTGAATGGCATGTTTTAAACTGATAAGCGCCGGGGCGCCTATTCGAGAAAATACAGTAACTGTTAAATGAATTTATATGCAAAATATTGCATAATTCAAGGTAAATCTTTGTCTTTTCCCATGAGTATGGGCGCAGCCATCTTTGCTATTGCAAACGGCGTTACTAACAAAATGTCAATTGAATGGCGAACGGCGCTCCGCTATTTCAGTATAGATTTCTTGCGCTACTAGTTGTAACGTACAGCATGTACAGACTGTTGTGTGTTTTGACGTATGTTTTTTGTTATCGTGATGTGTATCGTATCGCCAACAAAGTATCGTGATGTGTATTGTATCGTTGCTCAAGCGTATCATTACAGGCCTAATTGGAGACCACTAGCCCATCGTAGAGTACGTAGCAAACTTTGCTTAATGTACAAAATAGTGCATGGCCTTGTAAACATTCTATTGGCACATACTTTTTCCTGCAAAGAAATGGTGTCCACCTCCAACCCATAGTATCCCATACCCAATATCACCAGTATTCATTTTTCCCTGGTACAATAGTAGATTGGAAATCAGCTCCCTAGAGACACACTGTCATCCAAATCACTGGAGGTCTTCAAGAGTAAGATTTCCAATGTGTCTCATCCCCTACCTTACTAACCCCTTTCTTCTCATCTGCTTTTAGCTTGCACTCTACTAACATTTTATCTCCCCACCGTACGTTTATTCTTTATTTTGTCCCACTAACACCTATCTCATAGTAAGTGGGACGTTTCGGAAAACTGCCCATAACGTGAGCACTTCCTCTAGTAATTTGAGATCGCACTTTTGCAGTATTACGTCAGCCGTATGACAGCTATGCACGAGTCACGGTGTGATCTATTTGAAGTTCATTGATTTTTGGTCTATTCCTGTGTAACAGGTGTGCCAGATTCATGAACACTTTCAAAATACACATTTTAGCTCAACTTTGCCATTATAGGCCCTACGTACCTTGCGCACTAAAATCTTCATAATCTGAAATGGCATCCTAAATGATAAAACGTTTTTAAAAGAGATATCTTATAATAATAAAATGTGTCCACGCCTGTTAAGTTTGTTATTTTTGCAACTAGTATCGGAAGTTAGAGCATCAGTCACACTGTTCGGCCATTCACACAATCCGCAAGTCTTACGTAACGTAAACTCCCCGTTATAGATGTCTATGACTTGAAATTTAGTGACCTTGCGCACCGATCAAAAACAATTATATTCTAATATATTGTAGACAAGAGGTTATACTAACAACCCTTTCCTAGATGTGTCTTGATGGACACATTTTTGCAATTTAACACTAAAGTTTTACAACATTCTTAAGCTCACTTTTTGTAAGGCCCAAGTACATATACACATAGCTGTATGTACTTAGAAAATCAATATGATTAACCATATATTTTGGAAGTAGATGGAAAAGACGGATATTGGCCCAAACGAGTCCTGGATTACTGTAAAAGTAAAACAGGAAGAAAACTGAAAACAATTTTGTCATGTACCATATTTCCGCACTTTGTAGCCTTTGCCCAAATTGTAGCCTCCCCTCAAATAGACGCCGGGTTAGACACAATATTAAATCAATAAACGCCTCCCTCGTATTAACGCTTATTCAATTAAGGCTGGTGTTTATCAAATTGAACACCGCCAGCGCCAAGTTTATTAATATGTTTATTACCTACGATGTGGTTGTTAGCTTGTAACTTCATTATTATCAGTCCGATTTTGACAGTTGACATATCATTTTAAATTTGAGATCATCGTAAATTTGACTGTCTCCCACATTATGAATATTTACTAATGTGTTTTTCCCAAGTATGGATATATAGATAATTACCAAAGGAAATAATGTTTATTACATTAAGAGTGGGATCATGGTCAATCACACACTAATCCCTGTAATTATACACTTGGGAGCAAGTGGCGGCGTTTATTTGAAGTTACTTGAGTGAGGTGGCTTCCTTATGTATGTCTAACTTAAGTTGTTCAAATCATTTTGTGTTAATGCCTCCTTCAAATACACACCTCCCTCATTTAAACGCTTATGCTAGACATGTTTGGAAAACAATAAATGCCTAAAGTATTTCTGCGTTTTGTAGCCTAGGCATTTATTGTTTTCAAAACATGTCTAGCATAGGCGTTTAAATGAAGGAGGTGTCTTTTTGAAGGAGGCGTTAATTAACGCTAAATGATTTCATCACCTTAAGTCTGACTCACCTGAGGAAGCCACAATAACTTACTCAAGTAACTTCAAATAAACGCCGCCACTTGCTTACGAGTGTATAATTATAGGGATTAGTGTGTGATCCCACTCTTAACTTAATAAGCATTATTTCCTTTTGGTAATTATATACATATTCGTATAATGTTGTAGATAGTCATATCCATGATGGTTTCAGCTTTAATATGATATGTTAACTGTCAAATTCGGACTGATAATCAGTGTTCATCCTACGGCCGCGCCCTGCGCCAATGACCTATACTAATATCAAATGGCCCATCCCTGCACAGATTTTCGCGCCATAAGCCCCATTAAATAGCAGCGTCACGCGCCCTCTCCACAATATACAATGAGCGGTCATTCCGTAATCTTGGTGAATAACCAAGATGAAACGCACTATAAAAGGAATGCTTTGATTGGCTGCATATGGGAATATTGCTCTTTTTCAACCAATCACGTTCGTCCTTGTAAATTGTCTTTGGAAGCACTGTGGATTCTCATGTGCCTGGTCAAGTGTGGATTCTTATGTGTTTGGTCAGATGGCGGTTTTGAAGAATGGCACCACTGTAAAACGATAGTCAAAAATTGTAAATATCCACTGCATAGTCTTGGGGATTTGTGGGAGATTATGTCAAGTGTATTCTTAGTATACAAGTACAACTATAGGTCAAATTTAACCGAAAAGTTGCCCTTGTGAACTATGTCCCATTGTTCTGTGTTTTTGACCCATAACTTTTGGTGTAATGGGGTCAATTCACACATAGACTTCAAGTTCTAGGATGAACACTGGATAATAACGAAGTTACAAGCAAACAACCACACCGTAGGTAAAAAACATATTTATAATAATCAACTTCGCGACGGCTGTGATCTCTGATAAGCGCCGGCCTTGAATAGGCGTTGATACGAGGGAGGCTTTTATACGAAGGAGGCGTTTATGGATTTAAAATTGTGTCTAACCCGGCGTCATTTGAGGAGAGGCTACAATTTGGGCAGAGGCTATAAAACGCGGAAATACGGTAGGCTACAAAATGTGGAAATGTGGTATAAGTGATGCTGAGTTGTTCGAACAAAAGCTGAATTATCTTGTTCTTAAAGTTGAATTTTCACCAGTTATTGATGTGTATGTACAAGATGTATGGTGATATGAAAAAAAATACTGGCATGCTAAAAATCTCTTGTTACAAGATTTTCAAATTGCAAAAGGCATGAAATATTGGTCGCCCTTTCATATTACTCAACTTGAAGTCTGAGTCACCTTACAAAACGACCACTTACTGTGGTGTCTGCTATTAAATACATAAAATTATACCCATGGAGCCTCACAAGTTGTTCATGAATTTGTTACTTTATAATAGGCATCTGACGCAAAAAGAGCGAAGCTGTCAGGTGATGACAGGACATCAAAGTTGTCAGCGTTAAAGGAGTCTGGATGGAGTGAAGTTAATGGAAGAGATGCCATCTACAAAGAGTTTCTGTTCAAAGATTTTAATGAGGTTATTTTATACTCTTGAGAAATATTCTTGAATAGAATTGATGTTAATATTGATTCATTTTCAAGACAAAATATTTTATTTATTTAATCATTTTTCTTCTGACCTTACATTGTATTATGCAAAAGTGATCAAATGTTAATGCCTTTTCATTTTGATCATTGCTGAGTATTTTTAGGGCTTTGGATTCATGACAAGAATTGCACTTAAGGCAGATAAAATGGACCATCATCCAGAGTGGTTTAATGTATACAACAAAGTAAGTTTATGTCTTTTTAAACTTTAAAAACAGTGTTTGATGGAATGTCCATAAAAATCACTTTAATACTACATTTTCAAGAAATGTCTTTCACACTCGCCACTAGCCAAAATCTAGTGCTTAATCCATTTGGCGAGTGGGCTTCAATTTGCACCTGCCACTTTGGCGGTTGCCTTTTCTATCATTTTTTTTTATCAAATACATGTATGTATTAAAGTTAACCATAATAATGTGTAAAATCATTGAAAAACAAAACATGATATAAATACCTCCATTTCATCAAAATAAAAAAAGATAACAAAAATTCTCAGAAAAGGAATGCACCAGCGAGCTTCTACAGACATACATTTCAAAATATTTCTGGGGGAGTATGTCCCCAGACCCCCCTAGCTATACTTCGCGCCTATGGCGCTCGTAACCGCGCCTTCGGCGCTCCCCTTTTCAACAACTTCGGATTTTGGCCAATGCCCTTTCAATATCATCTGCCAAATTTTGGCAGGTGCCAATAATAGTTGGCTAGTACTCCTTTTATAACACTGGCCGCATTGGCTATAGGTGTTTGAAATGAGAGTAATTCCCTGCATGATTTTTTTTTTAGTCATTAGCCATCTTTGTCTGATTCACATGTAAAATCATGGTTTTATTTATTTTGCAGGTACAAATTACTTTGAGCACTCATGATTGTGGTGGTCTATCTGATAAAGATGTCACACTTGCCAAATTTATTGACTCTGTTGCTAAGTAAATTTGATTTGGGATTCTTGATTTGGTAGATGTCTGTATTAACAAATGTAGCTGTTGCGAAATGACTTATTGTTTGAATTATCAATCATGTTATTTTGTTCGAAGCCTAACTTGCCTTCACTTATTATTTACATTCCATGTTTTATTTTATGAAACATCACCAATATGATTATGTGATTTAAAATTATGTTATAATCAGGGTTCAATAAATCCCATGTCTGGAAACCAAGGATACTCACAAGAATCAGTATGGCAACAAGATCTTCAAATTTAGTTACCGACGGAGGAACAAAATGAGACAAAATGCAAGATTTCACATCACTATTTCTCGAAATCTAGTTGCCAACTGGGAGACTATTGGAGAAATTGTGGAGCCCTGGTTGTGGAAAATTTTCCATTCATAATATCTTCATGACTTGCATAATTTTATAGTTGTTTATGTGATAATGCTTTTAGGTGCAATGTTTTCATGTTGATTATAAAATAGGATAACACAAAAATAAAATCATGTCACTGATTTTATGTTTCATCATATAATAATTCACTGCCAGTGGTACTGCTGACTTTAAAAGATGTTCATGGTTGTGATCAAAGGGCGTAGTCTGTCTATAATCGATATTTGTGCAGTGTGCACTTGTTTTAAAATGTTGTGTTTTTGCTTAGTTTACCCTGTAGAAGGAAATCATGACCTAAACACTTAAATTTAGCTGTTATATGGGTATTTTGAGAAAATTTATAATTTGTAATTTTCAAACAAATATCAAAATATCCAGTGTAGATGTTTAATCTATTAATTTTGTTCTATTTTAGTAGGACACGTAGGTGCTTAAATTTTGTACTTTTCAAGAGTTGTTTAATTGTAAACCATTATATTAGATGCTATAATAAATATTTACTGTTGACTATTTTGTTTATATTTTAACATTCTTACCTAGCATTGCATCATTGCCTGTGAGTTACATCTGGATGTAACAAAAAACAGCACCCAACTATGCTCGGGGTGGGGATCTGGAATTACATTTGGTTAGTACGGATGTGGCATTTTAATAGGTCACCTTTTCCAGCCTCTTGATATATCATTGGGTGACAGTGGGTCCCTACTTTGAGAAATTAGTTCCAGATTTCATATGTTTCAACCCGAGCAGCAGGAAGGGGTTGATGAACTTGATGGAGATGCATTTAGACTGTTCTGGACCTGTTTAGACGTGGATGGCATAGTGAGGGTGGGGAGAGAAGAGGGGGTGGCTGCTGAAGGAAGGGTAGAGGAGGTTGAAACATTTTATCTGTTCCACATATGTTTACCAGGGGTAGCAGTAGCTGGTGGGAGGGATATTAGAGAGATCAATCATTGCCATATACATGTAGTGTGTATATGACTTATGCCGATGGGAGGAAGGTGATGGAGGTGTATTCTATCCGTCACAGACCTGTATTCTGACGGGTGCTGGTGTGAGGGAATTCAGGGGTACAGAGGGAGGAGCATTTAATGTGTTCCATATTTCATCTGTTTCAACCCGAGCAGCGCCGGGTAGACAGCCAATAACGAATAAAATATCTGAATTTTCAAAACACGTTAAAAACATAATAATTGCTCGCAGATATTGTAAATCAAATCTTGAATGCTCGTGTTAGCTGCAATATGACTATAGAATTTAATCGTTTAAACTGGTACACTATAGCTAACTATTTTACGTTTTGTAAAACAAACTTCCGGGATTCGTTTTCTAAAACATAAAAATCTATTATTTTTCGTTAAAATGAGCTCATACGTAGAGCTGCAGGTACTTAAGCAGGAAGAAAAGACACTGCTCAAATTGCAACATAAATTGTCGGATCAGTTGAATCGGTTGAAGGTTGGTATTACGCAAGATCTAGTTTGGTAGTACAAAAAAGTGGTCTTGACGGCGCAATAGACTAGTTAGCGTGTACGACTTCAGATACGGAGTTTGCTGTGTCATGAGTTCGCGGCCCGGGCACGACAGACTGAGTGGTGCCGATATGTTACGTTGTACGTTTCTCATCAATGCTACGTCGATTCCACCGAAGTGTGTCACCACTGTTGATCAGTAATGCTATTCAATGGTGACTCCAAGCGGCGAAGTTCGCAAGCCTCATTAAAAGGCGTGTCCCGTGTGGTGGACAGTCATCCCTCTGCACATTAAAGAAATCACCTACCTTGAAAACTATAGCTAATGTGATCCCCTCTTCCCCTGAGCCTCAGTTGGCTACCTAGCCTGCCTCTGGAGGTCCATGTATCAACGTCCTCCCTCTGCTATAATCATCAGAATTGATGGCTGTGGAGTAACCGGACAAAAAAAAAAAAAATGTGGTGCAGTGGTTAGAATGTCTGGCTTTCATGCTGGATCTGCCTGCGTCGTGCGTTCGCGGTCCACGGTGGACTTAGTGTCGGCAAAACTTGCATAGTACGTCTGCTACTCCATTGCTGATTCCACACAGTGTGTCGCCACTGTAGAGTATACTATTTAGGTAGCGACACCAAGCGTGAGCCTGAGGTTTGGAAGCCTCGCTAAAGGCTTGTCCCGTGTAGAGGACAGTCACCCCTATGCGTGTAATAGAACTCACCTAACTTGAAAACAATAGCTAGTGTGATCCCTCCACCATCGAGGTTGTTGTGTATTTAACCTGCCGCTCGAGGCCTATGTACCAACAGCACGGGGCCTCCCTCTGCTATATTCATCAGCAAGTTTATGCCTGCAGAGTATCCATACAAATAAACAAGCAAACAAAAAGATGCTAGGAACATTTGTGGGGAGGAGCATTTCATCTATTCTGCACCTGTTTTCCGGGGGTAGCTGTGGGCATCGGGATTATGGGGAATTCAGGGTTGTGTTCGGGGGTAAAGGTATTTCTAGTTTTCTACCTTCACCGGTGGAGAAACTGGGGAGAAAGGGTTTCTGCCTTGGAGAAATGGCAGAAAGTTGGGAGAAATTAATTTGTTATACTAGAAAATACTCATAGGAGTACAAATAGTCTCAGCACCATTGATCATGTATCAGCAGCTTAAAACTGGCTTTCATTATTTTTCAATGGATCGTCGTTAATTACGGCTGTATTACAGGTATGAATGACAAACCTAATAGTTGACAATTAATTGTAGTAAAAAGGGTCGCCAAATCGCAAATATGTTTTTAAAATTTACTGCCCCCCTCAGACTCACATTGAATTAATGAACCCTCCCTTTTACAATTTTGCCTCATACTATTATTATGGTATTTCTATGAATATTCAAGTAGCCAAATGGTGAAGATGTATGACCTTTTTTTTCCAGGTTGAAGAATTGGCATTACTTAGTCAGATAAGAGCAGGACAAATAGAAGAGTCATCTTATGCAAAAGACGAAGTTGAACAGCATAAGGTTAAATATGTTAAACATTATATATCAGATGTTATAATGGTTTATATTTGTATATTATGTCCCAATTTACTGTGACCTTGTGTATAATCTCAAACAAAAACAATGTTAGTGTATCGTTATTTTCAGACTGAACAAGAAATTCATGATGACAATATCAATGAGCAGCCACTCTTTAATTTGGGACCCTCAACACATTTTCAAGGTACTAAATTACGTATACTAAATGCAGTTTTTCACCTCCAATTTAATAACTTTTCACCTTATCATTTGCAATCTGTGCACACAAAAACAATCAAAATTGAATAAGCATTTGTATATACATGTATGTGGACCTTTTGCATATTGAAATGGCAGCAAGTTTTGTTACCTTTACTATAAAATGTACACACCCTGCAGTTATGTGGATTTTCATACACATGTACATGTATTAAAGCCAAACATTACTTTCTCTTTGTTGAGTGCAAAGCTGTACACATTTAATAGACTGTGCGTGTAAATAGCCTCAGTTTCAAACCATCATCCAAGGTATAAAAACACCAATAATACAAGATGTTTATATATTTGTGTATTTATAGTTACAGAAAATGATGTTCTAGAAGAAGAGGATGATGACGATAGTCAAGCGGAGCTAACTTCTGCTCAAGATCAACTTACTCTATTTATGAGGCATTTAGAACATCAAACTAAATCATAGTGATGAACTTCTTGGTGCTTAATATAAACTGTATCATACATGACATTGAGAAATTAATGCAGTTCAGTATTTGGTGTCAATTATGAATATGGTGAACAGTTGAACTTTGAAAAACTAGTAACAACTACTTGGTTTCATCACATTACCTCTTGATAATATGAGTAGTATATTATGGGCTAAACAACGGAAATGATCTACAATGGAAGGATATGTGACTGCAAATCGAGTTTGGTTGTTCAAGATTATTCACTGTATACATTTTCAAAAATTAGGCTAACAAAAACTTATATGTCAATTACGAAAAATATTTTAGATGCAAGCTTTTTTAAATATCAAACAACGGTTCAGGTTATTTAAGATGACGTGCTTGCACCATAAGATGAGCATTTTTTCTTAGTACTTAATTCAATTACATTTTTATATATTATTCAAACATGCATCTATTTTTAACTTTTATGCAAAGTCTTAAGAAGTATGTATATTGGATTTGTTTGTTTAAAGATAATGCTCAGCCAAAATAATATTTGTTCTGTAAATACTAGTAAAATAAAATGCTGTAAATAATATATTTATATACTCACCAAATATGTCTTTTTTTCTATGCCCATGGAGGACATTGTGTTCCCATTTACATGGACACTAACATTTCCTCCCTTAGATTTTCATTTTACATGCCAAGTCAAAGGATTTCACCAATGATTGATTGGGATCGACTTATACGATTATGTAACTGGAGTGATTCAATGTGATTCTCAGCATGCTTATTTGACCACACCGGTATAAGCTAGTAAGACTTAAATTTTTCATATATAATAAATATCTTACATTGAAATGAAGGAGTAAATGCCATGCTGTCTTGTTTATTAAAATAGGTCATGTGAGGTTGCATAATCAAATGATTTTCGCCAGACGAACAGTCGATTTCCAACGGCAGCGTGACACTTCTTACGTGCATCGTGTAGCCTAGGTACGTCTGACGAAAATCATTCAGTTGATATTTCTTGTGTACTCGTGTTTTGGCAGCTTCATAACTGGCCTTTTACGGCAGGGTATTTAAATTGCTCGATAGGATTGTTTAGAATGCATTAAACACAACATTAAACTTCTATAAAAACATACTTGTTCGCCAGTGAGCATTACCTTTAATGGTTTATCAGGCCTCTAGCCAGAGCTTAAAAAGCGAGATGGCGAAATTTGCTCATTTCAGGTCAGCATCGCTGTCAGCGCTCTGCATAAATAAGTAAAATTGTGTAGAAGTACAAAATGAATACCTCTTGAACAGAAAAAAAATGTAAAATGTGCTGGCTAAAGCCAAAAGCAAGGAGGCGATTGCCTTCTCTGCCAGTCTCGCTACGGGCTTGTTTATGCTCAGTGACTGAACAAGTATCAGTGATGTGTTCTGTGCATTCTAAAAGTTCTTTTCCTTTAAATATCATGTTAGAATATCTAGAGCAATTTAAAATTCACACCATAAAAAGTCTGCTAGAAATCCATCAAAACACGTGAAGCAGCAATAATTATATGTTCTTAAAATGATTTTTGTCAGACGTAACCTCATGGTGCAAGTAAGGAGAAGCCCCTCTAGGCAATGTTAAATGTTTATTTTATTTATTTCAGATATGTAGCTGGTTACAATCCATATAAATAAAATTATATATACAGTATATACATAGTACTAAAATAGGATGCCTGGCGTTGGAAATCCACGGTAAGTCTGGCAAAAATCATTCTGTTTTAGTAACATCAAAGCATGGTATTAAAAAGGGTTCTAATTTTTGGACTGCAGTTAGCGTTTGTCTGGATTTTCTGTGAAATGAAGTAGATGTAGCAATTGGCTATTTTGTTGGAAGAACTAGATTCATTGCTATAGACCTCAAACCAGAGAATAGAATTTTGGTGTAGAACTTTCTAGTGACAATTATATGGAGATTTTTCCGTTTACTTTTACAGTAATGATATTTTTCACAATGTTTAAGGCACGAACCATTTGATGTTTGGGGGGTGGCCAGGCCTTTTAGTTTCAAGTCCAAATATTTATTTTCATTTTTTTCAGAGAATATATATTTTTTTCTTTGATTTTTAAGGCACAATTATTTTTTTTCAGATTCAAGGAGGCGTGATTATTTTTTTAGATATAAAATAAACATTGTAGTCAAACTTTATTTCTATCTACAGTACATCAAATACATGTATTGGTTACAACGTACTGTAAAACAAGAAACGCTTGAGCATGAGTTAATTTGCAAATTTTGTGGCTACCGTCCAGACCTACAAAATAAAATAACAGGGAATTCTTCTCATTTCAAACACCTCTAGCCAATGCGGCCAGTGCTATAACAGGAGCACTAGCCAAATATTAATGGCACCTGCCAAAATTTTGCAGGTGAAAGGGCACTGGCCAAAATGCAAAGTTGTTGAAAAGGGGAGCACCAAAAGTGCGGTTACAAGTGCCGTAGACGCGAAGTATAGCTAGGGGGTTCTGGGGGCATGCTCCCCCAGAAATCTTTTGAAATGGATGTCTCTAGAAGCTCTCTGGTGCATTCCTTTCTGAGAAAGTATTTTTTTTTTATTTTGATAAAATGGAGGTTTTTATATAATGTTTTGTTTTTCTAAGATTTTACACGTTATTACGGTTAACTTTAACACATACATGTATTTATTCATTGCTTTCCATGCAAGTCAGTGTCTGTTAAAAGATCTGTTAAAAGAGTATTATTTTTTATCTATTAGTCTATTTGGCGGGTTAATTTTCAATTGTACTCGCAAAAACTTGGTGGAAAAGGCAATCGCCAAAGTGGCAAGTGCAAATTGAAGCCAACTCACCAGATGGATTAAGCACTAGGTTTTGGATAGTGGCGAGTGTGAGAGGAATTCCCTGAAATAGTCAGCAAATATTAACTAAAGCCTAAGATAGGTAATTCCAGGATGGACCAAAACCACAAAATTGAAGTAAAAAAACATTTATGGATTGAAACCGCGAAATTTAATAACAGAAAAATATCCTGGTTATACAGCACATTGTACATACATCAAGACAATATTAGAACCAAATTTTAGTCTCTTGCATATATTGCCATACTCCTTTGCTATGCAACAGTGGCCATGGGAATCAGTTTCTTACAGATTCCAGTGCTAGCCTGCTGATATTCTCGCAGGCCATCATAATAAGCATACCAGCTTCCTTTGATAAAATATATCTGCAATGAAATGGCTTCCATTCCCATATGTTATTGCAAGTAGTGTGTATGTGAAACCAAAAATGTTTATGCATGTTTGGGACGGAATTCCAGGGGATGTTCATTGCATCAATGGGAAAGAATATTCGCATCCCATGCACAAATGCTCTTGGCTGACGCTGTCTAACACCACCACACGCCTCTGTTTCACTCATTCGAGCAACACACTGCCTCACACTTGTTTCATTTCAATGCTGCTTCTAGGCTTGGTGATTCACAATTCAAAGGTATGAGAGTGATGATGTCTTCAAAATGGCCGGTACAGGACATTGAACATTCATACACTCTGT
>CM032664.1:13974051-14105280 GCA_019095985.1 Streblospio benedicti | reverse complement strand
ATTATGACCTGTTTTATTTATGCATAATAATTGTAAAGCACTTGGAAATTTTCTTTTGAAAACTTTACATCAATAATTTCTTTCAGCATGGGTTTAGTAGGGGTCTACAGATCATTTTGCAGATTAGGTTCATATTCTGTTAAAATGTATTATGAGCTCAGCATGTCCATTACTTAGAGTGGTATTCTAAATCTGCATATGGTTTTATAATTTGAAAACAATAGATCTAGACCTAAAAATATAATATATACATAAGCAGTTGTTAAGACCCAAACCCCTCATATTATGTCTTGTTCACGTGCAGAAAATTTAAGGAAAAAGAATTATTATGAATGATTCTTTATTATGATAATGAATATGATAAATGAATAAATCAATATGGTCATAGAGTTTAAAGAAAATATTGGTATGATGACGCACACAAGTAGTATAGAGAGAACTCTATATAGTTCTAGACACTATAAGCCAATACAGTGGCTGTCTCCATTAAATCTTCTTTTTTAAAAACGCTCCTGTACAATAGAAAAAAAAATGAAACACAAGTTGAATGATAAGTACAGAGCTTATATAACATCTGTCTGTCACACTTTCATTGCTGTTAATGATGGCTGATGTAAGTCCACGTGTCAAGTTCACTTCACTGGACATGATTCGTGATTTTAATAAAATGTTAGTCACTATGGGAATACCAGCAGAGGAACATAGGCCGCAAAATCCAGCCTCGTAAGCTCATATTTAGTATCAAACAATACAATGATGCTCACACAGCACACGGACAGATATTTGGTTTTGTGTCTTCTAAAATGGATATTTGATGACAATTCAAATGGCGGATCACAGAAAAGGTGTTTGACAGCAGTCTTATGAAAGCTGCATAGGCTCCGTATATCGTGTGTTTCTTTTGAAAACGAATAAATGATGGTGTCAACTACGCAGATATTTTGCCGATCTTGGGAAAAAACAACCAATTTTTTAAACGTTTTCACTCAGAAATGTAAGTAATCATCTATTATGTATGAAATCGGTTTCAGTAGTAAATTTTACATATGTGCATGAATAATTACGCAGTTTTATAAGCTCCACAACCTTAAACATTGAACTATTCCCGTGTTGATAAACGTACATTCGCAGACAGACCACGGGATTTCAAGTGGCAACGTTCAGTGGGATAATGACAGCTAGTATCCTCATTAAACTGTTAAATGTACCTTGACATTTCTATTTAAACTTTGAGAAATAGAAGCATCATTGTTTTTATTCGTGTAATTACTTATCCGTAGCTTATATGAAAGTGTTACGTTATCCATAATTGAGTACAGTAGGTGCAACCACCACGTTTATCAACGTACGTGTGACGTAGTTATCTGAACGTGATGTACGCCATTCGTTCGGGTCACCCGTACTAACACGGGTCATCGGGTGCATTTTGCTGAAAATCGTGCTGAAAATCGTGCTGAATTCTGAGTTGAGTTCATAGCCTACATACTTCGTGCGTATAGTCTTAACAACCCAATCGGGGCTTGGGTATTATTAGGACAAAAAATACTGTTAATTACAGAAGTTTCAGGTTATCTAGATCTACTAAGTAAGTGTGTAGTGTCACTAGAAGTACCGGATTTGTAAATGTTACACTTGAAAATGTGTTTTCACTTTGTCTCTATGAAGGATATATTAAAATATTAATAAAACTGTCATGAACATCACCAAACATGAGAGACATAATTATTGGCTCTATAAAATATTAATAATATTCAGGTGATAAACATCTTGTAAAACAGAGAAGATTCCCTTTGAGTGGTTAGTCACAAATATGGTATGTTTGTGCCATTCCCTTTGAGTACCTAAAAGTTAGAACTTGATATTTTTTACAATTTTCTTCCTTCTCTGATATGATTACTCATTCTAATAATATTTAAAATATTCTACGTGAGTTAAAGATCTATTAAAGCATCTAAGCACATTCAACTGGTGTCGATTGACTGTATAATACAATGATAAAGGGGCTCAAAGTGGTGTTATTTGGAAAGAATTACTAAACACCTTTTCTAGATCACATATCACAGCTTTGCATAATGATGTATTTACTAGATGTGTTGTTTGAGCGAAAAGAAAACTAATTTAGTTGCTCGATAGACTATTTTAACTTACCTTTTATCGTGCAATCTTGCACATGCCGCTCATTTTCTTCACATTTAACATTAGCTGTTCTCTTTTCAGACATTTTCATTCCCTTTGAGTACCAAGCCATTCCCCTTTGAGTACCTTAGTCTTGAGCATTAGGGCATAGATATTTATTTTACTCTTTTCTAAAGATTGATTTTTTTTTTAACATTTTGTTAGGGATAGAATATTTATTTCTCAAAATTGGGGGGCGCGATTATTTATTTCAATATTTTGCCTGGCCACCCCCCAGACAACAAATGGTCCATGCCTTAGGGATTATTGTTTAATATTACTGTAAAAGTAGAAATATTTGCGCACAATTTAATTAGCAAATATTGCAGTTTACAGTAAAACAGCAAAAATAAATAGTTAGCAATCATTTACAGCCAGCATATATTTTGATTTCAATACAAAATCCAGTTACTGTAGAGAAAAAAATACTTCTCCCTAAAGTGCGGTAACAAAATAAATATTATTTTTTTTTAAAACACGCCATAACTTCGTCAAAAGTAGGTCAAAGTACATCAAAATCTAATCAGGTCTGGAGAGTAGTACATTGAAGCTAAATATGAAGTTTGGCGACAATCGGCCAAATACTTCTCCCTAAAGTGCGGTAACAAGATATTTGTACCTAAGGTCATAAGTTCGTCAAAAGTAGGCCAAAGTACAAACAAAATTTTTTGAGACATACGATTGTCCTCAAACTAAACATATTTAATTTTCAAAGCAATAGCTCTCATGGTGTTCAAGTTATGAGCTTTTTAAGCATGTGGACGCGGACAGCCCATAAGTTATTGAAAAGTAGGTCAAATGTGAAATAAGGTTGTGAGGGTAATATATTGATGCCAAATGACAAGTTTGGTGGTGAAAGGCCATAAAGTATTCACAGGAGACAGGTAAATATAAATGCGTAATATTTTTTTTTTTTTAAAACATGCCATAACTTTGTCAAAAAGTAGGCCAAAAGTACACCAAAACCTAATCTCAGGTCTGAGAGTAGTACATTGAAGAAGCTAAACATGAAGTTTTTTAAGCGACAGTCGGCCAAATACTCAGGGATAGTTCTGGCTCGCCATTGCGCCATAGGCACCTGTTTTTCTGATTGGCACAATCACTTAAGCTTACTATGCCAAATGGCACAGCAGATTGGGTTGCACAAAAGCGATATCTTTTAGGTGTGCTGCTCATGACTGGATGTATTTGAGGCATTAAAAGTTAAACACACATTTCATATGTTTTTTTGTTTTCAAAATTCTCATCTTCAATATATTTGATTTAGCTACTTTATACTATCATTTGCTGGGTCAATACCCAAATCGATTACCAGTACATATATAAACAGTAATTTTCTATGACAATCACACATAAATTATTTGTAAGACCTTAGCTTCGCTCCCCACCCACCTAGACTCACGGAAGAGATTTTGACGATAGGTGGGTCATTCAGAAAAGACAATACACGGATGGAGTTCAAGGACCACTGAACTCTATGGATAATTTTATTAAGTGGACCACGGAGGGAGAAAGCTTAGTGAATGGTGAGAGATCTTTACCTTCTTTAGACATGGTGAGATCAAGAGTTTTCAGAAAGTCGACGCATTTCTTAGCATTCGAACTTTGGGAGCAACTCCTGGAACATGTAAGATAGAGTGGTAATGCGACCTTTGGATGCATAGGGCTGATTTAGACCCGTTGAAAATGAGAAAAGACACTTAGGAAAGGTTTTGAAAATGAATGGATACCCGGAGAATGTGTTGTCTAGTAAGAAGTTAAGCAGGGACGAAAGTACCTCGCCTAAGCAATGCCCAGGTTGAGCAAAAGGGACGCCCCCAGTAGTTATACCTATGTCAAGGGTGTCAGAACACCGCCAAGGAGGGTGTTTCATAGATAACGTCCCAGGCATTTTTTCAAACCAGTGAACACTCTTAGACAGTTGTTGGTAAGACCAAAGGATCCCATAGACAAAGAGAGTGATTGGTCCGGCATACCAGATCAAGTGTAATGACTGTGATGCGTCCCTATGTTGGGGGAGACAGAACGATCCCTGAGAAAGCCAGATTCATGGAACACAAGACGCCCAAGTTCCACGGGTCGAAGTATCTCGCCACTTGCACTCTGACCAGGAGGGTCATGACATTTCAATTGAGGATACAAAATCTTTTTTGTGTTGAATCTAAGCCCTTCTCGAAAGGAGGCCCGATAAAGGAATCGAGTCAGACTACGGGACTGAGACCTTCACTCAATAGAGATGGGGAGGCAGACACACCCTTCCTTCCATATGGAACAACGTGTTGACCCTTCAAGGGGGGGACATGCAGCTGGGAACTCCCAGCGCCAACAGTGACGTACTTATGACGCTATTTGGTTGTGATCAAGGTGCAAGAGAGTTTGCCAAAGCTCAATTTTGACTTTTATCTGTTATCCTGTTTAAGAAATAGAAAACCAATATATCTATCAGATCCAGGATAAATGAACTTCCATCAAACCACACATAAATCGTTTGAGGTCCTGGCCCACCATCTTGCAAAATGGCACGCTTTTTTGAGCAAAGCCCCAAAAATGGCACACACTGTATTTTCACCCAGAATTATCCCTGAATACTTCTCCTAAAGTGCGGTAACAAAATAAAATTCATATTTTTTTACAACACGCCATAACCGTCAAAAGTAGGTCAAAAGCACACCAAAATCTAATCAGGTCTGGAGTAGTACATTGAAGCTAAATATGAAGTTTGGCGACAATCGACAAATACTTCTCCCTAAGTCACGGTAAAAAATAAAAATTCATATTTTTTTTAAAACACACCATAACTTAAGTCAAAAGTAGGTCAAAAGTATACCATAATCTAATCAGGTCTGGAGAGTGAAAGTACATTGAAGCTAAATATGAAGTTTACGACAATCTCCCTAAAGAATCGCGATTTCTCCCTAAAGTTTGTACCTAAGGTCACTTAAGTTAGGTCAAAAAGTACTAAAGTACAAACAAAAATTTTTGAGACATAACGATTGTCCCTCAAACTAAACATATTTAATTTTCAAAGCAATAACTTTCTCATGGTGTTTAAGCTATGACTTTTAAGCATGTGGACACGGACGGGCCATAAATTATTGAAAAGTGCAGGTCAAATGTGAAAATAAGGTTGGGGAGGGGTAATATACTGATGCTAAAATGAGCTTAAGTTTTTGGTGATGAAAGGCCATAAAGGAGTGTTCACAGGAGACAGGGTAAATATAAAAATGCGTAATAGTTTTACAGTAGATTTTACATGTACTTCAACAACAAAAAAGAACCAATTTATCACAAGTTTATTTTAATACAATGACTAAATATGTTTTGAAATAAAATTATTTGAACGTCTACTTAGTAATTGAAAACTGCATACTTTGGGAAACACATTACTTAATTAATACATGAACAGTATGCTACACCATTCTAATTATAATAAAGCTTTAAAAGTAAAAAGCAATAGGGAAAGATTGTGTTACCACATAAATTATTTTTACATCCTTATCTTGATTGCTATTCAAAGAGATACCCATTCCATTAAAAACATTAAATATCCATGAACAAAGAGCTGTAACCCAAAGTTACTCCTCATACCTTGCCACAAATGTGATTTTTTAAGCAACGCTTATGACATCATGTTAATTGGTCATACTAACAGATCCTAAACACTGATATATTACAATAGTACTGAACTGAAAGAAAACACATTCTATGATTTTTGAATGGAGTAGATTTGCTTCGAAAATAAAGTCACTTCTTTGACATCAAAGATAATTCTTCACTAAATGTCAGAGATTTTTTTTTAAACAAAAAACCCACTTAATTTCATTAGGCCCGCCCCCCGGGTGTTGGGAGGGGGGCCTAACCCTTTTCGCCGGTAAACCGGCAATGGGTTTGTTCCGTTTGTCCCTTTACAGGAAAAGGGCGATTGAAAGGGCTTGGATGGGCAAAACCCAAAGGGGGGGGTCTTGGGAAGATTGATTGGGAAAAACCCCCAAAGTGGAAATAACCCAAAAGGCATGAAATGGGGGTCGTGGTCCCCGTCTTCTATGAAAAGACCAGCATATGTCAACGGTTGTCTAAAATTGGCAATCACCAGAAAAGGTTTAAACCCGGGTTTTAAAAATTTCGAAGCATTTTTTTGGAATTTAACCCACCCCCGGCTTAATAATAACCGTTTTAAACCCGCAAAGCGGTTCCCCAAACCCCTGCTTCCAAAACCCCAGGGGAGGTTACAAAATTTTTTCCCACAATCTTCCCCCCACTCTGTTTCACTAATGTTTCAACATGGGAGGGAGGGGGGTTCCACCCCCTCGGCTCGATTAGCACCGCCGCCGAATCTGACTGTGAATTCTCCCTGGACGAGAGTTGGGGTCCTGCTAGTTTCGGGTGACCGAGGACCTGTGAGGATTCACTGACAGACCAGCGAACGTGTCTACACAATATACTAATCTGCTTCCCTGGCCTCTTGCTCGACCTCGGCGGTAGTCCCCATACCCTAACGTGGCTTTTACTGGGGAATTTCTAACTAGATACTACCCGGTGGCTTCACCTGAAGCACCCGGGTCCTTGTCCTCCACCAAGTGTGAAATAATCGGGAAGGCTATGTAAAGGTGTTTTTGGAGGATCGTGGAATCGAACTCACGATCTCCCGTCTATGAATTCAGACCAGTCATATGTCATAGGCGGTTGCTCTACCGATTGAGCTAATCCCCCGAGACACAGGTTACATACTTCGGTTTTCACCTATATCAATCTTGCGCAATGCACTTTCCCGCCTTTGGATACTATTATTAGCCCATCCAACCGCAGCCTTAATCAATCATAGCCTGCGTTATACCTCCGACTATTACGAAGCAGTCATCTAGGCACACGGAGCCACGAACACCGTACTTACAGGCTCATCCGGGCGTAATCTGGGCCACTTCTTTCACAAAAGTACACCAAAACCTAATCAGGTCTGGAGAGTAGTACATTGAAGCTAAATATGAAGTTTGGCGACAGTCGGCCAAATACTCAGGGATAGTTCTGGCTTGCGCCATAGGCACACTGTTTTTCTGATTGGCACAATCACTTTAAGCTTACTGTGCCAAATGCCACAGCAGATTGGGTTGCACAAGCGATATCTTTTACGTGTGCTGCTCATGACTGGATGTATTTGAGGCATTAAAAGTTAAACACACATTTCATATGTTTTGTTTTTCAAAATTCTCATCTTCAATATATTTGATTTAGCTACTTATAATATCATTTGCTGGGTCAATACTCCAAATCGATTACCAGTACATATGTAAACAGTAATTTTCTATGACAATCACACATAAATCGTTTGAGGTCTGGCCCACCATCTTGCAAAATGGCACCCTTTTTTTGAGCAAGTGTGCCAAAATGGCACACACTGTATTTCACCCAGAATTATCCCTGAATACTTCTCCCTAAAGTGCGGTAACAAAATAAAAATTCATATTTTTTTACAACACGCCATAACTTCGTCAAAAGTAGGTCAAAGTACACAAAAATCTAATCAGGTCTGGAGAGTAGTACATTGAAGCTAAATATGAAGTTTGGCGACAATCGGCCAAATACTTCTCCCTAAAGTGCGGTAACAAAATAAAAATTCATATTTTTTTTAAAACACACCATAACTTTGTGAAAAGTAGGTCAAAGTACACCATAATCTAATCAGGTCTGGAGAGTAGTACATTGAAGCTAAATATGAAGTTTGGTGACAATCGGCCAAATACTTCTCCCTAAAGTGCGGTAACAAAATAAAAATTCATATTTTTTTTAAAACACACCATAACTTTGTCAAAAGTAGGTCAAAGTACACCACAATCTAATCAGGTCTGGAGAGTAGTACATTGAAGCTAAATATGAAGTTTGGCGACAATCGGCCAAATACTTCTCCCTAAAGTGCGGTAACAAGATATTTGTACCTAAGGTCATAAGTTCGTCAAAAGTACGCCAAAGTACAAACAAAAAGTTTTGAGACATACGATTGTCCTCAAACTAAACATATTTATTTTTCAAAGCAATAGCTCTCATGGTGTTTAAGTTATGAGCTTTTAAGCATGTGGACACGGACGGGCCATAAATTATTTAAAAGTAGGTCAAATGTGAAATAAGGTTGGGAGGGTAATATATTGATGCCAAATGACAAGTTTGGTGATGAAAGGCCATAAAGTGTTCACAGGAGACAGGTAAATATAAATGCGTAATACAGTTTTACAGTAGATTTACATGTACTTCAACAACAAAAAAGAACCAACTTATCACAAGTTTATTTAATACAATGACTAAATATGTTTTGAAATAAATTATTTGAACGTCTACTTAGTAATTGAAAACTGCATACTTTGGAACACATTACTTAATTAATACACATGAACAGTATGCTACCATTCTAATTATAACAAAGCTTTAAAAGAGTAAAGCAATTAGGAAAGATTGTTTTACCACATAACTATTTTTACATCCTTATCTTATTGCTATTCCAAAGAGACACTCATTCCTATACAAAAACATTAAATACATCCATGAACAAAGAGCTGTAACCCAAAGTTACTCCTCATACCTTGCCACAAATGTGATTTTAAGCACGCTAATGACATCATGTTAATTGGTCATACTAACAGATCCTAAACACTGATATATTACAATAGTACTGAACTGAAAGAAAAATACATTCTCTGATTTTGAATGAGTAGATTTGCTATCGAAATTAAAGTCACTTCTTTGACATCAAAGATAATTCTTCACTAAATGTCAGAGAGATTTTTTAAACAAAAACCCACTTAATTTCATTTTTACATTGTAATTTATCAGGCACATTCCTTTCAGACAAGAACAATAATATAAACACAAGATTTATCATTATTGTAGAGATCTTGATTTTTATGCTACAGTTCAATTGTAAATGCATTTATCTGTTCTCTGTTGGACTTTTTCCATCACAGGCCACAATCTTCACTTTATCTACTGTAACAAGTTCATGCACTTCTCTGAAGTCAACCTGATTGAGAACAAATGTCCACACATTGTCACAAAAACGATATGTGTTCAGATGGCCCTGCAATAACATCAAGTAAAGTTAAATATACACGTTTTGTGATGGATTTAATATAACATAATATAATAATAGCATTATATTGTTTTAAAAATAATATCAAATTGTAATCAAAAATAGTGATAATTGGGCATACAGTTTTTGCTCAACTTTGAAAAGAAACTCATATCTATCATTATTTATCATACAAATGATCACAATGTACTCATAAATATTGGCCGAACTGCACCAAAATTAGATACTTTCGAGGTATTAACAAGTCAGATTGTAATCTGAAGTTTGGTGACAAATGATCAAATAGCTTTTGCTCAACTTTGCAAACCCCTATTTGGCATTATTTAGCTTAAAAACCATTACAACTTGAATTTAATTTCATTATTAGAATTTAGAAATTGTATAGCAATTGCATGTTGTGTACCTTGAAGTTGATTCTATTCTTAGCTCTGGTGGACAGCGCATTATTAATGGCTTTGTCAAATTGCAGCAACACTTTTAAAGCAAGCTGTGGACTTATTTGGCCAACCTGAAAATAATACAATAATTTTGAAAAACAATTCCACATACAATATAACAAACACAATAGGAAAGAAATAAGGCACATATATATATTGGTCGTTCAGATATATTTCGGTATACAAGGAATATTGTGTTTTTGCTTTTATACATGTCCAACTTCCAGCATCCATTGCTATTCCTGCTAAAAGTATATTTTACAACCTAATATGTCAATACAAACTACGTAACAAAAGGTTTCTCACAACTGTATGTAAGGAGAAAATATTTCTGAATCAACAATACTTCAACAACCATCATAGCGTCTTTTGTTTACGTTTTAAAAAGCACACGTTTTTCTAGTCTAGCTAGGGATTTTGTCATCTAATTCAAACAAAATTTTTAATGTGATCCCTGGCGATTAAAGGCAATCATTTTTTGCTTGATACATTTACGAACATTAAATATAATTATTGAACCCTAAATAAGCAATGAGAACAAAATAATATGTTTTACCACATGATGAGCAGCTGATGATGAGTGTCTTGACTCAAGACCAAAACAACTTATGCTCCTCAATAAAATTTTGCGTCCAACATTATTGTACTTTGATAACGTCCAAACGTTAAAATGTTGATACTACCTTTTCTGCAGTAAACTTGAGAAGGAAAATTCCCTTGATAAAAATAAACTTATAAATAAGAAAAAATGTAAAACCGAATCCTGGTTAAAAATGCATCTTTACATAGGATGCGGTTTTATATGGTGGGTGGGTAAAAGTGCATCCCATGTAATTCCAGTATTATCGCCCACGTAGGATACGGTTATCCATGTAAAAACGGATCCAAAATTTTGGATCCTTTTATATATGTAAAAGTGCATCTTATTGGGCGATAATACCGGAATTACATGGGATGCACTTTTACCCATCCATCATACTGGCCGTTCACAATTCTTTCACTATAGAAGAAATATTGAAATAAAAACTTTACCTCTCATTTGTCATTCATCATTTTATCGAATAAATATTCTATGTTTTACACCCTAACTTTTTATTTAATATCCAAGGTTACGGATATAAAAACAAACATTCAATATTGTTTTTATTGTTTGAATCGATGAAATCAGTACTGCCAACATGGCGGGTACTATGTTTATTTTTCCACAAACCAAGTGTTGTGCGCTCAGTTCTTGGAAGTGTGGCTGGTCTCGGTGGCCTAATGGTTAGAGCATGCGACTTGCAAACAGGAGTTCGTGAGTTTGGAACTCGCTGTGCCAAAACAAGAACTCAAACGTCTCTAACAGATGTCGCCACTGTTGAGTAGCAATGGAATGGTGAGCGGGCTGGCGCTGCACTGTGGCTGTTTCATATCCGCAACAAGTTTCACATGTATGTGACTATTCTCATCAATAAAGCCTTAGTGCCCTGTGAGAAAGGTAAATTATTATTATTATTATTATTATTATTATTAATAGATGACATCATGGAATGGAACGGGTTTCGTATAATAAGTCTTTGCAAGCGTACGTAAATCATTTGGTACTGTTTTCACTAGATCGCGAAATGTAAGAAAAATGACTGGAAAAAGTGAAAGTGTGTATTTTCTGGTGACTAATTTGTATTGGTATATTAGGGGATGGGCTATAGTTTGATTAGGAATGGCTTTGGTTAACGACTGACGGCTGACATTTATATAAAGCGCAATCGAATGAAACATTCTATAGTGAAAGAATTGTGAACGGCCAGTATAATACCGAATCCTATGTAAAGATGCATTTTTAACTGGATCAGGTTTTACATACAACTTTAACAACACATGCCTGCATATTGAAAAATAGATTCTGGATAACCATACATCGATAATCACACATGATCATTACTGTGGTAGGTTTCAGATATGAGTAAACCCGATTTTGCTTGCATACCGAAATATATGTGAACGACCAGTATGTTGTCCTATAGATCTATATGTTCGTCCTGTTTTCAATCACTGAAAAGATCTTGGTGTCATCTGCGCACTTTCGATCATACAATTAACCATGTTTGCACAGAGAACAGGCTCAATCACACTTCCCTATGGTACACCAGAGATGTTAGCCGTATAAAAGAGTGCTCATTATTATCATTATTTTGCTAATCAATGCAGTATGTAATGGAATGTAAATAAAAAGCGTAAATATTAGGCTTAAACCAGATGTCACTTTTGCCCACTCCGACTTCTCTACTGAGTACTCCTTCATGCTGCATGGACTTTATTCCATTTCTCAAGCATAGTATAATAATCTAGGAAAGAAACAAAGCAATAAGTACCTGTATTAATTCATCTAAACTCTCCTGTAATGTGTGCCCTAAAGTAGTGTTTCTATATAGCTGATAGCTCATTTTAAATATGTTTTTTAAACAAACCACTTGTGTTCATTCAGCGATTGACAAGTGCACGAAGCAGGTGTTAAAAATATGTTTCGAAGAAGGAAATGGCCAATCACGGGTGTTTACGATCAGAATACACTATTAGCGAGCAGCCGCACGACTCTGTACTCAAATTACTAGACAGGAAAATTCATTTTTGTGACCCTCATCATCAGAAGAAGATTAGGCAAAATTATGACCCCTTCCTATTGGTAGATGACTACTTTTTGTGACACCCACTTTTGTAAATGGTAGTGGCTAGGGAGCCGACGTCGGCTCCCTAGCCTACCCACTGTGTGTGTGCTTGTGTGTGTATAAAATGCATGTTTGCATTTAAAATATCCTATGATGGATTGAAAATAATTGATTATAAATCTTATATATATCTACTGAAACAAAAAATAACAGTATGTTGCATTAAAGTTTATCTGGAAATATTATTTTTCTTTTGAATATTGAATCACTATGCGCTCATCATGTCAGGTTTTTGTAAGTTCACATTTTTATGACAATGTCCAAATATATTATACAAATGGACAGGGCTTAACACTAACTTTTTTTTCGCATGCCCACTAGGGCATATGACGGTCCAAATCCATGTGCCCTGATCTCATTTTTATGTGCCCTGATATTTTTAAAGCTAAATAGCGGACACCAAGAATAATTAAAACAAAAAATAGTTCAAATATCAGATCAACATAAAAACTTCATTTATACATTACATGTTTCACCGTAGGGAGTACAACATTGTGGATATGATGGTATCTGTGACAACAAAGGTAGCACCATCATTGTGTGTGGAGTTATTTTTTTATCTTATTTTTGTACTTATGCAAATCTGTTCAATATAATACTCTATAATACCTAACCCATTTAGACATTGTACATGTAAATAGTGGCAGGTAATTATCAATGAAATGTAGCTGACAGACGACTCAGGACCTGATTAAATTTAATCGGGCCCATGGCTAGGATTTAAAACAGATAATCACATGTATGTGTAATTTACTGCTAAATCACGCTGAAATTTTCTTGTAACATTCTTAAAATCCATAAAATTAAATAGCCGCAACATAATCTAAGATTACTTTGAAATGTAAAAGCCAGAGAAATATTCTAGCTGTAGTGTTTCATGATTAAATTAATGTCTATAAATGTTTAGCTGATCATGCCTATTGTTTCGTACATGTTAAGTTACTTGACTGTATTAAAGTAGTTTTTATTCACACACACATCAGTACAAATGCTAAAATACAATATCTCTCCAGTTTCAAGGCAGTATTTAAATACTAAAGAAATAATTTTACAGGCGAGCATAATTTGTCTGATTTGTGTATGTAATAATAGTATATATGAAAGTTTAACACGGTACATGAGATCTGTAAAATATCCACAGCAATAGGAATAACATTGCCTTGACTAAAAAAAGCATATATTTATTAAAGCAATTACTTTTAGAATTCAAGCAATTTAGACTCTAGAAGCAGTCAGCTAGTGTGGAGTTCATGTAATTAGTACTTTCTGAGGCAACTCCAGAGATGTAAAAACTGGTAGCAATATACAATATATTTTCAGTTTTGAGTGTATGGAAGTTAAGATTCATAATTTTCACTGGTGATATATATTACACTTTAAACTGCAATTGGATTAAAGTCACCTTTTTACATCTATTGCACATTTCTTGTTAAGTCACTGAGCATAACTTTTAAATGTCTTCATTGTGACCAAAAGTGGGTTGCTTTTCAATTGTGGCAAAATCTTTTTTACCGGTAAACTTTATCAAGACAAGGTCATCTTCATCACTTTCATCAACTCATCAATCCAGCTGTGTACTAAACTAATCTCACTGTCATTATTTTGATCACATTTAACAGTAGATTCATAATTTTGATGAGCACCAGATTTACACTCTGACATCCTTTCATCCAAACAATCTATAGCAACTACATCTGCTATGGGTGGAGGAATGTCGTATCTCTCCTTGAGGTATGTGATCACTTGTGGCACACCTTTTGAGACTTGATCGACCACTGCTTGAGGGCAATGCTCTAGAATTTCTTCTATAAGGTCCAAAATACTGGTTGCACTGGATAATGGTTTGTCTGGATCAATTATCTGAAAATACAATTGATAAATGAACAGTCTATCATCAGTGCAAAAAAAACCATTATCAATAATGCATTCTGATTGGTGCAGAGGCGTGCTCAATTATATGATCGAGCACACTAAATAATGCATAAGTACAGATTCTCGGTTTACAGTTAGACAGTTACATAGTTATAAAACCAAAAGCATTATATATCCACCTGTTTTGAATTGTCATATCATGCTTTGAAAACATTCTCCTTTATTCCATATAATAAATTTGTATCCTTTATGCATGGATTAGGCAAATAGAAGTGTTTTCATCAAAAATAGCATGTGATATATTGAACGGAACGAAAACGGAACGAAAAATCAGAACAAAAATACCCGGGGCAGTAACTGCATTTCAGGAATATGTAATCATCAAATTCACTCACACTAAGCAGCTGTACATTTTGTTCCGACTTTTGTTCACTTCCTCAAAAATAATTGTTTTTTATAATTCTCAAAAGCACCATATTATATATGAGCGCTTATACACATGCACTTTGTTATGTTCAATGCGATTCACGTTATCATTGAGCGGGTGTAAGTTTGAAATATACGTTGAGTGCACTGTATTTTACGCTAGTCACTTTGTATTCTACCTAATCATCTTCCATCATATCCATTGATAGTCAAGAAGACTTCGCCCCAAGGCTGAAGTTAGGCTTTACAGGAATACCCATTAGGGATGATGTAGATTTTGTGGAACATAGTTCTTTTTTCTTGAACAAACCCCTCCCCTCAAAAGTAAAAATATCAGAAGTATGACATAATCAAAGAATATCTATAAGTGTTTCACAATATATTTAAATATTATCTATATATGACATAAAATAATATTTATTATATATGAGGAATATAAATCATAATATTAAAGTGTGAATTCTAATGGGTATCTCTAGTTATTTGTCCCCCATCCCCTCCAATCTGCCCCCCACCCCATCCCCTGTAAGTAAAACAATATATAGTTTTTTAAAAAACTACCATCTGCATGATGAAGTCGATGCCGGCTGCGTCCACGTTGTCCACACACAGCAGGAATGTGATGAGAAGCTGACCAATGACAGAACTCGTCACTTGCTGCGGACCAATTAGAGCGCGGGTTCTATGCTGACACTGTGTGGGTATAGCACACTGGAGGTGATGTTTTGTGACAAGTGATGTGGTACGCCGTTGCAGACATGTGAGGCTTTCCAGCATGTCATGTAGAACATCCTAGTAACATACAACAGAACTACATGACATGTGGGCAAGTATTTAAAAAAAAAAAAAACACCACTAATTTCTGCATCTAGTGATCAAAACTTAACTATTAGTATGTATAGTATTTGATTGGACTGTAAAACCAATGAAACCATATGCAACTTTATTTTCTTGATCCTATGGGTGTATAGCATTTTTAATTTTAGAAATCATAAAAACTTGATACATGTAGAACTTGAGTTTTTTGGTAAATGACTGAAAAATTTTGTTCTATTAAACCTCGTTGACACTGGTTGTGGTCACCTGGGGTGTTCCAGTGGAGGCTTGACACATAGCCTTATGCAGTAAGTAACAGCTACTTTGGGTCACCTGAAACATAGTGAGCATAGAGGTGTTGAATATTGATTTAACTTGCATTTCAATGATTTGAAGGGATACAGTTTTATACATTTATTTCTTAGATTTCCGAAAGGGATTAAGAATAATTAGGCAATATTGTAAGAATTGTACCTGTGGATTGTGACACAGGAAATGTACTGTTGCAATGGTGACCCTCCAATCTGGGAACAGAATCCACAACCATTCACGGTTGGCATTGTCCTCCTCTCGTGGTCCAACTACTAGAGGTACAAACACAACTGCCAATGATGTAGAATTATGAGAAATCATTTAATTTCTTTCATTATATTGAGCTTTAAATATTTTTTAGATCACTTTTATCACTTCTATTTGTTACACTAGCAGATTAGTTTAAAAATGTAAGCAAATGAGATATGTGGTTGGCTTTACACAAGACACGCAAGTCTTTGTATAGTAATAAAATGAACAAGACAGGTAATTCCTGTAAAGAGTGAGTGCCTGAAATGCCCTACAAACATCTTTTAGCTCAATAAATGTATATTCGGTTCATCCTGGGTTCTATTATTCATGATTTAAGATACCTATAGGGACCTACATAGTGCTCTATGGTAAGGTTTTCGCTATTTTCTCAACAGCTTCTTCGGGCTTTAGCTCATCTTTTGAATCTTGCAGTAGCAAATTTTTATAAAAGCCTTATATTGAGAATATTACATTATTTGAAGATCAAGGATATTTGAGCATCTACCTGGCTGTGGTGACTGTGAACTGACCATCTGGTGGCTGACGGCTGTCTGGCTGAGGAAAATGACCATCTGACCGCAAGCCTCCAGACTCAGCTCTATAAATGTACT
Organism: Streblospio benedicti; assembly: GCA_019095985.1. Lineage (NCBI taxonomy): Eukaryota > Metazoa > Annelida > Polychaeta > Spionida > Spionidae > Streblospio > Streblospio benedicti. Next base: position 14,088,599 of record CM032664.1, on the reverse strand, counting down.
GAATGACTTTAACATTAAAGCTAGGTCAGTGAAGCCCTTTTAATTAAGAATGTTTGAGAAATCATTTAAATGTTCACTCATATCTATCTTGTCAGCAGGGGTTGGGGTGAGTGGACGCTTCTTGTGGAATTGATACAAAAAGTATTTACCTTTTGGTTTATACGTAAGTAAGTGAATCTCAGACTGGAGTGAGGCTGGGAAGTGCGAATCCAGACTTAGACACTGAAACCACAATATATTATAAGCATTGATTAGAATGAGTAATCAAGGTGATCACAAAAGCTCACTTTGTCTCCGACAGATGAGCTAACAACAGTTTGAACAAGTGTTTCTATGACATGTAATTAGTTCTGTACTTAACCAGTTGTCTTGCATGGATCCGAACAAGTGAGGTGATTCCTGCAGCTACCATGGCTACAGCCAGGTGCCCAGAGGCATTCCACAATACTCGAAGCAGATTACATACTGCAAGGTAGACAGCAGAACTGTGGGCGCAGCACCAAGGCTGAAAGGATGATGAAAGTGTTATTTTGCCAACACCAGATGCTTATGGTAATGATACATAAAGTGTTCTTATATTGAGTAATGTCCTTACAGGATATTAGGTTGAAATGAGTTTAATTTTTGAGGATTTCAATTAGCATTGCAAGAGTTAGGGCTCCTCCTGGGAGCTCCATGAATGTTTAATACATCAGGACAAAGTAAAATACTGAGATCCACTGATTTAGCCACTCTTTATAAGAAACGATTACCTTACTCCTCGTCTGGCCTATATTATGGCTTCCTTTGATTATTCTCAAAATACATATGTAAATGATGTAAAAAGGTTAGGACTATTTCAAAATCTACACCATTGGGATTCCAAAGTAAATAGATATTCATGTAGAAGCCCAGCCTATAAATTTGACAATGTCTCAATCTCAAATTCCAAGGACATTTTGATGGTTGTATATGGTAGTGTGAAAGTTGTTTCATGACTTTGGCTTCACCAGCGCTCAAGTCAGTACATGTATTGAGATAAAAAAGATGACAGCACCAATCACCCAATGCGATGAAAAATCCCCATCAATTGTAGTGACAGTAATCAATGAAGGTTGGTAATAATTATTCATTACAGGAATTTAGGCCATTGCTTAAAACTTCAAAAACACAAAGCAAAAAAACAAAAAACAATAGGACTTCTTTAGCCTTTTTATCAAGAAGTTCTCATGTGTTATCTATATATATAAAGGAAGAGATGATTTTTTGCGTCACAAAAGGCTTTTTAACCACATTGCATTAATTATGGACCTGTTTAGATGGGGATGGGGTAGAGAGGGATGGGGAGAGAAGAGCGGAGGGGTGGCGGTGGAAGGAAGGGTAGGGATGAGTGGGACATGTAATCTGCTCCGCACGTGTTTACCATGGGTAGTAGTAGTAGCTGGGGGAGCGATATTAGAGGGATCAATCATTGCCATATTTAGTACCTTTAGTGTGTAAATGGCTGTGACATAAGACGATGGGAGGATGGTGATGGAGGTGTATTTAATCTGTCACAGACCTGTATACTGACGAGAACTGGTTCGAGGGATGTGGGACAGAAGGGAGCATTCAATGTGTTCCGGATCTCATCTGTTTCAACCCGAGCAACGCCGGGTAAACAGCTAGTTTTAAATAAAAAAGTTTGAAGCCATGTAATAAACTTAGTCCCCATTAAATATTCCAACAACCCTTACTGGGAAATGAGAATTTTAAGATTAAAGACAATAATTTATATTCTAAGAACTGGGTTAAAGAAAATATTATGTATGTAAAGGATCTTATAGGTATAGATAGCAATAGAAAATAAGTCATACATATCAAAATATTGTGATTTATGTAAAGAAACTGAAACTATAAAACATCTGTGTGATCATCCACATATAAGGCAGTTTATGGGAAAATATGTCTAGTATTATTGACTGTAATATTAATTGGAAATCCATTTTATGTGGTTTTATAGGCTACAAATTAACAGATAAAATAATTGCATTTAATTTCATTTTCTCTATAACATTGTACTGTGCTGTGCTATTTGTAAAGAGAATTCGAATTGCAGATTAATTGAAAAAACTTTAAAATTAGAAAATATATTTTTCAGGATTAAACAAATTTTATAGTAACTTTGGAAAAGTTAAATAAGAAATTGTTATTCATGTATTTGAACAGAATATTGTGTCATTTTGATGAAGTTGGTTAGTAACTACATGTATACTGTCATTTTGAGGAAAATTATCAATATTTATACCGTGGTATTTATAAAACTAAATATATCGTACAATTGTAACTGACAATAAAACTTTCATATGTATACATTATCGGATAAATAACTCTGTAAATTAAAAACAATAAAATAAAAAGAAAATAAATAAAAAAATAAATAAGAAAATAAATTAAAAAAAATAGGACTAAGCTGTTGTTACATCTTAATTCACGAATACTTTACCAGCTGTCTGCGCTGTAGAGTCTTTGTCAGCCAAGTTCTACGCTGTGGTGGACGACGGCGTCTCATAGCCTCAATCAGGTCAAGAACCTCATGTTCCAGTGCTTGAAGGTTAGCCTGGTACAGTGCCAGCGACGTCACACTGGACAGGGAGGTTACTCCATCACCTGGTGACATATATGTCATTAATGAATACAATGTTATTTTCGCACTACACTTTTATAAATATTCAATAACATGTACATGTATATACACAATTCATGTCCTAAAATTATTTAGGTTCAGACAAAAGGATTTGAGTAAAATCATACCTGTGTATGGGTGCTGTTGGGAATTGGCTAGTTCTTCCATTAGCCATTTCCCACCATCATTCATGTTCAACTTTCCACGCACAATTTGCTGAACGATTTGGTCAAGTATGTCACTGAACTGAGGCACATGACAAAGATTGAGACAAATCATGGTCACAGACTTGATTCTGGCCATATCAGATGTAAAATCATAGCTAAGCACTTCGATAACCTTCAATAGATAGACATACGCATAAAATAAGAGAGAAGTTGAAAATATTGGAAGACATTGGTAGCTGCATTCCAAGAGTACAAGGTTTACAGCCGTTGAGCTTGTTTCAGAAAACATTGTTCATAAGAGATTGTTTTTACATACATGTAGGATGAGGAATGTTATAAAATAATGGATTACTAACCAAAATTCTACTCATAATCATTCAAGAAATTTTTACCTTTTTTAAACACACCATGTAGAATTTGTGCTGTGTAAAGCCAAATGTTTGAAGTCCATCAGCAGAAGTACTCACAGAACTTCTTAAGAGTGACTGAAAATATATACATGGCATATTCAAACTTCAGTTTTAACTCTGAAAAATATGGAACATTCAATACCATTAAAAAACAAATGGATTGAAAAAATTCATTGTGAGATAAAATATATTGTATTGAAGTAAAAATTTACAGAAGAGTTGATATGCTATCTATTTGCCGCAAATACACTTAAAAATTTGCAAATATGATCATTATGTAAAATAGTAAAAGACATTTAATTAGACTTTTGTTTGGTTGGATAAATTTTGCCTTTCAATGTCAATGAAGCAATCATGGCTCCATGCAGCTTGATTCTTCAAAATGTACGAAAAATTAAAAGATTTTAAATCACTATTTCAGTATTCTAGACAACTCTAAATGGTTTTGTAATAGCAATACATTATTTTGGAACCATTAGTTGATAGATAAAGAATGCAGTTTCCTTTCCTGATAAAAAAAGGCTGATATGTCACAGCAGATTAATCCGATACATAAAAGCTATGTAAAATTAGAGAGGCAACTACGTTCTCTCTATTTATCACATCTGGGTATGAATCAAACGGATCCAAATAATAGCAAAGCGTGGAGGGCACAAATGAGAAATTGACTGGGCAGCCAGGCCACACCCTTAAATGAAGGAATAATTGGGCCATGTCTAGATAAATTCAGGATTTGATTGATTGATTGGTTGATTGATAGATTGATTGATGGTTGAAATATGTCTGACTTTGTCTCTACAGAAAATGGAAAAAAGTGCCCTTAAATTTTTCATATAAGTGTTTACAATGATGTAAACCAATCGTAAATAAGAGTGTTTTTTCTTATGTAGACCCAGCAAAAAATAGCTTATCATTACTGAAATATCTATTTTGATAGTTGGTACCAGTTACTCCATGAACTTTCCGTGAGGACATTATTGAAAATTTGAATATCTAACTTTCTTCTCAGCGAACTTACAAGAACCCATGTTTTAGCGCGTGTTTCAACTGGGTTGGTCGGCTCTTCCGTAAAGAATGTAAGCAAACATTTGAGCAAGGTGTGGTGAAGAGGGCGGTGTACGAGCAGTGCGGGCAGGCTCATTAGGCGCCCTAGCAGCTGGCCCACATTCGGGTACGCCCCAATCACACACTCAACTGAGCCCTGACAAATCATTGAGTGTCAGAATTAACAATTATATATATAAATCACAGAGAGAGAAATTTAAAAAAAATATATATATTTGATACACAAATATTTGATACAAAACTTGTTATTACTAAATATGATATTGAAGTAACCATGTTCCAACTGCAACTCACAGAAAAATATTGACATTAATTAAAAAGATGAAATTTGACAAACCATTTTACAAAATTCTTCATATAATTCCCTCAAAAATATTATCAAATTATCATAAGATGTTATTTGATGGGCTACACTTTCAAAGTTTGATTCTTCTTGCCATAAAAGGGCCTTTTTTAGCCATTCATCTAGTTGATTTTGCAGGGCCATATTATTGATTACACATCAGTATAGTAACCTGTAGTCATAGAATTTGAATAACATAGGTAATAGAATAACGAAACCAGAAAAAGCCCTAAATATAAATATTCTGTAAATATACATTTTTTTCTGGGGTCCCAAGATACGTTAACTATGATAAACACACCCAAACCCTAAATAACAAGGGGCCGCTAGTAGACATTATGATGGGGCCCTAGATTTTGTCATTTTTACACACTACATAATACACTCGTGGCTCATGATAAAAAGTCATGATTCACAACAAAACGTCGTGACTTGGGTCAAAGGTCCCCACTTAAACTCACAGCCCAGGGACCCACTAACATTAATCAGGCAATGCTTTTAATTTGTAGACATTGAATCAGTGGCCATATTCTTTCTTTTCCCTTTCAGTGTTTACCTACTATTATAGTAGGTATACAGGTAAACTATTATAGTACTAGTAGGTAAACAATGAAAGGGAAAAGAAAGAATATGGCCACTGATTACGATGCATGTGCCCGTGATTGAGAGAGCATTGGACAGAGTTCCCAGGGATAATTCTATGGTGCTTGATGAGAAAGTTGAGTATGGAGCAGTAGCTTATGAGTGGTCCGAACTTTGTGCATTCATCATATGCTATAACGTGAGCGGTCGCTTATTTTATTTTGACTTAAATGTAGACAATGAATATTCTCAAGGAAACCCCCGCGTCATACGTCACGTCATTACACCCGAGTGAGGTGATAGTATTGACACGTTACCATATAAATGCAAGGGAATACGGCCGTTTTTGACGTGATATTTCTGTACTTAAAGTTGCTCGATTTTGTTAGTTATGAATTAAAATACGTTGTATATGTATCATTATATAACACACTGGACAGGTTTTAGAGCAGAGGCTGCTAATGAAAGTTTCCTAGGGCTTTAAATTAGTCGATGTTAATATAACAAATACGTGCATTGCCAAACAATCACGTGAAACGTTGTACACCAAACGTTGCTTTTTCTTTGTTAAGAAATACGCTATACGTTCCAGACGTTATCTTGTTTACGTCAATAGGTCACACGTGTGTTTTCAAATGCGTTTGTTGTCACTGCTAGACCCGCACAGTCAGGAAACAAAATTGGAAATTTAATCAGTGTGCAAAGCACATGCAGTTAAATTTAGATTCTTTAAGGAAACCAACCGAGAGTTCATGATTGCATTCTACGTCACTGTGACGTCATCCTCGAATTTCAAAACAGAGAAATCCGTGCATGCGCATCACTTCGACATTCGAAGAAGAAGGAAACTCACCGGTGAGTGAAACGATCCAGTCGTGTCGGTGGCATCCGGGTGAGGATGCGCCCAAATCTAGAGACTAAGTTTTGCAGCCGTTACAAACTTTGTGCAGCTGCTCCTAAGTAATCGACTTTGTACAGTTGGTATCCTTGCTCATCGTAATTCAAATCTAACTTTGTACAGTTCTTCTAAAGTCTACTTGTATCGTTTATGCTGGTCTAAGCTACTGGCTACTATGTACAACTCCGCACCCCACTCAAGATCCGTGGGTGAGGCCTGTCCTCTGCTTCTTAGCTGAAAGTATACAAGGTATTTAAAAGTCAACTAGTGCCAACCCACAAGTTGGGCAAATCATTAAAATGCATTGAAATTTGTTTTAAGCAATATTAGGTAAAGGACTTTGGCTAGTGAGTGTTCCAAAGGAAGGGAGGCCGCAGGAGGCCGGGTGGCGTCATGAACTCTTGGTTGGTTTCGTTAAAGAATCTAAATTTAACTACGTGTGCTTTGCACACTGATTAAATTTCCAATTCTTTTCCGGAAACCAACATCGAGTTCATGATTGAATATTCAAAGCTTACCTCATGTCAAGCACTCGTGATTCAAAGTCTGGTGACGCTGTTTCCGCGCCGCGGTGATAGAACTTCTGGAATGTTGTTGCATTCGACCAAATCGCCCGGCTCAGGATCTCAGCCACGGAGGAGCCGGCCAACGCAGCTTTAGTTACTGCCGCTGACCTGGTGGAGTGGCCTTTGAGCTTGTCTGTATTGATACCCGCGTCGGGCATGAGCTTGACTAACCATCCTCATATTGTGGAAGTGGTGACTGGTGTGTGTCGTCCCATAGTGGTGAGGAAAAGGGCGTGCCTGTCCTTAGATGACCACCAGGTGGCCGTGCGTGTAATGTAGGCTCTAACCGTCGTCACCACGTCTAGTAACAGGTTAGGTTTGAACGCTCGAATGGTAACCTTCAAGGCCTTCTTGCCCCGGCGCGTTGGGACCATAAATTCCACATGATCTTCTCCATCTGAGAAAAATTCCAAGTTCAAGGCTTGCAACTGGTAGGCCCTAGCTGCGGTTGTCAAGAGCGAGGAGCATTGCCGTTTTCAAGGTAAGTGCTCCATCACTCAGTGACTGGTTTTCCCCTTGCTGGCAGATATAGTTAAGGACCATGTCCACGTCCCAGATGTTGGAATATTTGGGTGTTGGCGGCCTTTGATTGTATGCCCCTAGAATTAATTTCTGGATCAATCGATGGTTACCCACGTTCGCACCGTCCTAGCCTGTGTGAGAGTGCGAAATTGCCGACCTGTGCACGTTGATTGTGCTGTATGTCAAGCCCCGGTCAAACAGGCTTGACAGATAGTCTAGCACTGATCCCACAGGGGCTTGAAATGGATCAAGGATCCGTTCCGCGCACCAGCTAGTCCACTGACTCCAGGCCGATTGGTAAACAGCTTGTGTGCCGTTCCTGATGGATCCTGCGATAAGCGCGGCAGCGTTCTCTGAAATATTGTTGTCTCTGTCGAGACACCGGACACACTCCAAGCCGCCAAATACATAGAGCCGTTCTCCAAGAGGGGGTGGCTGCGCCCTACCGGCGAAAGTAGCAACTCTCAGGACGGAGGTAGGCGGCGCAGAGCATCCACGGCCATGCCCAGGAGTGTCGCGTACCACGCCTGGATGCTCCAAATTGGCGCCCACCACCACTACTGTCACTTTCAGCTTTCTGATCTTGGCCAGAAGCCTGGGGAGGAGGAACGCATGCGGCCATGGGCAAATCATTGCATCTGTTCCCTGGACTTGCGGTTCCGCCATCCAGCTGAAGTAGGCCGGGAGTTGGTGGTTTGTTGTGCTTGCAAACAGGTCCATCTCTAGGGGCCCCCACAGGTCCTGCAGCGCTTGGAACACTGGTGGGTTCAGCTGCCAGTCGCTAGCATCTGGAGCGTCCCTCAACAATGCATCTGCGGTCTGGTTGGCAGAGCCCGGGATGTACTTCGCCGACAACACAATGTTCCTGCTCAGGCAAAAGTCCAACGCAGCTTTGGTCAGGTCTACCAGCAGCTTGGACTTCGTCCTGCCCATCCGGTTGATGTGAGCCACCGTTGTCTTGTTGTCTGCTCTCACATGGACGTGCTTGTTCAAGACCGAACCGAGTATAGCCTGCATGGTCAGGATCATTGCTCGGAGTTCTAGGGCATTGATGTGCTCCTTTTTGCTCCTGGAGGGTCCAGTGCCCTTTGGCACTCTCGCCGTTCACCACTCTGCCTCCCCCATCCCGTCCGACAAGCGTCTGTCTCTAAGACAAGGTCCGGAGATGGGGTGATGATCGCCTTCTCGGCTAGGAGCTCTAGGTGGAGGATTCACCACCGCAGGTCCTCCTTGCAATCCGCCATCAGTGTTACTACAGCCTCGTACGACTTCCTGTGGAGGAGCGACCGTATTTTTAGCATCTGCAAGCTCCAGTATAGTAATGCAGTGGGACTGGTAGAACGGCCAAAACTGTGACTGAGAGTTTCCCTATTAGCCGGGCTAACAGGCGGACTGACACCTTGTTGGCTGTCAGTATCTCGTGGCACAAGGGCATTATATTGTACTCGGGCAGCGCGAGGTGTATTGGAATTGTCTGCACTCCGAGACCCAGGAATTCGCGGTCCTGTGATGGTGTCAGGACCGATTTCTTGAGGTTCACGATGAATCCCAAGCCTAGGCCTCGAGTAGGAGGCAAAGCGATCGACCCTCCCGAAGGAGGCAGGCCGGATCCTGGCCCATCAGGAGTATGTCGTCCAGGTATATTACTAGATGTACTCCTACCCTGCGCAAGACGCTGACAACTGGTTTGAGCAGTTTGGTGAATGCGCAGGGGGCTGATGCCAGCCCTAAGAGCAGGCATGTGAATTCGATCGGGCTTCGCTACCACCGAAACCGCAGTAACTTCCTGTGGGGTTGGCAGACAGGGAACGCACCAGGATGCATCTTTTAAGTCTACCTTTACCAGATAGTCGTTTGGCATTAGTAGGTTTCTTACCAACTGCATGCCGTCCAACTGGGTGTGACATCAGGATTTCACCTATGTCCTTGTCGGTGAGGTGGCGGCGGAAGTAGATTCTGCTAAGTAGGCTGGCAGTGCGCACGGGCACATCATCCAGCACTGCCCGAAATCCTCGATAGCCCGCCGACTTGTCGGGGGAGGGGGAGAGCCTGGTCGTGGTTCTAGATCGAGACCTGCAGCGACGTCGTGAGTGGCGTGAGCGCAACCGCACGCGCTGCGAATGTGACCGCCTGTGGCGTGATCTGGAGGGAGAGCGTCTGTGACGCGAGCGGCTGTGCCGCGAGGAAGGATGGCTCCGTGCCCGTCTAGAACGGAACCGCAAACGTGAGTGCCGCCGGCCGTCAGGGGACCCACTATCATACTCGTCAGAGTAGTCGTCAGAGTAAAATTCTCCACTGGATGAAAAGGCTACTGACCCCACAGACGATTCACGTGATCGCATGTCAGCGTGGTCACGTGACCGCCCGCGGGCTTGGTCACGTGACCTGCGAGACTGCGTGGTGTCCTTGCGCAGGTGGAGAGAAATGGTGTCTTCCTCCCAGACATCAGTGGATACTCCAGTAGGGACTGTAGAGGGGCCCGAACTATCTTGAGATGGCCTTGAGCGATCCTCACCCCAACTACCAACCTCTCCTGAGGGGGGTGGACTTGCAGTTGCATCAGACTAGCCATCCAAGATGGCGGCCAGGACCTGAGGGTCCCCTGTGGCCGAGGCCGCCATAGTTAAACCTCCACAAAACACACTCTAAACCAACCTTGAGGATGTTATCCAGCACCTGCGATGACTATCCCAAGGTGAACACGTGATCTTGACGGCGCAATGGTTAGCGCATACGACTTAAGATACGGAGTTTGCTGTGTCGTGAGTTCGCGGCCCGGGCACGGCAGACTGAGTGGCGCCGATAAGTTACGTTGTACGTTTCTCATCAATGCTACGTCAATTCCACCGAAGTGTGTCACCTCTGTTGATCAGTAATGCTATTCGGTGGCGACTCCAAGTGGCGAGGTTCGGAAACCTCGTTAAAAGGCGTGCCCCGTGTAAAGGAGAGTCATCCCTCTGCACGTTAAAGAACTCACCTAGCTTGAAAACTATAGCTAGTGTGATCCCCCTTCGAACCCCTGAGGCTCAGTTGGCTACCTAGCCAGCCCTGGAGGTCCATGTACCAACACCACGTAGCCTCCCTCTGCTATAATCATCAGAATTGATGGCTGCATAGTAACCACACAAACAAATTGTGTCCGTCTACAAACTTGCGAAAAGGGGTGTAAAAGTGCACTGAGCAAAAACAAGTTTCCGACACTTCGAAAAGGAAGAAGTGATGCGCATGCGTGGATTTCTCTGTTTTGAAATTCGAGCATGACATCACAGTGACGTTGAATGTAATCATGAACTCGAGGTTGGTTTGCGGAAAAGAATTGAGCGTTTTCTTGAGAATACTGATCATGAGCACTTGCATCATACAAGGCTTATACAGTACGTGAGACCTACAATAAATGATTCTTTTCTACTAGAATCTTATATATGTAAACATTCTAGTAGAAAAGAATCATTTATTGTAGGTCTCACTGTATAAGCCTTGTATGATGCAAGTGCTCATTATTATCCTTTTCAGTCTTCGTAGGTCATGGACCTGATACTGATTATAACTTTTCTTAGCCAATTCATCTTGTCGCAACATTAACTAAGTGCGTGGGGAAGGTGACATATCAGGATCCAGTGTGTAATGGAATTTTTGCCAGTGTTTATCAAGTCTCATGATAGTCTACTATCTGAATCTGAGTCTGGTACTTTACAAAGGTTGACACTCAAAACAAATTACATAACTATATTCTAAATAAAATTCTTTAATTAAAATCATAAATAAGTATTTTTATACTGAAATCATAAACGTGATTTTAACAAAACTTTTAAAAATGCTTCAGAACATAAAATATTTAAACTGTCCGCCATCTTTCTTCTATTGGTGATTTTCGAATATGTGTGCTAATAAATAATTGTGGTACTCATATAAAAATAAACATCTATGTTTATTCTGTTATCAATTACCTCATGTTGATACCGCACATTAATAATTATATTTCATGTTTTCACAGACAAATAAAATACGAAGATATACGCTATGTTTGTAGCTCTGTATATTATCAAAGCCAGTGTATCATTGCGCTAGCTAAAGACATCTCCAAATTCTTAATGTTTTCACCCTTTCTCGATAGTTTGCACCTCAGAATATCTCACCAATGTCTACGGCATAAAATATATAATGTTATTTATCATATCATTCTTGTTATTTAGCAAACACTATATTAGTCGCACCTGTTTCTGACGGTGACAAGGCATTTGTTTTTATTTTGGCCAAGTTGACTTTCGTGAGAGGAAATGAGTTAGCACTATTCTTTACAAAGGTGTTCTAGCAGGTTATGAAAAATGGGGAATTGTCTTCAAGCACCCGCTGCGGATGACATATCATTGCTTAGGGGTAATGATAGCCAGGATGGGACCGACAGCTCAAATATTGTAGGCCCCCCACCTCCGTATCAGGTTTGTCTTATTTCTTCTGTCTATCATGAAGCTCCGTTCTTTGTTTGTTAGAAACACATGGCCATCACTATTTGAGAGATCTTTTTTATGTTATATGCACACTGATTGATTTAATAAAATCAAATATAAATATAAATTTAGAAATATATTAAAAATCATTTTAAATTCATGCGGGATGTTTATGACACAGAATCTGTATCTGTAGATCTATTTGTATCAATCTCTGAATCTGTACAGGGACACTGCACTGCAGTCTGGGCCACAGGAGCAATTTTTATATAGAGATAGTGCACGTTTTACTGATATGCAATCAAACCTAAACCGTACAGGTTTAGACCTCTACGGTTTAGGTTTGATTGCACATCAGTAAAACGTCTACATATCTATAAATTGCTTGTGTGGTCTGGGCTAGAAACCACAATTTTTTTTTCAGCCAATTGATATTTTTTTAGCCAATTGGCTAAACAACTAAATTATTCTATAGCCACTTGTGTGGAAATAATATTGAGATACTTCTAAAAACATGTCTTGCTCGCCGGTCGCTGGAGGTGAAAGTATACACTGCATCTCTGAATCACTGTTTATTTACTCGCGATGAATGCATCGATACGGTAGTCTATGGTGCGATACTTTCACAATACAACTGATAACATATTTATATGCAAAATATTTGTTTTATTCACGTAAATTCTTCGCATTTTCACGAGTATGGGCGCCGCCAACTTTGTTGTCTTTGGCGAATGGCGCTCAGACATTTTAGTCTAGATTTAGCAGACAAAATTCGTTTCTTACAAATTTTTCTTTAATAAAAATGATTCGCCACATTGGCGAAAGAGTAATCAAAATCTTTCGCCAATCTTTAGCAAATGGCGATAAAACGAACCCACGCGCGAGCCCAATTAGTCCATAAGGCACTTGGCACTAAGAAGTTTAAAGAGCTCAAAGGCACAGAAAAGAATAACATCATATAAAAACCCATTTGTGCTTTTATAAATGTACAGTTAAGTACAATAGAAACCTGGTACCGGATAATAGCTATGCAAAGGACATATATGCAGCACCTTGCTAAGTCTTCATAGAGCAATTTAGCATCTATAATTTATAAATGATTCCACAGTTAAAAGTAAGTAAGAAATCATCATCTAGTGCTGTTATGTCCGTTAAGTTTTTATGTGTAATTGCAAGTTTTCGCACCCTTCCTGACCCTAGTTTAGAGGTATGTGTTGATCTCATTTTAGGAAAGTGTTCCTGTTTACTACCCATCTCCAAATGAGAGGAGATCTGTAAATCAGCTAACAGAAGATGAGCAAATAAAGATTGCAAAGCGTCTTGGTCTCATAAATCATCTGCCAACTGGAACATACGATGGAAGCAAAAAACATAGAGAGTAAGTTTTAAAAACTATACCATTCATTGAGAATTTGAGATAAGTTTATGCTCTATTAGTTTGTTATGTCATTACTTCATATCAATTTAACCTATCTCATAAATGAAAAATCAATATGCAATTCTATAAGTTACACATCAGGTTTATTAGTTCTTGATTTTATTCCATCCTGAACAAAAATACACTTTTTACTGTCTATTATAATGTATTAGTCAATTTCATAAATCAACCCTTCTTGCTTTAATCCCTAAATTAAGAATTAGGAAAAACAAATCCTGTAATTTTCATGTTACAAACAGTGGCATTGAAGTTTACCCCACTCTTAGCCAAGCAAAATTTCTTGTATGTCTCTGGTACAGGGACCCCAATTGTATTCTAAACTCCAAACTTAAAAAGTTGAGGGAGCCCGATTAGATACTCAGGTGGAGTTTGTACTTGCATGTGCTGGTCACTGATAGAGTTGAAAATGGTGTTGGAGAGTGTATCAGCCAGCTCAAGAATGGTCTGCTAGATACAACCCACAGGGTTTGTGGTTTTACAAAAAAATTCTCTTTTTTGCACAAAGAACCCTGGTGGTTGAATGACATGTTAGTGTGTAGCCATGTAGAGGTATTATGTTAAGTGTTTTGTCAAGGCTGTGATTGACAGCCAAACAGGCGCCACAAAATTATGAAACTTTGACCCTGTTAAATAGTGACAAAGTCATCGAATATGCCAAACAGCTGAAATGTGCAAATCACGATATCCTTGGCAAGAAGCGTAAGAATGGTAAAGACAAACGCCCCTTCAGAGGTCAAAACAGGTGGCTTGTATTTAGCACTATGATAGATTCTGAATGTAGAATTTCCATGGAACCAAGAGGATCTCCCACAGGAGGCCACATGTGTGAAAAAGATGAAATGGCTAAGCTGCTCATCCTTCAAACACCATTGTTAAAATGCTCAAATAATTTGGTGAGACTAGCATTGAATGCCTGACATCCATTGCAAACAGTGTCATCCAAGAAGGTCATGTTCCTTCTGACTGAAAAGAGTCAGCAGCCAGTTCAGGATTAGCCACTCATCCGCACGTATTGACTAGTAAAAACTTGTTGAGGACGAGTAAGAAGTTTTAGTAACAAAAACTAGTTTTAGTTTAGTTTAGTAGCAATTCTGGTCAATTTGGCGTACAGGCATAGAGTTTCTGCAAGGAGGACAAGTACATTTTTTGCAGGACGAGTTGATATTTGTGTGTTGCTTGTTCTGCTGATGAATAGCACTTTTCTTCCTGACCTTGCAGCAGTGGTTGACTGCAAGGAGTCAGTGGTGGATGCATATGTGTAGGTCACATAACCCAGCAGATACCTGACATAGATAGAGCTTGGTGGGTTTTTGATTGTCTATCGCGAGTACGTTTAACGGGCTACGAAACAAACACCGGCCGATGTCCATATGGTGTTTGCTTGAAAAGGGCAGTTTTATGCAGCCGACATGCCAGTAACTACCGACTGGTGGTTGGTGGGACATCCTCCAATGCCTGATAGATAACCAGGCGATAATTGGCTGATGTCTGTTGGGGCCTACAATCACTGGCCAGTCACCCTCTGTTCACAGATTAGTTAAGCAGTTTAACTAATCTGTGCTCTGTATATCGGTATATAACTGGCCACTACCCTTTCATTCATCTGTGAAAACTTTAACTTAGTTCCAAGAATTTTGGTGTCGCATGACAGTCCCCATTCGATACGCAGCTGTACACCAATCAATGGGTATTCCGATGTCATGCATATGATAATAGAGAGGGAGCTTGGTGAGAGCCAGACAAATTTTAACTCCCATGTTAAATTTTTCACGATTTGCAAACAATGAAGTGGTAAGCACCAAATGCCATCTGGTGATCTCGGGAGTCCGTCAGCATTTGGCAAAAAATCGCATCGGCACATCCAAACCTCATAGGTCGGGCTTTGTGACTTAAGCATTTTATTTATAGTCTGTCTCTTTATTATTTACACCATTAATATAGCAGTTTCAAGAACATGTGAACTTGTACTCTGTGGGCCAAGAGATACAAGCTATGTGATAATAATATGTACCTTGACCTCTTTTGAAAATATTACACTGGTAAGTGAATTACGTCAACATCTTTCGTATGACGTACAATTATAGCACAAATATTCTGCAGTATGTAAAGAATGCTGAATAATATGCACATATTTGATCATTTTACAGTGTAATGAGTGTATACATGACTACATGTACATTCGATTGAGCTATTATGTGATGAATTCTATTAAGCATTGCCAATTTTGCACCAAAGGATGTTACTTTTAAAGAAATCTGTTTTTGGTTCTATGTCTATAAACTGTTTAATAAAAACTAGTTATAAATGTTTGTAAAGAGATTCATTGGATTTCTTTTTCATATCAACAAGTATCACTAATTTTGCGATAAATCCATAAAAACTTACTATAAGTGTCTTAATACTTTTGGACATTTTCAATGTCCATCGTCTGAGACTTTTCTGTCACCAGGTGGCAGCACGTGACCAAACCACCGCGCGCGCCCTCGACCACCCCCCAACAACAAACACTGACCGACTTCCACTTCTGTCACGTGCTGCCACCTGGTGACAGAAAAGTCTCAGAAGATGGACATTGAAAATGTCCGAAAATATTAAGACACTTATAGTAAATTTTTTATGGATTTATCGCAAAATTAGTGATACTTGTTGATAGTTATAAATGTGTCATACATACCATTGGTTATGTACATGTATACAATGATAATCATGAATACAAGACACGCTACACAATTATAATTATCAATGAGTATTAAATTAAAATGTGCTGATGGAGCAAAGCATTGGAAATGGTTATAGTTTTAGGACATGTTGTGTAGTTTACCAAACAAAATGCAATTTTGCCTAGGGAGCTTTGACTACATTTACATGGGGACAAGTCCTACAAGTACTACGTACTTATACACCATATGCTACCAACACAAAGCATTTGGAATTAAAACCTTCATTACCAGGTTGTCAATTTTTGTAAATGAAAGTATTTTACACATCTCTCAATTTTATAATTGCTGTCATGATTGCTGTACATTTTTTTTAGAATGTTTTATTAATTTGCTCTTACTGTCAGTTAGATGCTGATTATGACTGGCTTATTTTCACTGAGAGTTTGACCATTAATTCAAAAGTATGATGAAAAGGATAGAATCTAGTATTGAATACATATCAGACTACTGATATATATTTGAAGAATCTTTAAATCTGAAAAATTCTGTTATCACTAAAACATGTGCATGTAGTTTAGCATAAAAAGCAATGTCACAATTTAAAGGTCTTGAAAAAGTTGTATACAAAGACAATATGTAAACAAAAACATTGGAATCTTTTTATCACTTCATTCAAGGTCCTTATTACTTGATATGTGTTGCTGGTAAGTAAGTTTGAACTTGGAATGATTCATTATGTGTTTAAGGTGGTGATGATGAAGCATATACATGTACATGTATATATGCAAATGCTGACCAATTTCAAAATGTTTGACTTGGGCGGCACCGTTTTGATTTTGCAGACAATCATGGAGTTATATCATGGACTATACATGCATTACTCAAGCATTAAATATGGATCAAGGCAGTGGTAGGCTAAAATCAATGGAGCCTGCTCAGTGGTCCACTAGTATCTTTCTTCCATCAACAAAGCTATTCATCGTCCATGACATGGGTTTGGGTATGGCATAACAACTCTGGATACACTGTCTCTTGTGGGGCATATTTTAGAACATTTTTGCTTTTTGATATCTATTAAAAAAGCTATACTTTAGTATTCATTGGCAGGGTTTGCTTGTGACTGGGTCACCACTGTTAGCAGTCTGCAAGTAAAATTCAAGTGCCTTTAAACTGGGTGGTGCTTCTTGGGGCATTAAATCTGAGCATTAAATAGAATCTCATTATGTTGGGTGTATGGCCATCCTTGTCATTGTAAATCAATTACTTTGATCCCCACAAGAATGTGGATCACAATTTCCCAAGTGATTTTGAGATGCTGAGGGAACCAATCGAACAAAAAAAAAATCGCTTACAGGCACAACTGGATGAACCCTTGCAGCACTCATATTCAAATATGGTGTTTGATGGACATAATGCTTGATATATTGTGTTCAGATTTGGCTGAAATTGAAATTCAGAATTAATAACAATGGAAAAACAAGATTCAATATAGGTTTGTAAGTTTGGTTTCGATATTATTAATGGCAATACAAACATTATTTGAAGAAATGAAAGATGTTGTGCTTTCCTATTACATGCTGAAATCGTGATCATCACTGTCTTACATATAATTGTCAGTAAAGTAATGAAAAAGTAGTGATTAATCTCTTCTTTTTTTGCTCATTACCATTATGATTATAATAATTACCCATTTATCCATCATTATCATTAATAATGACCCTAAGCCTGCTTGCTTCATGTCTTGTAATACTGATAATTGCTTCATAGGTAATCATAGCATACAATTCTGGTGAAAGGAAGTTATGAAATTAAGCAAATACCACTCACTCACATAATATCATGAAAAAAATCTACCAATTTTGTATTTAAGCGCAACATTTTAGAAAACCTGATCATTATGCAGAAACCTTTTAAAAATCTAAAGGATCACATACGTCAAAGAGCATGCTTATGCTTCCCCAAACATGATACAAAGACTGTATGGTTGTTTATTTTCACTTATACAATGTCATTGTCATTGAAAAGTTGAATTCATTTCAAACAATATACCAGTAGCAAGACATACATTTATCTTATATTTTTTAATTCGTTGATAGTTGATATCGAAATGCATGATCTGAAGGAAACTGACAGTTTTTAGGCTCTCTATCTTTAGGGAAAGGACTTCAGGGAAAACATGGAATATCCCCAAGGGGCACACATGTAAATTGTATAATATTGAAGATTTCTATCTCTGAAAGTTGAGATGATAAGAACCCATTAACACTGGCATGTAGTATAGCTTCCTATTTAAACATTCAAGTTGAAGCAAATAATTATCTTTGCTGTTGTAGCATAACTTTTTAAATTGTGTGAATAAAATGTGTGTGATTATAATCCAATTAATGTATAAATGTGGCAATCAGAAAGAGAATTTAGAGGTATAGATTATTCATAGTATAATGCTTGAACAATGTGATATTTTGATACACCAGGTTAAGCATTGACTTTATTTTCATCCTGTGTATTTTTGGTGTATTCAGAACCGCTTGTGAGTAAGTGCTTTCGAATTGACAAGTCGTAGTTACGAGTTGTGGCTATTCGATAGCACCTAAAGAAGTGGGGAATACATCTCATAAAACAATTGCATGCATGGTACATAAAAGAATGGTTTAATATATATCTATCAATCTTATTAATTTGGTACTCTTAGCCGGTTGTTATGAATATATTTTATGAAACTATCTGCGATATTAGAAGATCCTTATGGGCGCAGCCAGTGCGCATGGGCACCAACTTCTCATAGTGCTCCCCACAGCTTCCAGTTCACCAGTCGTGCGTACAAGATTATATGGTTTCAAACGGTTTTCACCACTTTTGAACTCGTACTTCCCTAAATATGAGTGGTTCCGAGCGCACCATTAGTATTGTATGTGATGATTACCTGTGTCATGTTGTAATTAACTTGGTTATTAATATTATACTATTCACTGTAGCTTTTATTTTGGCCACAACTTATACTTCCTGATTCAATCTTAAGGGATCAAAACGTTACTAATGCATGAATACAACCACACCCAGTGTGCTAATTTTAACTAGAAAGTTTTGCCTTTCTTTTCAGATGTGTGATTTGCATGGTCGAGTTTATGGTTGGTGATGCTCTGCGCTACCTGCCATGTATGCATACCTACCACAAGGTAAATTACCAGTATAACTTATAATGAGGATGACATGTAGCAGGGTGACATATATGACACACCATGTGGATGGGTGGGGGTCAGGTTAGGTGTTTCATGAATGTATACCCTGGTATGCCAGGTTTACCCCTGATGTCTCTTGTTATGTTGTATGCAATGTAATACTGAGCTTGCAAAAAATAGTACATGTATCACTTAGATGATACAAGGTACACGCTTGGTATGAAAAAGTATTACCATACTAACTCTTATACACATATTGTCAAAATTAAACATTTCATGAGTACGCAAGCTAACAACTTACCAATCATTACAGTTTGTCAGGGTTTGGTGTTAGAAAAAAATCAATTAGCTCCCAATCAGATTTTTTATTCTGGTCACAGCATGGTGCGTCATGTACAAGTTATGCCTAGACAAGTTGCCAAGACAAGTTTAAAATACAAATGCATATATTTTCCAATATTTTTTGCTATGTAGAATTGATTTTAAGATACAACTACTCAGTACTCACTAATAACCTTGAATGGAGGCTACTTGTGGGTTCAGGTTTTGACATGGTTAAACGTTGTCCTTTGAAAATTCCTTTCTCAGAAGAGTTAAAACATCTGCTAAGTCAGGTAAAAACATGCTTCTTAGAAAGGATAACTTGCCAATCAATACTGTCATAAGTGAACCCCCTCTAACAATGGTTCCCGGACCAATAACTGTCAGTAGTTTGTGCATTGAAATAATTTAGTCTGTTGCAGTAGCAGATAGGGAAATTTTAACCTTCATATGTAATAGCTGTAAACCCCAACAAAGGTCACTTTCTGTTATAGTACTGCCCACAAAACAAAGGCAATCCAACATGTATTACTGACTGTAGGTGGTCAAATGGTTAACCAGAAAGTAGTGATTGATCATTGGTGGGTGTTGAGCATCTTATGTACTACCCAGTACCTGTATTTCTCCACAGTGCTAAATTTCTCTTGCCTCCCAATTCACACATCCTTTGCCCTATAGTGGCGATGTTTACTTTTCAGTATTCTTTAGCATTATTTCTTTGCTGTAAACATGCCAAATCTTATAACATCTTAGAGTACAAGACTTGTAATTGAGTATGGATATATTCTACTCATGGTACTGGCTCATTTACAATGAAATTCTCCACAATGTATAAAAAAAAATATTTTATTTTCAATGTAGTCATACTCATACCACAATGGGATGTTCAACAACGTTAATCATTAAAACAAAAAAAATCTGGTCGTCGATTTTACTTATATATGTACCTGGTAACTCAAATTTCTATTTTAGTATACTATAGACTAAAGTCTGTCTGGACAAATGTACTATCATTTCAAAATGCAATTTTTTTAGTCTGCCAATTTATGCACCAAATATAAAACAAGATAACTTTTTATGAAAATCAGTATAGATTCAGTAGAGTAAGTTTGGGGGGCAAAAAGTAAGGTGCTTTTTAGCTCACCTGTCGGAGACAAGGAGAGCTTTTGTGATCGCCTTTTGTTCGTTGCTGTATGCCTGTATGATCATCATTCCATAGTTGATATATGCCCCTGGGGGTAAAATTGACCCCACCCCAGGGGTCCATCATACTTTATTAGTGTAAAACAGTCACAAGGCCCACAGGTGTACAGTCGTTCTGTTAGTCCCTTCCTCTAGCACTCTAGCATGATGCAAACTGCATTCTTCACAGTCACAGCGACCACAGATGTACAGTCAGTCTGTTAGTCACTTCCTTTAGCAATCTCTAGCATAATGCAAACTGCATTCTTCATAGTCACAACGACTACAGATGTACAGTCAGTCTGTTAGTCACTTCCTCTAGCAATTTCTAGCATTTTTTAACCTCTAGCATAATACAAACTGCATTCATTTTAAACTTGTCACAGTGCAACCTCATTCCAACAATAATACAATAGATTTCACTTCTTATTAAAAATCAAGGCTTAAGGTGTCCATTTTGTAGTGTCCATATAAAAGTTCTGTGGTGCTGGGTTTCAATTTGTGTGAGACTTTAGCCACGTGGATAAAAGCGCTATTTAGAGGGCATTTGTATTATTATTTTCAAAGATCTATATTGATCATTACATCTACACAGCTGTGATTAATGATATGGAAGTTGGGGCTAACTGGTTGGGCTGCCAACTTCTGAGTTTAGAGGGTGTTACAAATCTTTCTGGGACTCCATTAACTCTTACATATATGTTTCTCTTTTTTGCTAAAAATAGAATATAGAGGCAGGTGAGCGATATAGGCTCTCTAGAGTCTCTTGTTCATTACTTTGTGAACTAAAGCCTGAGCAATTCTATATCTTACAAATGAATGGGAACGTCATGTGTCTTGTCATTTTCAGGACTGTATTGATGACTGGCTGGTGCGTGCATTTACCTGTCCCAGCTGCCTCGAACCTGTAGACTCTGCCCTCCTGTCTACCTATGAAAACAACTGATACTTGCTCCACATCTTCCTACACATTCTTGGCGCAACAGGCAGTTTATGTTTTCACAGCCATGTGATTTTCATCAGAGGGTCATGCAAACCTGATTTTGTGTGTGAGTGAAATTGAAATAGTAGCTGAAGATGGAATGATTACTGGGTCATGATAAGAGATACAGTTTAAGTTTAATGTACATGTACTTCGTTCAGACTGACTTATGTAGTGATGACTACTCTATGGTTTCTCGTGTGTTTCTTTACTATGATTCTGATTGCAAAGATAAATGAAGTTACTTATGATAAGCTAAAACAAAATCCTTGTAATTTTATATGATGTGATTTGTCATTGAAATTATGATTGATTCAAATTCAACTGAAATATGATGCATTAACTTTTGATACACACTGAAAAACTATGGTTGATTTCACCACATACAGTATTATTATAAGGAATGGAGCCTACATTTTATCCAAAGAAGGAAGAAATTTGTCCATGAAGACTTTATTTCCATCTCATAATCAACATGCATTAACTATAGAATGGAGATGATTAGGGGCGTCATGTTTACTTTTGTTTCAGTGAGAAAATGTGCTAGAGATGAATATGGCATTATAAGCTGAATTCAATATTTGAATGGCGGCAGGTCCTCTCATTGACTTGTTGTTTTGTTTATACGTCATAACTGCTGGTGAAAGGTTGGTCAAAACAGATAATTTTGAATACTGAATTATCTAAGATTTATTTGCTAAGTGGTTTCGAATTTATAAATTCCTAGCCAGAGCTAAAATATTAAAAAAAAAAACTATTTTCTTTAGTTCTAATGAGGAATTTATTTATTTGAAAGCGTTAAATAATAGAATTTAGAAAATTCAGTAATCAAAATTATCTGTTTCAACCAACCTTTCACCTGCAATCACAAACAAAACAATATAAACAAAACAACAATGAGAATACAGGATTATTTCTGTTATCTGTGGACAGTTGTGTGGGTGGATTAAATTTTTGTATTTGTGACTGAAAATACTTGTTTGTAGCCATGGCTTGGATGTAATGGACGATATATGGATATGTGCTCAAGTGCGTGTGTGGGACATTGGCTGCAAACACAAAGACTGAGTAACAGTGGAGTCCTTACACCTGGTCTAAATGCTCCTTGAGTGCACTACAATTGATGTGCAATACATTCACGTTTCAAACTATAAACTTTTTAAAAACCTTTTATTATTCTAGTAGAAATCTTGTATATTTAATGTTCTATATGATCAGGCAGAAATAAAATATATGAAAAAAAAAAAAACTGTTTATGTAACTGTTGTGACAGGATAGTTATCACTATATATTGGCAGTGTCTAGAATGTCATCATAGTAACCGCCTATTAACTATGCATGCATTTAATCGCAGTCATTGGAACTACCAAAGTGCATTCACAACATGTAGATATTTTATATATACCTATTATATATTTGTAGAGTTCATTAAAAAAGTTCATAACTAATCCTTATATCAGTATTGTATATTGGATTGTTATTCAACTAACAAGTTGCTGTGAAACCGTTAGAGTCTGCAGTCTGTTGAGTTCTGCATCTCGTATTGTAATGATATTGATAAGGTCTTCGTTATCACATGGAAAATAATGATATTGTAATTTGTTATTTATATCTCCATATTACTTCTGCGGGTCAGATGTATGTTCATGTCTAATTGTCAAGAATTGGAAACCATATTTGTATTGTAAACTGTTTCTTTACCACAAACTGGAAATGAATGACAATTACTAAGACTTTCCCATGTTTAGTGCAGTTGATCATGGGTATATGTATCCTCATGGTCTTGAAATTTTGTAAAATAATTTGATTAAGATGACTTAACAGTCAGTCATTTTAGACTAAGATCTATTGTGAAGATTTAACTCTTTCATCTACTTAAGTTGTTTGGTTGTGGCTTCTTAGTCCACTGCAGTTGTTACCTAATAATTTGCTTGTGAATTCCAAATTTGATCATACTTGTCAATGTGGGCTCAAAGTTCATTATCAAGAAACACAATGCTTTTCCAATCATTTTTGCATCAAAACAATTTAATGTATACACTTTTTAAATTTTGTTACTTATAAAAGTACAAATGGTTTGAATCAATTTTGACATCTGCGTTTTTTAAAAATTAAAGATAGTGGTTATCAAGTAAGCAGTATATATTGAAAACTGGTTTATTGACTTTTGTGATGACAATGTATGTGTAAATTTGTGCTTCTACTTAATTTATTAGCAACAGTGATGAAATTTATGATTTTTGTAACTGATTTTCCAAATTTTCTCTGATCTTCTACTACATGTACTAGTCAATCATGTGATTTTATTATGAAATGTGATAACATAATTTAAAAAATCTCTTACTTTTTAAAATTTTGATTAAAATTGTTGGAATATCAAAAAACATAAATTCATGTATATCGTAACGATATGAATTATTTGATGATTTAAGTTCACGTATTTGATCTATTGTAATGAATATCAGGCCTTTGATACATGACTTCCTTGTTCCCACATTCGTTGTGAATGTAAAGGTAATTTCTCAAATAAGACCACCACTTTTAAGAACAAAATGATTGAGTTTGCCCAAAATATTTATAATATATTTGATGGGGAGATTGGTTAATGATATTTGTTGATGGGAGTGTTAAATCATTTGTATTTTTTCTCATCATATCATAAGCTGTAATCACGTGATATTTTACAAAGATATATTAGTGAAGATATTATTAGAATTTGTAACCCGGAATAGCGTTTAGAATATTATGTGTGCATTATTTAGTGTGTTCTACATGTATATGTGTGGGTAAGGGTACAATATATTTTGTGATATAATACTAAGATATCTTTTAAAAGGCAATGCAAATAATCATAAACAAAATCGAAAGGTAAACAAATTAGCGGATTTCATTTTTCAAAGTACACTGTATTTTGAAAATATAAAAATAGACTCGACAATGGATTGAAAAAGCATGCAAGACATATTGTTGTCTACTTTAAATTTGATGTAGATACATCTTTTATCTGCATCAATTATATTTACATTCTGAATCTGTGATTAGTTTCAGTTTTAGCTTAACCATGTGTTCTGCATGGGGTGATCAGAACATCAACTTATCGACAGATTTCCTCTATGGTCTTCTAATTATGGTATAATTATCCGAAGATTAAGAAGTGACTTTTTTGTATTTTAACAGCTGTGGGTAGAATTCAAGTTTTCACAGACAAAATTATGACCAATAAATTTACCACACCTTGTTTTCTATCAAAAGTCTATTTAATTGGTTTGATAGTGCAAAGTACTGGTATGTTTGATTTATTCATAGTTTATGTATTAAATGCACAGTAAAGTATGATATAGTAATAGTTGTAAACATAATCTAAAATCTAAATTAATATTTCTTTGTAACTAGTATGTGAATATTTTTTTTAAAGCAGGCCTATGAACTTACTGTTACACGATTCTAGTATGTAAAACTAAAACGCAAATAAAAAGAAAAATATGGCTGTTTGTATTTATTTAACTATTTTAACAAATTCAACAATTATTTTCACCTGTCACAAGCACACTGTCATTTAACAATTGCATCACATACATACGTACAAAAATTACATATTAATCTCTGTTAATAAAAGAAAAAAAAATGTTTTAGATGTAAGTTAACTATATATTGCATTTAGCATATTCAGATATTTAAAACCGCATAGAATAAGCACTTGTTTTGTATGAAGGCACCATTTAACTAATCTTATAAAATAGGAAAACCCCCACACTTTGATGTACAATATTTATTACATTCGCATTGAGTTTCTCCTTTACCCTTGAATTAACTTTTTTGCTGAACCTTTACATATAATATTTAATCGTTAATATGGTAAAAAAAATTTATGACACAAGGCCCTATCTTCTTGCACAATACGGATGTTTTAACAATTGGTCTATAGAATACCTCTGCTTTGGATCTCAAACCTCCACACTTTGATGTACAATATTTATTACATTCGCATTGAGTTTCTCCTTTACCCTTGAATTAACTTTTTTGCTGAACCTTTACATATAATATTTAATCGTTAATATGGTAAAAAAAATTTATGACACAAGGCCCTATCTTCTTGCACAATACGGATGTTTTAACAATTGGTCTATAGAATACCTCTGCTTTGGATCTCGTACTAAGCACTTTTGCAAGGTGTCCAGAAGATCAGGATTGTGATGTTCCATTTCAGGATACATGATGGGCACATTATCATCCATTATTGCATTTAGTTTCATAAATTGATTTGTGATGTGTTGAAAAGGCGTTTTTCCATACACTAAATTATACAAAATACATCCCAGTGACCACACATCTGATTTCACACCGATTTTAATGGTCGGTTTCCCCCTGTTGGAGCCGCCACATGTGTCCTTGATTGTCTCAGGACTCATATAATTCAGGGTGCCCACCTGTTGATCAAGAGTAACGCTTGTCATATCTTGTTGAATAGCATTTGCAATTCCAAAGTCTATCAATTTCAGGTTTCCTGCGACCAAGAGGAAATTTGCAGGTTTCAAGTCCGAATGAACAATTCCTTCTTTATGCAACACCTGCACTGCCTCTAACATTTCAACCCAATAGAAGTAAAGCAAGTGCGGTGACATCCCTCCAGTCTTATGTCGCTGCCTGAAGAACGTAGCAAGATCCGTGTCCCCTTTCTCCATGACCACATACAGCATATTGGTGTCCTGGTTGTGCTCAAAATCCACCAGTTTGATAACTCTGTGACTGTACTGCAGCCGCTTGAGCAGTCGGATCTCATTTTTGTAGCTGTTGATTGTGGTGCTGTCCACACCCTCTAATGTCACGCACTTGATGGCAACACTCATCTGTGTGTCTGGGGTGTGACACTCATACACCTTGCTCGAGCCTCCTCGGCCCAGCATGCGAATTATGGCATATGACTTGCCATTGACCACAACCACATTTGTTGCCGGAGGAGGCACCATCATTCCTTGTTGCTGAGCATATGCCTGCATCATCATGGGGTATGGAGCTGCAGCCGGAGGTCCCATGACTGGTGGAGGGGCAGCATGTGGGACGGCTGGCAGGGGAGGCGCTATCGTTGCTGCTGCACTGCTGCACACAGGGCTTGGAGTTGGGGCCACTGCAGCAGGTTGAGAGGCTGTTGAAGCTATATCAGCTGCTGTTGTAATCTGCAAATATTGTTTAGATTGATGATCCATTAAATACCATGCATCAGGCTTGTTTTAGTCAGAAAAACAGACACAAAAACAACTAGATTCTAGTGGTTTTAGTGTAAAAAATAATTCCTTCTTTCTAATAAGTAGTACTTGAAAGTTGAAAAAAGAAATCCATCATAAGTTACCTGAGTACTTGGATTTGAGGGTACCATAGTGGAACTTGCAGAGGACTGGCTGCTACTATTGATCTCTGGTGCTGAATCAAGGGGCTGCGTCATTATCCCACTGTCACTACCTGAATGTTCAGATTTTAGAGATTGTTACTGCGAGTCATACTAGATAAAATCTACCATTTCAATATTTTGAAACCACATTAGACTTATATTGCACACACAGTCATATTATATTGATTACTACATACAATCATCTACCAAACCACTTTAATGTAATTTGGACTATATAAAAATCTATTTTCTATGACAATACACATTTATAAAAGCTCACACACACACCCCTAGAGCTCTATATGGGCAAGTTTTCAACCTGAAAACTCATTGAAATTTGGACGGCTGTATAAGGTAATAATCAGAAATAATAATGCAATGATTAGAATGGTTTCTACACCCAGCAAAACTATGGGCACATCATCATAAGAAAATTACATTACAAACAGGACTGAGAACCAGTGTTAACCGCTGGTGGCCTAGATTTATAACACCAAAGGCAACTGCATCAATGGATGTGAGTTTAAAAAACATATCTATCAGTGAGGATTAGGTGGAAAAGTGCTACTCGTCAGCAGGACTAGTAACCCGCAAATATCTAATTGTCCTGCAAAAAATGCACTCGTCCTCCTTCCACTAAACTCCATACTTATGATACTTGTATGCCAAATGGACCAAAATTTGCTACTTGTTAAAAGGACAAGTAATTAGAACATTTTACTCGTCCGCCACGTTTCAGTTTCACTAGTCAATACAAGCAGACGAGTGGCAAATCCTGACCCTGGTCTATTGAAAAATGCTTTGAGAAAATTAATAATAAAAGATCTTAAGTTTTCAAAGCCAAATCCATTGATGCAGTTGCCTTTGCATAAAATTGTCATGATTGCAGCCTTGGATAACATGTCCACATTGAAAATCCTTAAGAATTCAGGCCAGTGACAAAGAAAACACTAGCCCATATAAAGCCAGAGCCACCAGGCTATCTTTAACATTCAGCCCTGTCAGTGCTACATAGTATATAGTATACTAGTACTATGGAAATATAAAAGATGAGTTACCTAAACTAGCTTTTCTAATTGCATCTTCATTCTGAATAGCAGCAATAGGTGATGGCTCTGATTCATCTACTTCCATTTTTTCATTTAGATTCTGTTTCACTGATTCATTCTTGTCATGAAACATCGCTTGTATATCATTTGTAGATTCTTTTGTTGATGGATCCTCATAGTCATCTAAAGGTGTTATTTCATCTTTACCACTTTCCTCTGCACCTTCATTCAATTGGGGTAAAGAACACCTTTTCACTCTCATTGGTTTACAAGAAGGTACAAGCATCCTCGCTTTACGAGCAGAATCTTTGCTCACACTTTTACCACTTAAAAATGAAGGATTTTTACAATCTGGTGTACTATTATATGAGCGCAAAGGTGCAGAAGATCTTTGAAACGCACCACTTCCACTGTCATATTTGTTGCAAGGTACAGTATCATCATCTGACATTCCTGTATGTATTCCAGATGGCATTTCAGCAGTAATTGATACTGTGGAATCTTTTTCACCTTTCTTTTGTAAATGTGACACAGGTGGTTTATTCCATAAACCACTGTGGTTATTACTGTTGTCACTATCACTTGTAGATGAATGAAATTCTTTAGCAGGACCGATTTGATCTGTGTAAAAATGTGCAGCTTTACTAGAATTTCCTTCAGGAGTCTCAAATTGATTCTTAAAAGGCACTGGTAATGGTCGTTGTTGTCTCTTTTCTGGAACTCTGCCTTCAATCCACGATCTTCTTGGTTGTAATAAGCCCGCTTCTTGTTTGCTTGCAGCTGCAGTATTTTCTTTATTGTCAACCGGTGAGTTCTGGGATTCTATATTGTGATTTACAGCTGATGATTTATCTTCTGGCGTTAAAAGTACTTTATTTCCATAAAGCAAATTTCTAAAAGCCTTCTTAATTACGTCTGAAGGTTCTGCACCTATTTCTTTTGCTTTATCTAATATTTTACTCGCTTTGCTTGTATTTCCTTGATTAACTTCAAACTGAGCAGCCATTACATGTACAAATGCAAAACGCTTTGCTACCAATCTTGCCTGAAAAAATATTGTACTTGCTTCTTCTGGACTGAAAGTACTAAGGTGCTCAGCATGATCACACAACAACTGTGCATAAGCAACATTCTTTTTACCGAATTCTGTTGGAATTGCTCTAGAGGCTTTATGATATAACGTTGTCAAGACTTTGTGCTTCTCCACATCACTTGGGAATGTTGTATTTTCTCTAACCATTTTAATATACTCTAGCCAATCTTCTGGACGATTGCCCTGTGCTTGTATTGTGTCCAACATTCTGGCTGTGCTGGTGGATGTTGTCTCTGTCATCTCAACGGTCTCAGTGTTGGGTTCTCCATCAAGATCGCCTTCATCCTCACTTAAACTAACATTAATAGTCGACAATTTATTCAGTCTATTTTTCAGACTGGAAATCGTCGATGCCATACTAATATTATCACACAATTTATTATTTTTTAGTTCATGAAATTCAAACCTCGTTCCAAAACTTATAAACAATTGTCCGTTTCCGGCTTATAACTTTTACCCACTGGATGGCGCCACTATAAAACAAGTGCCCTAGCAACGTGTCAACAACAGGTGCTCCACGCTTTTAAAGACTAAATAAATACTTTAAAAATGGCTAATAATGAAATGCAACTTTACGGTAGCAGACAGATGTTTGCACTTGAAATGAAGAAGCTAATAAATAACCGTGACATGAGGTACATTCTGATACAAGTCATTTATTTTGTCTAAACTATCATAATTTCTTATATTATCGCCTTGTGTGCTAAAATGCTAAAACTTTTAAACTACTTTTTAAACTACCTGCACGGTATAGTTCCCTTTTAGTAAAAGGCAACTATACCATGCAGGTAGCTCGAAGAAAAGTTAACCGACATCTCCCAATCAACATTTTAAAAAGCTGCGTGATCCGCCCCCACCGCTAAAGCAAAAGTACTTTTAGTGTTGTTTAGGCTCTACCTAGTTAAATTATTAGTCCTATAAATAAATAGTATAATGCTATGTAGGCTCTACATATTCATATCTGCAATTGCTAAAAGAAAGTAAGAAAGTACAGCACAGAATAATACCATCTTTATAATAAATGTAAAATGTGTTCATTTATAGTCAGAAAGCACTGCTATTGTGCTCTAGCGACTGGATCTGGATATGTAATTCACAAGTAAGCCAGTCTCAGATGAGAGACTGGCCTCCTCTTATGAGGCAACGCGTGAATGGGAGGCCACGTGGTGTTTGTACATGTACCTCTCCAGAGGCAGGATAGGTAGCCAACTGAGCCTCAGGTGTGGGGGATCACACTAGCTATAGTTTTCAAACTAGGTGAGTTCTTTTACGTGCAGAGGTGTACGTGGCTCTCCTCTACACGGGACATGCCTTTTAAGGAGGCTTCCGAACCTCCGAACATATTTACAGGTCATTGGCATCCTAGGTTGTCACACTACATATCCTTCTCAACTCCCCGGGGAGCATACAGCACATCGATACCGTAGCGCAGACGTGCTAATCACTCACATTAGCGTTAACGCGCCTGACCTGTATCTATTAAACGCGTAGATACCATGGAGCAGTGTGCAACCTGTTAAAGGTAGGTTTGCTCAACACCCACCATCAGACCCGACCGGGTATTGAACCTACGACCGGGTATTGAACCTACGACCTTCTGGTCACGAGTCCACCTCCCTATCCACTCGGTCATGGAAGCACACAAAATGTCTAATATACACGATGTTCTGTGAGACGGCTATGCTTTTGGGTCAACTCTGTGCGCGCATGTCGCATCATACGTCACTTGAAATTGATAAATTGATCTACAATTACTATTCCTCTGCTGAGCCAGTTGAATATATACATTTTTATCTATTGGTCAATCACATATATTTTGAGAAATGATTAATTAATAAGAAATGGAATAGTGCGCGTAGGTAAACATGTATATATTCAAATGGCTTAACAAGTATACTATTCATGTGACATGAAAGGTAGATATGACATGAAATTCACCTGTGCATGTCTCTTTAAGGGCTATGTCATAATATATAATAATATTAATTTCTCATATGGAAACGACTTGTTTTCTATTACAGTGATGTTAAGTTTGTAATTGGTCCTGCTAGAAAAACAATTTATGCTCATCGATGTTTACTGTCAGCTCGCTGTGAGGTGTTCAGAGCAATGTTTGCTGACCAAGCTCAAAAGCACAAAGATGGAGAAGTACCTCTTGTTCTCTCTGACATGCACCCAGAAATATTCATGCCAATGCTAGAGTTTATCTATTGCAACACTGCAACACTCAATGCTAAAAATGTGTGTATAAGTATATATTATGTTTTTATATTATATATTAAAATATATATATAAAAAATCATTTATTGTATAAGTTTTCAAAACTAATTCAAATCTAGCTTTTTTATTTTGAATAATTGATATTTATATTTAGCGATTATAGAAAGAATATTACCAGTTCATAGTTCAATGATAAGAAATGAGTCAATTCTCGTGACATGACAAACTTTTTGTAATAATGTAACAATGGATAAGTCATTAAATAATTAATAGATTAGAACAAATGATAAGTATGTCAAGATCATGTTGCAATTCAAAAGATTTGAGTATTTCATCAATCTTAATTTAGAAAAAAAATGTAGTTTTTTTAGATATATTAAACTGCAATATTATTTTGTTGCACATAAGCCTTGTTTTTAATACCTTTTTGATGAGGCTCATATCAGCTGGCTCATATACATTTTTTGTATACTTCAGTTGCATAAATGAAGTATTATAATGATTTTTCTATTTGTGTAACAGCGGACTCTTTGCTTTTATAGTGCATTGATGTACTAGGCTCAGCTATTGAATATGGCTTGGAGGGTCTGAAAGATGTGAGTGAATATATGAACTTTATGAACATTTACTAACTTCACAGAATGTAAGTTTGTATTGTGTTCCATTGTATAAACATACTGAAATTATATAGATACCTATAGGAACCAGTCATTTTTTTTTTGTCTTTGGCAAGACTTTCGCTCTTATCGCAAGAGCTTCGTCGGGCCTAATGAAATGATCCTCTCACTGGGTCACATGACCACCACGGATTTGGGGATCATGTGACAGCAGAGATGTGTACACGGGGGGCAGGTCATAGCCGGTGTCGCGGTTCATCCGGGGTCGGCGCTCTCGGATTTCGATGCCCTCACGGATCTTCCTGCGCAACTCCATTTCCTCGCGTGCTACTACTTTAAAGTCACTGGGGCTGATCATGGGTCCTGTATCTTTGATATGGTCCCCAATTGCTATAGGAACACGTTTCGGGTTTAAGTGTTCCTTGACTCTGGTGTTCAGGGTCCTGCCTGTCTCACCAACATACGTCTCCTGACACTGAGGGCAGTTGACCTCATAGATGATGCCACATTTGGCACTGTCTGGAGACTTGTCCTTGGGAGAAGGTAGCATTGACTTGATGGTGTTGACCGGCTTGTGGTATGTATTGATCCCATGTTCCCGGAAAATGTTACTCAGTTTTTCGGAGAGTCCTCTCAGGTAAGGAAGGCACACTGGAATCTTCCCCGTCGCTTCTTTGGAGACGTCGTCTGTGGGCGTCTTTTTCTTTGGGCTTGGGTAATTTGAAGATCCATGGTTGAACTTGATATCCATTATCCTGGAGCACTGCTTTCACATGGTCTCTCTCTCTGGCCTGGTCCTCAGGAGTAGTCACTAGGTTATCAGCATGGTGGAGAAAGGTGCGTACAACTGATCGCTTGTGGTCCAGATGGTGATTGGAATTAAAATTTAAGTATTGATCAGTATGGGTAGCTTTACGGTATACCTCGACCGATGTTGTGGCGTCATCCCTAATTTTGATGCACGTGTCAAGGAACGGAATCTTGAAATCCACTTCTGGCTCATTCGTGAACTTGATGTTCGGGTCTATGCTATTGATGTGTTCTGTGAACCCCTCGATAAAGTATTCATGCATCAAGACGAACGTATCATCCACATACCGGTACCATAGTTGGGGCGGGTTGGGCGCTGTTTCGAGAGCTCTGGTTTCAAACTCCTCCATGTATAGGTTCGCCACAATGGGTGAGACTTGGGATCCCATGGCCGCTCCGTGGGTTTGCTTGTAAAATTGTCCTTTGTACACGAAATATGTGGTGTTCAGGCAGAAATCCAAGAGTTGTAGAATCTGTGGGGGTTTAAGGATGGTCCTTTTGTGCAATGTCTCGTCGTTCTCCAGTTTTCTTTTTATGCATTCTATGGCCTTGTCAACCGGAATGCTGGTGAATAGTGCAGACACGTCATAAGAAATTAAATTCTGTCCGGGTGGGACTTCTAGGTTCTTGATTTTGTTCACGAAGTCGGCGCTATTCTTGATGTGGTGAGGAGACTATGACCTGCCCCCCGTGTACACATCTCTGCTGTCACATGACCGCCAAATCCGGTCATGGTGGTCATGGTCATGGTGGTCATGTGACCCAGTGAGAGGATCATTTCATTAGGCCCGATGAAGCTCCTGCGATAAGAGCGAAAGTCTTGCCAAAGACAAAAAAAAAATGACTGGTTCCTATAGGTATCTATATAATTTCAGTATTTACTAACTTCATCGGTAATACACTTGAAATGTTTGACATTGTTGGACTCAAATTGATACTACATGTACTTGGGCTAAAAGGAGATGTTAAGTTTGAATGGATATTGATTACTTTGGTTGGAACACATTTACCTAAAACTTTGCATATTTTCTGAACATCAGCATTTACACTGACAAGTCCAATATCCTAATCAGGAATTCATGTTTGCACCCTAAAATACAATAGATTATCAAAATAGAATTGAATTATGTTGTATTCAACTTTAATTGTTTTATATTGTGTATAGACAGCACCTTTAATACATTGACTTTTTTCAGCTTTGTGTTGGTTATTTGATGGACAACCTCTCTGTTGCAACGGCTTGTGAATCAATGCAGGCAGCTGTGAGCTATAACCAGAGGCCTCTTCGGGAGAAAGCTATGAAGTTCATAGAAACAAACACATCTGTAAGTACTGCTTCCCTTAGACGCACATATAAACATCCAATATTACTTATCTTACATGTGGTGTATTTTGTTATGATATATATGATATTCATATAGTCGATTAAGCGTATAGATGTTACTATATAAACAACACATGATATAACATTACATATTAATTAAGAAATACACAAAAGTCTGTTTATGAAGTGAAGAACGTTTGCTCTCATCTTGTTAGCTTCTTATATATATAATCAGTTAAAACTGTCAAGTCATGATAAATTGATAATTAATTGACTAACAAGATGAGATGATATATTATTAATTGTTCTAAAATGTTGTTTTTATATTATGATTATGGATAACAGCTTATATGACCGACTTACTGATAATCTTTTAGAAAGTGTTTGCCTCTAAAAGTTTCCACGAACTAAGTGACACAGCATTGGCCGAAATACTGGAGAGCGACAATCTCACTATTGATGAACCGGAGGTGGTCAGTGCTGTCAAGGAGTGGACATCAGTCAACCATGTAAACAAGCTGTAAACAAATATAATCTTATGTGTTTATGTTGCTGTTATTGAATTTTTTAAATGTTTTCCAAGTACATGTATATATATATATATATATTTTTTAATTTCAAAAAATATATTTTCATTTCTCTGGAATCCTTGTCAGTCAAAAAAGAAAATGTAAATACCAAATGCATTTGGTATAATATTTACATTTTTCATTTTTGACGAGGATTCTAAAGAATTGAAAATATATTTTTGAAATCAGAACAAAAATAGATTATTATTTTAGAATTACAATTATATTTGGAAAACATTTTAAAAGTTAAACAGCAACATAGAAACACAAGATTATGAGACACAATGCTGTTTACCATATAAATTACTTTTAACTGGTAGACGAAGACTCAGTTTCATACACTTTACTGAATCACATGCCAATGCCATGCCAACAGGAAAGTATTGACATACAGTGCTGGTGTGTCACTCAGTGACATCATTATGATTATGAGCACCTGCATACCACACTCAATGATTGTAACTTGAAGGGTAATAATGAATAATGTCGAGTTACTAGTATCCAAAAATTTCATGTATCTGAGGAGGTTAAATGTGAAATAAATCAAAAGTACTTAGTTATTTGCTTGAGTTATTGATAACAATCAGAGTTTTAGACATAAGCCAGGTTCAAACTGTAAAATTTGCAAATTTCAGATTGTGCTCCAGAAACCTGTGTCTGTGGTGGCGAAGAAGGTTGTTGATCATCTTCGCTTGCCACTGCTCTCTGCAGACGAACTCCGCTTACTTGAAGATGATAACAAGAAAGATAAGATGATTCCTGTGAGTCACAGCGTACATGGTTATATATACATGAATATGTAATTTAGAGTATGATGTATTCCTCATCAACCCTTATCCAAAATATTGATGATTTATGAAAATTTATTTCTTATATTTAAAGTTCAGTTGATCTGTATTATTTTGTATACTGCAGAGGAATGATTGACTGGGTATAATACTAGGTTGATGTTGGCTTTTAAAACAACATGATGTATCATAGTATGCAATTGCTTCTTTTAGGTTGAGAACATCTCTTTTGCTTGGCGCTGTCATGCTTTGAAGCGAGGAGACCCAGACAACCCACTCACCACACTCAGGAAGGGCACCAAACCACGAGACTGCCATAACGCTTACAGGGAGCAGTAAAAGCACCCATTTATGTGTGCACACACATATACATACGATCACTGTGATATGATAAAGAGACGTAAAAATACTTGATGAATCAATTACATGTATGTTGGAAGTAAAATTCTGTTATGATTTTTTTTGTGCATTTGCTCAGATATATTATATATATTTACTTGGTTCATCAATTTGTGTGTTTGATCTATTAGCAAAGAAATTATATATGTTGCCGTTCTTTTACTATGTAGATGTTTTTGTAGAGTATAAGTGGAATCATGTGATATAAATTGCTTGTGATTACATGGAAATAAGTGAATGTATATTTCACTTGAGGTATATTTTAGTGTGTGAAATAACAATTGAGACCATTTATACAGATCTAATCCGATAGACAAAGAACTACCATTTTAAATGATTTGTGATACAAACACTAGTGCCAAAGGTTTTTCTTTTATCTCTTGTGCCAAAGGTGGAATCGGTCTTTCTAGAATCAACAAGCAAATGATGATGGTATGATAGTTCTATGTTCATAGACTTTCATATACTAATTGTGATATTAAATGAATGTAATTTACAAGCACACAACTATTCATTTTTACAATTATGCCACTAATTATGAAACTAAATTTCTTGATACATGACACCTACTAAATGATATAGACTTTTTCCTTGGGCATGTGTGATTTTGTTGATCATGTTAGTGAAAAAGGAGGAGGGGAAAGTTCTTATATAGCATACCTGATGTGCCAACTACAAGTATATGACTGTCATTGACTGATGTAGCCAAAAGGGAGGGTTGTGTGAGAGATTTACGATTCGTATGTGTTTGAAGTAAAAGATATTGGACTTGCTGTTTGTTTATGTATTAGTGCAAAAGTCTCTTTTTCCCGTAGTGTTCATATAGTTTTCATTTTAGTAGTCAATTTTTGCAATAATCCTCTTGCAGAAAACTGTGTAACTATTATTCTTTATGGACGGCATATTTTATCAGTGATTTTGAAATAGTTTTAATTGGCTAGTATTCATCAACGAGTGTAATTTAAAAAGACATGTTAAATCTTCATCTAAAAATACAGTTTCTGGTATGCAAATTGAATACATGAGTCGTCTAGAATTATAAAGGAATGTATGTTATATGAAGCATGAGTACTGCAGTACTGCCGTATACATAGATCTGTTTTGTTTGTCATATTCTATTTTATCGCATTAAACATACTTCACTGTATTTTAATATATTGACAGCCTCAGTTTATACAAATTTATTATTCATATATGAAATCTATTAAAACTGTTTACTTAGTACTTAGGTTTTTGTTTTTTGTATCTTCACTTAATTAGGCGTCTCGTACATAGACGAAAATGAAATTGATGTCAGTACTGTTTGTAATCCAAAATGTAAGTCAAAAAGTAATCTGTAAACAGTCTCTTGGCTCGGAGGGTATATGGATTGGAGAATAATTTCTGAAAATCATCACAAAGTAGTTATGTTTATCACCTGTTTATCTCAAGTGATCTAGATCTAAGTCAACTGAGTGGTGGAAATTTTAAATATTTGATGTTTTATAACTGTTCAATCTATGTTTCATTACATGTCATATGAAAGGAGGTTTGAGAGACTTACTAGTGACATTATTCACCACATGGCACCACGGTGGCGTAAACAAGCACCAATGTCACCAATTGACTCGGGATCACCACTTCAAATACGCAGTATTTACCGCAGGTTGCATCACATTTGTGCTTCTGTGGCCGAGTGGATAGGGAGTTGGATTCGTGACCTGATGTCTTGGGTTCCATTCCAGGTCGGGTCTAGTGGTGGGTGTTGAGTAAACTCATCCCTAAAATAGTTGCACACTGCTCCATTGCACCTACAAGTTAATTAGATACAGGTCATGCATTGGGTTGAAAGAGTGAGTGAGTGATTGTGTGAGTGATTAGGATTGTCAGCTGAATGTGCTGACGATGCAAGCCTATGAGAAATGACCAATAATTGTGCCAATGACCTGGTGTAAATTGTAGAATCGTAAGAGTAAAACTATGACTATAAACCACTACATTTACAATTGTACACTAGGACGTTGTGATATCAGGACAGCCGTAAGTATATCGCTTCAGTTCAGCATTGTGCATATCAAAACATTCGTAAGGACAGTCATCTGTAAAAGTGACACCCTGCAATAGAAATTGTGAATATCTACCATATAGGGTAGAGGGATTAGTTTATTATCAAAATTTTATGAAATTGATGGGAATATACCCGAACAAGTAGAATCAGCCAAATACCTAGGGGTGACCATTCATGAATCCCTTAAGTTCAGTGATCATGTCAGGGAAACTGCTCGAGGGAAACTGTGTCCAAGGCAAATAAGAGACCCAGGTTCTTAAAAGGGAACCTGAAAGGGTGTCCCGTGAACATGGGGAAACTGGCCTATATTAGTTTGGTGCACTTTGGTCTTGAGTATGGAGCTGCTGTTTGGGACCCACACTTGGGTAATCACAAAAAGGCCATCGAGTGTGTGCAAAACCAGGCAATCAGATGGGCACTGGGTTATGGGGCTAGGCAGATGTGTAGCATCACAAAACCTACGGAAGGAGCTTAAGCTATAGACCCTGGAGGAAAGGAGGCACCAATTAAGACTCTCTCTTTTCTATAAGATTGTTCATGGTCAAAATGCCATCACACCAGAGGACTTAGGGCTAGAGAGAGCAGATGTACGAACACAGGCTGCACATATGCACAAGTTCAGGGAAAAGGGTGCAAGAACTGGAAGGACCAAATACTCTATGGTATACCGCACCATTCCTGGCTTCTCGTTGATACAGCGGAGGCCGGCTCATTCTCCATCTTCAAGAGCCGGCTGTCCGAACTGCGCCCCTAAACTTCAGTATCAGAACGGGCACACTGGCGCCTATGAGCTTAGCTCCCTGCCAGTAAAATGACTAGAACTAGCTGTTGTTGGTAGTTTCCCCTCAATCTTGCTTCAAGGATCGAGTCGCTGAACTCCAATATAGCTATGCCTCTTTCATTCTTTGTGGTATTATTTTGATATTGCCATTGAAGGATATCACATTCTGCAAGGTGCAATAATAGTATAGGAGATACTGCTCCAAATTGCAAAGCCCCTGTTTATGTTGCAGTGTTTGCTTTGGTTTTTTCAAACTACAAATCCGCTCCAAACAATCAACTAATCCCACTGACATACAGTAGAACCTCCAATTAAGACCACCTTTCTATCGAGACCACCTCTATATTAAGACCACTTTTCTCAGTCACAATCCTTCAGAATGATTCCAATGGGAACCTCTATATAAATACCACCTCTTGATTGAGCACCACTTCTTAATTACTGCTGCTGAAACCATCGGGCAACCATGGCAAACGACTGTGAAGCGTCTCATAAGCAAATGTTTGACTACATCTCGAGGACTACTTCCATCTACTAAAACTAGATATTGTGATGCAATCATTTAAATGCTCTTTATATCTTATAATAATATATTAACATGAAGCAGTAAGCATTCATAGGCAGATCCAGGTTTTTGGAAAAGGGGGGTGGGCGCACTTAAAGAAAAGGGGGGGGGGGGCGCACTAAAGGGATTTCATGAAAAACCCTATGAAAATGAAGTATTTTGTTGGGGAAAGGGGGGCGCGTGCCCGTTGCACCCCCACCCCCCTGGATCTGCCTATGCGCATTTAATGCGACATTTTCATTGAAACATCCCATCTTTG
This sequence comes from Streblospio benedicti, assembly GCA_019095985.1. Classification (NCBI taxonomy): domain Eukaryota; kingdom Metazoa; phylum Annelida; class Polychaeta; order Spionida; family Spionidae; genus Streblospio; species Streblospio benedicti. Next base: position 14,049,285 of record CM032664.1, on the reverse strand, counting down.
GCTAGCAGCTGCGCAGATCTTTATTGCGCAACCTACATGTCCTGATATTGGCGCAACCTCGCCTGATCATCAAGAATCTATGATCACAGTACCTAAAAAGCGAACTACTTATTAGACACCACCCCCCTCTAAAAAAGAAAGATAATAATAAAACTAACATAATCAAACAAATTGTGATAACACATGTACATGTATTTGTTAACAAGTGATGGCGAAAGAATGAAGCAAAAGCTTCGGATTCAGGAGCCAAGAAAATCCACTCTTAGAGAACAGGCCTTTGTGGGGCATGTATGATGTTACATAGTCTTTCAGAAACAGGCAATTCTCTTACATGATTATCACATCATTGAGGTGTTTTGATGTAAAGCATTATCAAATGCCGCTTAATATGATAAGAGCTGTTTTGACACCTTGGTCTTAAAGATGCTTTGAGTGTTTATTACTTTTTTATGTATTGTCTATCACATTAAAAGAAAGATTTAGAAGTCTTTCTGAAGTGTGTATAGGTTACGTAAGCAACAGGGAGGGTTGACTTTTGCTATATAATATATTCTATAGAGATCTTATTGATACCCTCTAAGCATGTCCAGGAGGCTTATGTTTAGATGGACTAACATACAATTTACATGGATGGAAACAATTCCGTTTTGTCAATTCCAACTCCAGTTCCAATTCCGTTTTCGCCTCAAGGTTCAATTCTAATTCCAATTCCAATTCCAAAGCCTTAAATTCCGATTTCAATTCCTTTGACTTCAATTCTTATCTCGATTCTAATTCCATAAGTAAGTATGATGCATTATGTGAGGCTTATTGGCCATCTTTTAAAATGAGTAATTAAATAGAAAAAGAACATCAAAAGATAACATGTGAACCCATTGTAAAAAAATATTTTAAAGGAAAGAACATGGTTTAAAAATGATTTTAACAGTCCTTTGTGTTCATTCGTATTCCATAAATACAGGACAGCAATATCTCACGCTTTAAATGATTATATAGAGCTGTAACCAATTTTTAAATCATGATTTAATTATTTTAATGTATCAAATGCTTTTCTTTCAAAACTTACTCTAAATTCAAATTTCAAACATGATAAAAATCAACTGGACAAATTTTAAACAATTACCACCTATAGGACATACATTAAAATAATAAGTAAAGCATGGTTCAGCACACTTCTTACCCGCCCCCGCCTTTCACCATCAAAATTTCATTTTCATTGGTTTTTGACATCTCTGCGAGCCTTCAAGAGTACAAAACTTATGTTATCAAATGGGCGAGTCTCGCTCTTTTCTAAAATTCTTGACCAGGCAGTGTGTAACAAAATACTAGTACCTGCAGATTACATTAATCCTTTGATCTTCCCAGACCTCTTGTTACACAAGGCACTTAAGGTAGCATACATTGATCATTTTCTCATTTTTAAAAACTAATTTAGTCATCAGTTTATATGTAGGGAAATGACTCTGCAAGTGGTTGTGTTTGTCACATGCCTGCAATCTTATTGTCAGATCTGGGGAATTGTCGAATTCTGTATCTGTATCTGTCTGATGAATTGATGAGGAATCAGCAACTGTATTATGATCTTTCCCCTTTCAACATAAACAGACATATAGACGGAATGATGTAAAAATAATGTTTGATCACAATATGTTAACAATGCTCATTTGCAGCAAGGTCAGATGTTGAAAACTCAATCCCTGTCCCATGTTCAAAGCTAGACACATTACCCGTGAGATTGATGAAAGTTTTCGCACAAAACGCACACAACAGAAATTCTACCAGAAAAGCAATTTGAGTGTGTGTCTTAGAAACAATAAATATATAGGTGTTATCCAAGCGGCCACAAATGTTATACTGCATTCAAGGCAGTCATCAACTAAATGCAAATCTAGACGGTGTAAAATCAATGCACCCATGGGAAATCAAAAACATATTAGCCTAGAACTCAAATAAAACATATTTATTTCCACGTTTAAGGCCTTTTAAGTATTATATGTGTGTGTGTGTGTGTGTGTGTGTGTGTGTGTGTGTGTGTGTGTGTGTGTGTGTGTGTGTGTGTGTGTGTGTGTGTGTGTGTGTGTGTGTGTGTGTGTGTGTGTGTGTGTGTGTGTGTGTGTGTGTGTGTGTGTGTGTCTGTCTGTGTGTGTGTCTGTGTGTCTGTGTGTGTGTGTGTGTGTGTGTGTGTGTGTGTGTGTGTGTGTGTGTGTGTGTGTGTGTGTGTGTGTGTGTGTGTGTGTGTGTGTGTGTGTGTGTGTGTGTGTGTGTGTGTGTGTGTGTGTGTGTGTGTGCGTGTGTGTGTTCACTGTGCTAAAGCACAAAACGGTGTGAATTTAAAACTTGCATTCACAAGGCAAAATGGACGCTTGATTTGATTTGAGTTCCACCCATTTCAGAGGATTGGATACGGCAATCAATCCGTTCTTGTGACCACTTGCACTGTCCAGTGAAAGCAATATGCGACACACGATAATGGTCTATCAACCGTCCGTGTTGACACCTTTCAATAACTGAATGATTGCGGCTTGTTCCTCGAGTGTAAGGGAGAAATGGGTTATTTGGGGGTGGCTATAATGGATGCATCAAAGGCTTTGATCACCGCGGTATAATAACCTTCATAGAAGGCCACGAATTTCATTATCTTGCTGGAACGTTTTAACTGGCATAGCTCTCTCTATAGTGTTGAGGAGAACTCTGCCGTTGGGATAAGGTTATTATGTAAAACTAGAATACAATATCTAAAGGATTTAGATGTTACTTGTACGGGTGAGGAATGTTATAGTCATAATCACAGAGGTACTTGGATATGTGGTTTCAATGTTCAAGACTTAGCTTCTTCGCATACTGATATGCATTTCTAGTCAGCGCAAGGAGGTATACGTAGGGGTATCTGAAGTAGGCCCATTGTATGTAAAAGTGTTTCTGACTTAATTATTGTTCTGGCTAGGTGTGAGACCGCATGCACGTTTTTCACGCTGTTAGAAGTGTAAATAGGTATACTTTATGTATTTTGATATTACTGCGTAAATAAGACTTACATACGATTCTCCATCGTCAATTTAATTCAATTTCAAGTAACATTTTAAAAGTGCAAGTCCGACATGAAAACAAGTCACGTAACCAACACAAGCGTAACACTCATTGTATATGCAAATTTATTCAATTAACACGATTGTTCTGAATTGTGTAACTTCAGTGACGTGTCTTTTATGTCCTTTAGAAGCCAAAGACAATTAAAAAAAGATAGAAGTTATATATTATGTCTGGTTTATTGTACACATTCAAATTACGTCTGCGGTGTTGTACATAGTTCATCCATTTTCTGGTTCCCATGTTCCCTCCTTTTTCTTCAAAGAAAAAGATTGAATAATTAATATACCCACACTCACACTGGTGTGACAGCAGCGTTGATGGATCGTGTGAGAAACCCATAAAAGCCCGACATGTGGGTGGGTGTGCGGTACGCCCGCTTACGAAAACCTTGATCTCCAAGTGCATAAGTCTGCTTTAGCATTCAACCTGGTGAACTTTTCACGATTTAGTTGTGTACATGTATTGTGTATTTTCAATTGAAGACTGATATACAAAAAATGTGAACACACGGAATAATGAAATTAAAACCGCATTCGTTTAAGTATTATAAATGATAACTTATGTAAACAGCCGCTGTATTGTACTGATAATGCTTTGAGCCACCCATCCCTACAGCAGCCACCCCTAGAACAGGAGAAACCTGACAATGACTATGCACATGTATAGTCTACCATCACACGTCTAGGACGTGCTGCAGTGTTGTAACAGCGATGACATGATTGGACTTGAACGCTAAGAATGGTAGAAGGGGTTAAATTATTGAAAGGAATCCTCTATGCAAAGTGTATGAGTTTACGTACTTACATATACATATTAAGGAAAATTGGAGAAAAACCGCTGTGCTTTAGCGTTTGGTCTGTCATTGAAACAAAACGGGTCAAATACCCAGGCTTATGCTGTAACTTGTGTATATATGTTAGCATTTAGGTTATTTTCAAAATTTTATTTATATTTTCTCAAAATCCAAAAACACTGGTTACATGTACGGTACAAGGTATGCAATGAGTAGCCACAAGAACACCATTTGAAAATATGTATGTTTGCGTGATCGGTTTTATATATTAATCCTATACGAGACTGATGTGGGATGCGGCAATGTCATATGAGACAGTGAATAGCATTTTTACGTGCATTTTCTTTTTTAAATCCCTTGTTCTCTAGTATAAATTTTGTTAATGTGCGAGGCTGGCCATATAAAGCGATGGCTGGGGAAAATGGAAATAACGATCATTTGATTACTTAATCATTTACTTATACTTTCACCAAAGATAATCATACAAATTTGGAACAAACATCAAAAGATACATATGAATTAATAAGCAAACCATTTGTAAAAATGTAAATTGAAATATATATCACCAAAATACAAAAATATAAAACAAGTAATACAGTTTGTAAAATAGCACCAGGCATAGACCTCACTGGGAATGATGACTAGTGGAGACTTCCCTCTCTGTGTCAACAAATACGTGCTCATGTGCAAAATAAACCACGACGTAAGAGAACCACATTTACTGATGTTTAATTCACATTTCTTCAGATAATTGTTCATTCTTTCAATACATTGAAATGTATATACATGTATCATTTGTTTGAAAAGAAACGTGCATGTTTGAGATGGAATATGAGAATATTAAAGGGTATGCCATTTTACACATAAGGATGTATTCAATCAAAGAGAGGGAATTGAGAGAAAAAAAACATATTATGATGAGCTAATACATGCAGTAAATAAATGTAGTATAAAACTTATCATTTTTCACAAAATATTAGAAAACAAGAATTCACATGGTTGCCACTGGAAAAATTTGGCCCATAAGCAACTTCCATACAATAATAGCTCATAATCCTATAACTAACACATGTTTCTAAAACAAAATGTTAAAATCACACGAAATTTATGAGTTGTGGCTATAGCAGGGGATATATATATATATATATATATATATATATATATATATATATATATATATATATATATATATATATATATATATATCAATATATATATATATATATATATATATGAAGCCGTCAAAGAACATAGAACCTTACATCTGCGTACACGCTTAGTTAACATGCAAAGCGACCCTCCTATATTTTGTTTGAATACATATATCACTAAATTACATGAAGTTGCACAGCTGTTTGGTTCGGTTCAGTTGGTCTAATATTGTAAGCTACAACGGCGAAGGCCTGTCATATTGATAGAGAGAAATATTAGTTCAGTGAATGATAATTAGTTACTCTTGGTGACTTTAGCCTTGTTCTTGTCTGCCATCTTGCGCATGCGCCTCTCGTGCACCTTGGCGTGCTTGGCGAGGTGGTCTGCCCGGCAGAAGGACTTGGGACACAGCGCGCACTTGTGCGGCTTGTCCCCGGCGTGCGAGCGACGGTGGCGGGTCAGCTCGTCAGAGCGCAGGAACCTGGAACAAACAACATGGAATAAGAATATATCCACCCATGGGGGTTACGGTTGTTTGTTATTCTAAAATACAGCGGGTATTCTTTTTAAAGCTAAGATACAATCTGACAAAAACACACACGTCAATATTAGCTAATATAAATCAATGTACATGTAGATGAAAGTATTTTCTTTTGGAGAGGGACGAGATGCTGTTGATGGAGGAGGACGACGAGGACGACGAGGAGGAGAGAAAAGAAAAAGGGAGAAAGAAATATGAAAAGGACAAAAGAAATAACAGTTTTAAGAAAGTAAAAAAAGGCACAATTCTGTATGTACGAGGAAAACCACTGCCAACGAGTAGCCTCACCGCCATGTGCATCCGGGCCAGTCGCACTCGTACGGCTTCTCGCCCGTGTGTGTACGCAGGTGCGCGCGCAGGTGCGACGTCTTGCTGTACACTTTCTCACAGCCGGGAAATGTGCACTGCACCTTTTTGCCGCCGTCCGCAGCGGGGTCTTCGACAGGTTTGAACGCGGACGCAGCCGTTGAAATTAACTTTTTACACGCGATCTTCTTACTCTTCGCCGCTGCTTCTGATTGAGTTGGTGATGGACTTTTAACCTCAACTTTGGTCGTTTCATCTGACAGCGACGCCTTTGAAGTTTCAGGGAGAGCACTTGTAAAAAAATTGACTTCAAGTTGTCGCATGTCATTGTTTTTCAAGTGTTCTTGTTGGTGGTCGAGTGTTTGCTTGCAGTGGCAATTGCTTTGATCACCACAGTTATTCTGTGAAGTGCAGAACGGGTCAGGGAAAGGAGCTGCATTATTGAGAGTGTCAAATAAATCAAGAATCGGCAGTTGCAAGTCTGTGAACTGTTTGTTAGCGTCTTTTTCGTGAAGATTCTCTCCGGAACTCGTACTTTGGAACGCACATACATCACTGGATTTTGTATTTACATAATTGCACTCATCCTTGTTATTGACCTGACTTTGGCCACAACCAGAGACAACGCTGTTGGTGTTGTTGTTAGTGTCCGTGCGGCGCCGTTTGGCTCTTCCACGCGGTGTCACACAGCTGTTTGCAGTTACGTGCTCGAACATGTCCTCTATATCTGGCAGGCGACATTTACGGCATAATGAGCGCGAGCTGCCAGTGACGTCGTTTGACGTATTGGACACAGACGACAGGGCGTCCAAGGCAGCTAGCAGCGTGGTTGTTATGTCCGAACCATCGACATCTAAAGCGCCAGATTTAGAGATGTCTTCCGAGCAGTTCATGGAGCTGACACTTTCGCAACACTCCCCATTTGGCTGTAATCTATGTTCGGTTAGTGTCCCACTGGAATCCTGCCACGTAAAAATGTTCCCAGGCAAAGGCGAATCAACGATGGAACTGCTGCCACGCCAAGCTTGCTCACTGTCATGGTGAGGTACAGAAGCACACACCACGGGCGGAACTGGTATATTGGTAGCATATTGCGTTATTTGACTGTCAAATGACGGAGTCTCTGTTTGACTCACAGGCTCAGAGCAGGCGACACTCCACGGGAAGGATGTGATGCATTCAGGGGGAGGTTCTAGACCACTGGGTTGAGGTTTCGCTTCACGCACAAGCGGATCTGTTGTGAACCAAGATTCACCAAGCGGGTATTGCTGGTCGGGCTGTTGTTGCTGCTGCTGCTGTTGATATTGTTGATGCTGATGGTGGTCGTGGTGGTACTGTTGTTGTTGTTGTTGCTGCTGCTGCTGCTGCTGCTGCTGCTGCTGTTGTTGTTGTTGTCGTTGCTGCTGCTGCTGCTGCTGCTGCTGCCACTGAGCCGACACCGGGACAGCATTCAACACTTCGCCAGCCTCATTAGTTACTATCACCTGTGCAGATGCGCTGCAGTCTTCCTGGGGTTGAGTATCAATTGACGCGCAGCTGTCATCATCTTGGAGCAGCACAGACGCAGCCTCGCACAGCGCTTGTAGCTCATCTCTATCTCCTGCTGGCGGTGCCGGCGCCTGGCCTTCAGCTGGTGCTCCAGCCTCATCATTGGCAATCGAAGGAGCACAGAACAAGTACTCGAGAAGGTCGTAATCAAGTATCTCGGTGCTGTGACGGACCCCGATCTGATCATCCCCACTACAGCTGCTGCCAAAGTCTGTCGGCATGGTAGCTCAACAGCCGCATCATCCACAGGCACGCCACACGGTATTCCTCAAAATAGTGTAAAACGATTCAGAATGATAAATGCATACTTTATAGTCAGTGATACAATCAGCTGCAGAGTGTGTGTCAGTGATGTAGTAACTGTAGTTATGTATCCCATCCAAGTTTGCATGTTTATCTTTGAAAGACATCCGTCCTCATGTACATAATACTTACACTTATCACCTTTATTTATTGAAATTAATGTCCAAGAGACTATTGTCGACTTTATCATAATTATGATGAAGTTTTCGAGTGGAAGTGTAAACAGCATTGTGATATTTTGAATCATTATCAAGCGTTTTCTCCTGTTTGCCTGTTGCACGCGGTTAGGAAAAAAACTGTTATCATGGTTGTAAAATAATCATAACACACTCGATTGTTTCGTAAAAATTTGCTCACAAGTACCACCTCTTGGGGGGAAATTCACATAGGTCAGTAAAGCAAAATACTTATATCGTGATAAAGAAGAAATTCAACGACTTGTACGAGTTCGGGATGACCTGCACAATAAACTTGTACCTTACCCTTTACAATGTCGTGTCATTGATGGATAAAAGTCACCCCACCACAAACAATACAAATACAAGCACTCTCATAAAATGACTTGAACAACATTTTGCACTACGAAATCCCACACGTTCCACAGCTAGCAAAATTGCATTTTTTTGGAAGACAAATCGTTGACGCTGCACTGCAGAAGCGGTGGTAATTCGACGCTCTATCACACATAATATGCAATTGTGCATGTCCACACCCATAAGATGGTAGCTTAATTGAAGAATCTGTAAGTAAGATAAAACTGTCAAAGCACACTGATAATGAACCATTTACAATTGAATAGGGCCAATTTCAATGTTGAAAGGCGCGACAATGATATCGTCACCTTGTGTTTGGCCTTTCAACGATTGCATAGAATACTCAGCTAATAAGTGTGCGTAGTAATTTGTCATAATAGCCACCATCTGAACGAGTTTGGCTTTGTTTAAGACCATGCCAAGTCCTCTTATAGTTGCACTCTGCCGTTGTGGTGATCGTGCAGTCACCTTCGTGGTCATGTATTGCTTGCATAAATGACCGTGATCTTACACTATAGTAGCACTTAGTCATCTAAGTCATTGATAGTGTGTACTGGGCAGGACGACTTTTTCTTCATCAGGGGAGATGTTGCAGTGTTTTCTGGAGTTGGTAGTTTCCAGCCAGTGGCTCGTAGTCCAGCAAGGCCTCAACGCTGATGTATGCACGTGCGAACATGGCCTTGTGTGCGTGTTTGCAGGATTCAAAGAAACACAGTGCGACCACCTGCATCAGATGAACGCTATGGTTATCTTTGTGGAACAAACAACTTAAAATGGTCATCCTAAGATGTGCACTTACTGTTAATTAAGCAATTTGAATTGTGAGTGTGGCCATGACCCGCAATATCACCTATTCGCACGATCGTTTCCCATCAAATGATGATTGTGATAATTTTGGTCCTTATATACATGTATCCCGATAGAACGTGTTAATATTCTGATAACAAGATAGGAATGTAGGTCTACAATATGCACGGAAGCTTACCTGTTGATTAGAGCCAGATATTGGCGTACGTCTTCCAATATTTTGAAGACAGAAATATGCTTTTGAACATATTTCTTTTCCAGTGAGATGCATTCACCGACTCATCAAGGGTCCTTATAAACATCGTCCACAGAATATACATCTCTATTTCCTCTGGGGTCTACATGACCTTGCTTGTTTAGGGCTCGGCCATATACAGTCTGATGGGCGGCTGGTTCAAAATGGGGGAGTGGGGTGTCATACTTTGAAAATTGAAGTCAGTCGGGACGTGGGTGGTGGGGGTGTGTCATACTTTTAAATTGAAGATCATTAGAGGAGTATGGGGTATACTTTTGGTTTTGAAGGGAAACGAAAAAAGAAACACAAGCATAATGGCATAAATATTGCAAACCAAAGAATGGTTCTATTGACAAAATTTACAAAGTGTTATTCATTCCAAGTATCTCACACTAATTTCTATTTTTCTTTATTGATGATCATAATCAAACATATTAAGTCACATACGATAATTCTACAACAGGGCCGTAGCCACCTGTAAGGTATGGGAGGCAACTACATCCAATGTTTTTGGGGTGGATTGTTCTTAGATCAAAACCTGAATGAAACTGAGTTATAACATATGTGTTATACGTTTTTTCTGTTCGAAATAGTCTCAGACGCTATGTAAAAGGGTCTAAATTCCTATGGTGTTTACCTGCATCCTCGCTCAACATATTTTGTCTTCATCGTTTGCAATTCTGGATACGGCACTGTACACGATATACTTTGATATATATATTGCTAAATGATAAACAATTTTGATATTCCAGCACTATTTGTGCCTTTGAGACAAACATAATCAAACACAGATCTAACTGTCTGATAATGGATTACCTGGAGGAGGAATATTCGAAGTACATATGTATTATGTAAAGTGTGATGACGATGAAAATAATGAGATGTGCCAGACATGGCAGAATCTCAGATTTTGAACCTGAATCAGTTGTGATCACTCAAAAATTCATATTTATGGATCTCAGGACCATTTATTTGTGATATTTCAGATTGTAATTGATTAGATAAAATAAGTTGGATAAGAAGGCCAAATACCGTTTGATGATTACTTTACCTGATTTTTTAATCATATTATCAATATATAATGTAAGATAGAAACACTCGGGCTATTCACTTCTTGCTTGATTAGATTGGGGTGGGACATACTTTTCATTTCTCAATTACTGGGGGGCGGGGGCGGGTGGGGGTGGGGGGGTTATTTGGTAAGGTATTGGTATTGGGGGGAGGGGGTTACATTTTCCTTTTTGGCATGTTTTAAAGATCTAACTGACACCCCCTCAGCAAATTGTAAATGTCCGGGACTTTACTAGTATATTATGGGTGTGGTGCATGTATCCCTATTACAAAAAGGTAGAGTCTGTACTATTTTAATAACTAATGTATAGATGATGTTGTTGAGAGGCGTGTGTATGATATATAAGATTTTTATTATATGCACCGCAACACTCTAGTGTGCAGTCGTCACCAGAAAATATAAAGCACAATCAGAAACAGCATTTTAAACGGTCAACTCATTTAAATTGTTCAAAATGATATAATTCATAGGAATGTGATAATATTTCAAAACAAGTTTGTCAGCGCACACTTTCAGAATTATCAAATATTGTCAACATTTCGTATGTTCACTACGCATCAAGATACTACAAACTATATTGACAGCCTATTGTGAAAATCTGTTCCATATATAATAATTACATGTTTGCTGAAATCAGTTATATTACAGAACAATATATGAGAAATTTATACTAAAAGTTTTTCAAAAGTGATACACATGAAAGTTATAACACATAAGTCTTTGACAGTTTGCTTGAACAAAAATATACTTTTTTGATTGTTTGTGACACGGGCCCCTCCATCATGGGAGGGCGAGGGGTATGGTTACTATATGGTTTGTGAAGTTATTTTCTAGCAAAGATCATCGCTTCAGGCCATAGCATTGGATGTGTGATACTTATAGATAATCTGAAATGTGAGTAGTTTAGCTTTGATCGGACATATGATGGTTATAATACCTTATTATTATTTTTCTTTAAATTTCAAATTACAACGACAGATTCAATAGCAAAGCTGTTCTTCTTCAACCCCCAGTCAAGTTGCCCCTTTTCAACATTATACCAAAGACATATATTGTTTACACAAATCTTTGATTATAGAAAGATGGGATGTAGTAAAGCCAAATCTGGTCTAGATGTAGATATTCTTTTAAATGAGCTCACATATAATTTGTTTTGCCCTACACACTGCAAGACAATAGCAGAGCTGTTCTTCATCATCCCCCAGTCAAGTTGTCACTTTTCAACATTGTACCAAAGACATATATTGTATACACACAATCTTTGATTATAGAAAGATGGGATGTAGTAAAGCCACACCTGGTCCATATGCAGATGTTTTAAAATGAGCTTACGGATATTTGTTTTGCCCTACACACTGGAAGCTGTAATTTCTCTTTCTTATGATTTTTAGTACTATGTTTTGATCCTTGCTATATAGTTCTCTAAATGTAACAAAATTGTCAAAATATATGTTTGATTTTATGAAACCTTTTCAACTCTACAGAGTCCTAATCATGATTAAGAACTACAGCATAAAACAAAACGTAGTACCAAAAATGAATGCTACATTTAGATCATTAGACTTTATGAAATTACTAATATTTTTCTTATGAAATAAAGCAGGTACATAATTCAAATCTTAAACTTATTTGGACAGGCCGTACTTATTCCTCATCCAGAGGTTGTCGCCTCCCCAGTCTATATTTTAACCTACAACCGTCCTCTCCAAATGGGTTATTAGGATCTATTCGATCCAGGCGTGTTGCGGAACTGCATCTATGTGATCGGTAAAAGCAGGAATACTAATTTGTTGTGTAAAACAATAAATGTGGGTTTATAATATTTTTAATACTTTGCAAGCCTACTTTGCAAGAATATTGTGACCGTATTATAGGAATGTGAACTCGGATAGAAATTTTAATGATCTTTTTTGAGTGGACAAAATCAAACTCACTTGTAAAATCAAACACAAAATTCTATCACTTACAGATCATATCAAAGGCCCTCAATTCAACTCAAACAATATAAGTTATCGTTTCACTCACATACTTAATAAATATATTCAAATACAAACACCACCAATATACATCATTCCAACCTTCAACACAGGATATAAATGCACATGTTTCAATGAAGCCGGCTATAACAGAACGATATACCAAAATGCGTGCTTTTTGAAACGTGTCCAATTCCAAGTAGGTCTATAACCCACTGCAATGGTCAACTTGAAAACAAACAAATTTCACCCACGACCATCATTGATATACCGGGAGAGCAGCTCAAATTACCAGAGCACATGAACAAGTCAATTTGTTTAAAAAGTTGCACCAAAATCCAATACTATGCTATCCAATAATACTGCGCTTGAAGCGTTTTTTATAGCTGATCAACGTCCTCAACGCTGCGACGATGACGAGGACGTTGTGAACTTGTTGCCGGTCAGCGACAGCGACACGTCGGGCGCGTGCTGCAGTCTCCCGCCGCCGCCAGCCCTCACCCCGCCCGGGCCCCGGGACGAGCCCAGTCCCTGGCCGCCCAGCCGCTCGGGGAAGCCGTTTTGATTGCCGGGAGCCGCTGCCGTCAGTGGGTACGTGATATTGAGCTGAGGCAGTCTCAAGGAGGGCGTGTCCGTCGCCGTGTCTGCAGCAACGGCGGCGGGGTTGGGGCGCGCGGCCGTCACGTACACGCCGTTCGCCTTCTTGGTGACGTGGATGTGTACCTGCTGCTGCCCAACGCGGCCGCCGCCCGGGCGCAGGTCTGGCAGACTCAGGCTGTTGGAGCGCGAGAGCGGAGGCGGCAGGGAGTCGTCCTCCTCGGAGAGGTGCGGCAGCGGCGGCGAGGAGCAACCCTCGTCCAGCGTGCGGCGGCGCTCGTAGCGCGGCACGGCCTCGTCGCTGCTCGCCGTGTTGGAGCACGACGACGGCGTGGACGCGGCGGCGACCAGGCCGCGGCCGTCCTCGTGCAGGTCGGGCAGCGACAGCGAGCTGCGCCTGGGGGAGCAGACGATATTGGCACGGTGGTTACTGTGAGAAAAACCTGTTAGCCTGACAACAAAATTGTGCGAAAATTATAAGCATGCGTTGAATTCTATATATGAAGAAAAGTAACTGTGTTATACACAACCTTATTGAAGCACATTTATATGGTCCTAGTCAGAACAAAATACCACTCATGTAAAAGGAAAAACAGGCTCTGTACGTACACGAGATCTATCTTAACACCCTCACTCACCTCTTCCGCCGCCGCTTGCGCCGTGTGCCAGGCTTGCCGCCGCCGCCCGTGTCGCCGGCGCCGCGACTGCCCCGCCCGCCCACTTCCGAGAAGCCCTCATCGTCATCCTCCTCCTCAGCCTCCTCCTGCACGTCGTACAGAGGCTTGTCCTCGTCACCTCTGCAGTGGAGGAACGACAGGGGATGAGCCAAGACATGCTTAATCAGTGTACGTGTGTATATACAGTAAAAATGATATAGCCGTATTGAAGTGATGGGCACATTATATTTTAGTTGCGAGTATATTAAAATACGGAGGGGACTTGAGTACGTAGGCATTTACTATATGTCCATATTCTCTCTCTCCCTGAGAGGCTATATCACTTTAACACGCGCACGCACGCACGCACAAGAACCGTCTGTTTATTTTTTTTCAAGCACTACCAACTTCAGAAAAAAACACAAGTTCAGCTTCAAACGTAGATGACCATTTAAGAAAAATAGACAAACATATGAATTAAAAGAGGCGGGGACGTACTTTTCTCCCACATTGGAGTAGCTCCTGGGCAGCGGCGACTCATACAGCGACGAGCGCGGCGTAACACAGCCGGCAGACGACACGTCAGACACCTGCAGCAATGAGGGCCAAGAGCTCAAGGACAACCTAATGGAGTTCCCGTCATGTTGACACAGATGAGATGCAGAGGAGGAGTAATTTTGCTAATGTTTTGACCCGGCCAGAGTCCAGACCCAGATTTTAGACCCAAACTGCCTATTTACTTTATTTAGTGTTTTGTTTTATTTATTATCTATTTGTGAAGGGGAGTAGGGATTTCCACGGGTGTACCTGTAATGCTCTGTATATATACGTGATTGTTTCAAGTCGTCACCACTATACATTTAGACGAGGCAAATGGCATCTGAGTGGCAGATCGAAGAATGTGTGTGTCAGTGATTTAGCCCCAACCCCGAATTTAGAAGCAGACATAAATCCTACAATCTCAGAGCACACACAGCTTACTACAACCATGAGAGGGTATAACGTGTGCATGCGTGTTGGTGGCCCTCACCTGCCTGCCCGCTGTGAGCACGAGCGGACTGAGCACCTCCGTGCTCTTCCTCCTGCCCGCCCCTCCTCCCCGTGGGGTGATGGGCGGCAGCATCTCGGGCGTGGGCGAGCGCGGCGTCCGCCACACGCGCACGTCACGCGGGAAGTGGATCTGTGCGGGAGAGACACAACGTGCTGCTCAAATGTATGCGTATCTGGTGTGTGAAACAACATCAGAACGCACAGAGAGAACTCGAGAATAGATAGACCAGCATGGCTGAGATCTAAAGTAGATGCAGCAGATATGTGGTCAGGGGCCTGCTTCATCAAGCTAAAAACGCCGACGCAGTACTGAATTCGCTTCGCTATCGCCGTTTTGCGTTTTTTTGGGTTGCAAGAATTTTTCTTGTGCATAAAATCGAGCGTTAGTCTGCGAATTTGACGTGCGAAACGCATTTTAAATGACATGGGGAAAAGGAGCTAAATTTGAGCGATGGCCTATATATTTTATTATATTCAATCGCATTTATAGCGAGATCGGTATGCGGACTTCGTCAAGAAGTTGCTGCTTTGCGCTTGCGATATCGCTTGTGTGTGAATGATCTAAGATAGGCCTATATATTTGGTAGGGTTGTATTATTTAAAAAGCTAGTTGTTTTTATAAAGGTGCCCTTTATATAGATGTGGTCCTATCATAAAGTTGGTCTCTCAATATAGAAATGATCCTATTAGAGAGGTGGTGTCAAATATAATTTGTCTTATTGTAAAGGTGGTCCATCTATGTAGGTGATTGTAAGTTAGATGAGAAATATCAGCTAGTTTCTCCAAACTTGCAACTATGTAAATACTATCATATATATCACGGTTGTTGAAATCACATGCATGTCTAAAAGAAACTGATACTGAAGAAAACGCAAGAAAAGCAGCGTTGTGATACTGCAGGAGCGATGCTGTTGATGCAACACTCGCAAACGCTGTAAAAACGCTTTCGCTATCGCATACGCATGCGCATATTTGCGATTCGCTGCGTCCATAATGATGAAACAGGCCTGATATAGTATCTGACTGATATTGCGGATTTTTAATGTTGACTTATATATTCAAGAGTCACCGCTTTCTATATAAGAATGTGAACACACGAGGACGTACCTTATCTAGGACACTGACGTCGGCCTGCCCTTTGTTGATGAGCAGGCGGCAGATGTCACTGTCACAGTGCGTCTCCGCCTCAGAGAGCGCGCACACCCCTACAGAGAACACGCGTCTCAGTGTTTTAATGTACACCTACTAAAAAGTGAATAAAGATGTGGTGACACACACAGAGAATAACAAGACATCACGGTATTTTCAATTATTAAGTCATTATGCCATTCTGTCCCAAAGGCAACCATTTCACAGAAGTTATGATTTTGTTTCCAAGTAGGCCTACCTGAAGTAAGACTCGGGGACCATGAATAATGTGGAGGCATGTAGGTGATATGTCATAACCTAAACTGGCAGATTCATGTTTTGGAAAGGGTGACAGGATAGTAGGGCATCGACTGGAGTCACTAGTGAGAATTACGGGTGTGCGGTTTAGGGCGTAACACTTGCGCACCCCTGGATCTGACAAAGACTTATGCTAATTACACATTCTTAAGTCTCACTTGTGACTCCAGTCGACAATTTAAATTTTGTAACAGAATAATTCAACGAGTGGAACTCACTTGTAATTCATTCTGTAAAAGTGCTGAATAAAAGGACAGTTGACATTTTTTTCCGAAGAAACCTAATGACAAAATGAAGTTGGTGGAAAACTATTTGGCATTACCAATTGAAGCAATCTATCTTTCAAATAAACAGACCTTGCTGAAAAGCGACATGACTAAAGACGCTTATGACATATAATCTTCCTTTGTCAAAATATTTTCACAGTTCCAGACATTTTATACAATAAAAAGCTCATGTAATGCCATATCAAATACTGCACAACCGCCAGAATAGGGTAAGCTTTCAACCAATGCACAATTGCTCAAATAGAAAAGTGGTCGTCTTAGAGAACAAATACTGATATTTACTGAATATTTTAAAAGTTAGAGAAAATTGCCTGACTCAGGAATACACCACAATTAGTCATGTCTCCATGTTTACAGGTTTGCCCCGTACAAGGACCCATTATTTTCATGAAGCTGTAATATAAACATGGACGTGATTCCTGCCATGTGTGCTGCAGATCAACTCTAAGCCATTTCCATTAATAAATAAAATATGTTTGTAACACAACAAACAACTGTTACTTGATCTATCGATATCCTGCCTGGAGTTAGTTGTTATGGCATAGAGAGTAACTGTGAACATAATTCAATGTCAGCGCGACATCGTTCATTATTTGCCCCATTACTAAAATGTATAGGGTTTAGAGTCACTTCAAATCCACGACGCACTTAAATGTTTATACCCCCATTTCACTGCCGGCCGAGCACGGCAGATTTGTACAAATTACGGCCGATTCTATTGTGGGCGATTGATGCCCCGTGAGCTACCAAATTGCCCGAAAACTGGGCTACTTTCTACCGGGGGCGGTGAAAGCAATCGTCTGACACTCACCTCAAACTTTGCCACTGTTGCCCCATAGTTTTGAGGCGAGTTTGAGGCGAGTAGTGACAAGAGGACGTGCAATTAGGGACAAGTGCTCCATAAGTTTGAACGAGCACCCGCACGTGAGATCAATTCGGAGAAGATTCATCTCTCAATCAGCATAATTTTTCATATCTCATGTTTTGTGGGTGCGTGCAGATGTGTGTATTTGTGTGTCTGTGTCTGAACAGTTCAACAGTCCAAAAGTGGCGGAAAAGTCAACTTCCACCATAGACATAGCCAAAGGCAGCTTATATAAACCCTATCCATGCAAGGGAAATTTGTCCCTCAATCGTCTGTGATGGCCTTCACTTGTTCCTCAATCGGGCCTTTTCACTTCTTCTCGCCTCTTCTCGTGTCTATAATCAGCAGTCTTTAACTGCACCTATATATCATATGTAAAACTTTAACTCGCTTCATGCTGGCCTGATTCTTGTCTTCACTTGTCCCGCTATCATCCTCAATCTGGCCGATATGTCAAGACAAGTGAGAATGATTGAACATTAATTGTCCCATCTCGCCTCTACTCGGTTGACATTAGGTATGAAGATTCCAGTCCGTTTTCAGATGTCACTTTTATTGAACATGCACCTTTGAATTGGTTACATTTTAGATTATACGAAGTGATTCCGATGGGGCTCGAACACACAATGTGATGGTTCTGACACCAGAAACATATCCATCATTGCAGGCAGCGAGATGTCATAAATTTGACTCGTACTATCGTAACAGCCTTGACATGTATATATACTGATCGTCCCTCAGACAATAACCATGGCCATGGCTGGGCTCTCATTCATGACCCCAAATGCCTAAGAGAAAGAAATATTGACTAGAACGCACTTGGATACAACTGGGCACACTGGGCGCCATGTTAATAGAAATCAGTCAGTTTAAAATTGGCAGATTGCCCAAAAATCGAATCACTTTGGTGTCGCCTCAAACCTCATAGTTGTCTAAAGTTTGAACATAAATTGCAGGTATCGGTCGTCTGGCTAAGATATATACTGAAATAAGTTTAGACTTGTTAAAAAGAAACTTCAGAGGTGAAATGTGGTGAAATGTGGGTATTACAGACTTGCAGCATTCTGAGTGAATGGTCTTCATTTTAAAATCGCAGCAATAGGTTATTAAGAATACTTCAAATGCCCTTCTAACCCACCTATAAGAGTGTCCTACCTCACAAATAGAGTTCAAATGTTCCCGAAATCACACGGCATGCAGTTGGAATGATAAATTTGCATTTTTAGTATATATATTTTTAAAAAAAATCCATCAAAAGGATTGCTGGTAATATATGAAAAGACTTCAATTTAGATAAATGTCGGCGGTAGACACAAAAAATCTATACAAGAGTGTAACTCACAGACTTTAGGGTACGAGGTTACACAAGTGAAGCACGTATCCCCGCAATTCTGGATGATCATCAACATATCATCTTCGGTGGCACAAATTCAACCTATTTTCTTGGTAGGTGGCGAATTCATTAATTTGAGAAACATCGTCTGGTGCGTCCCTACCTTTTTTGTTGGTGTGGTTCACATCGAGCCCTTTGTGTAGGAAGGCATCCAGCAGGGCCTCCACCACCTAGGAGGCACAATAAACACTCGGTGATTATATTATATCCAATGGTGTTAACAATAAGAGTCAAAATGAACTTATTCTAAAGTAGAGTGAGTTTTGATGAAGCTTGTGTTCTTAAGACTGTGGATTTTTCCTACATATAGGAAATTATGATATTTTGGACTGTCTATGTTTTCACTATTCGAACACGACTAATAAGGAAAGAATGAGACGCGTGGTCTTAAAGAGAGGAAAAATTGAAAGTATAGACGATAATTTATCAATGCCATAATCTGAGCATAATGATATATACTGTCGGTTCTCTCTCATATGATTCAATTTTGACATTTAATATGTCATCCTATCTGTGCTAATCTTCTGGATTTGTGATAACAATAATATTTGCTTTCCATGATAAAGCCATTTTCTATTGTGCCAATGTGAGCTATATACAAGTAATGAATATATGGACACCTTGGCGATGTCTGGCCTTAGAAAATGTCCGTATCTCTCATTGATATATACTATTCACCTTTCTTCTATTACACGTATCTAATAGGTGATTTCCAAGTAAGATTATTTGTATGCATGTGTCTAAATTATCATAATCATGAATCTCATGTTTTCGCAATCGGTTTTGAGGTCTTGTGTATTTAAACGTGTTGTTGGGTAGGGTTTTGTGCCCACACTACGTTTCATGATGTTATTATGAATCATGTATGCAATTAATGTAAGTTTGTCCTGTAGAGTGTATTTCTATCTTAGCTTGTTAAAGCATACCCTCAATAGAAATCATCGACTTATTACATGTAACCAGCCGTGCGACGTAAAATGAAATAAAAACCTGTCATATAACCTATAATTGCCAAATACCAGTCCATTACAAAGATCTCTTCTCAGAATGATTATGTTACAGCAACAGTAGAATAAAATGCAGTAAAAACATGTACACTTCTCCCGTCCAAGGTGGAAGAACATATTATAAAACTGGCATTCAAATAATAAGTAAATGTAATTGGAAATGTTCGGTTTCTATTGTTCAGGAAACTGGGACATCGGTTTATATGTAATTTTGAAAAATAAAACCTTCGCTTGTATGTATGTATTTATATGTGCACATACAAATGACAAATGTATACCATATTTCTTGCGAAGTATTCAATGGTATGTAGGCATATTGTACAGCAGAAAAGTAAGAGCACGCTCAATGGCACCTACCTGGGGTTTCCGCGACTTGACGGCGTACAGGAGGGGCGTGGTCCCGTCTCTGCAACACACAAACGTGCAAGTTAATCGTGACAGGAGACTAATTATCATAGATCTATATCCACCTCGATTATGTTAATGCTTTGCACAATTCGCTGGTACTGCATCTCTATTGCAAGCGTTCTGATATGTTGACAAATCCAATACTATACTATACTATCCAATACTACTCCGCTTGAAGCGTTTTTTGATAGCTGATCAACGTCCTCAACGTGCTCTGTTAGACCATAAAATATAACCAAACGAGAATTGTGACCGGTCATAATTTACGTTAGCGTAAATTGTTCGATCTATAGTACACGCCCTAAACATAGCTGCCGTAAAATGTAACCACCATAAATTGTTATCACCCTCAGGAATCTCCCATGTTTTATTACCTGGTGTATGGCGAGGGGACTGTCATTAATAGAAATGGCTTGAAGAATAGATGCGATTTTATGCATCATACGTGTAGATATTACGTAGACAATCGATAGATAGGCCTAATAATGTTTGCAAGTTCACGTCTCTGCAATGCCCTCCACTCGTCGTGGGTCAGGCTAGGATGGTGACCATATCATGGTCCCATTTCAAAGCTCTATTACCTGTGATTATGAAACGGGGGTGCTAGGGAGTGGGAGCGGGTGGTAACCGTAGAATTAATCGTGTCGGTAACAATTTACACGTTTACATTTTAGGGCTGAATCATTATTTCATTATTTAAGAGGGGGGTGAAGTGTTTTTTGGACATCAGTGTTTCTAACTTCTGCCCACCCCCACACGAATTTGCAAATCAAGTATATGACACCCCCCCCCCTCGGGTTCGCAAATCAAACATATGACCCCCCACCACACACACACACACATCGAAATATATGCCTGAAATATGAACTTCCGACACCCACCCACACACACACTTTAATATATAATTTACCTAACATATGACACCCCTTTTCCACATGCCCTGTGTATGTGTTAGTATAGCATTGTACTGTCATATCTGCGGTACAAATTTGCAAAAATATTTAGCTATATGAATGAAACTATGAATGAATGAAACTCGTTTTTTTTCTCTGGTTTATTAAATGCAATAAACAAAATGCAATACAAACTGTATATATGATCTTGTCATGATATGAGAGGACTGGTGTTATTTAATTGAATTTAGAGAAAGCGATTCAATCTTTAATCTGCTATTTTGAAAAAAAGTAAAATGACTTATATTGTATTTTCCGAAAATAAAAGTTAGTGGTATCGAAAGACAATTAAACATAATATAATTCAATCTTCATAAAAGGGTTTGCTATTCTATTTCATAAGCTGCTTGCAGTGGCTCAGACAATTGCTCTAATAAAAGAGCCGATGAGCTATTATCAAAAACTCTAAATTCAATTAATAGCACCCGTCCTTTCATATCATGACAAGTTAACTTTGATATATTTTTAAGCAGTACAAATTTTTGGGGCACTTGTTACTTAAAGAAAAACTTTCCATCCAATCACTAAAATCCTCTGTCAAAAGCATCGTGGCAAATATTAGCAATGCAATTGCTTGTGTTGAGTGTTGACATATGAAATTAGGCACAAAATTACAAGATATTTTATACAACCAAATGATTGATCACATGTATACCAAAAAAATAGATCAGGATATTCTACCAACATTTTTTGAGAAATATAAACGCTTGCCACGCCCCCTTTCAATAAATTTACAAAAATCGAACATTTGACCCCCCCAGTAAAATTTCGAGAATCAGAATATTTGACCCCCTCATATTCTTCCATTTTAAACTTCTGACCCCCCAACTTCCATTTTGAAACTTATGACCCCCTCCCCACCACAACATTCCAATTCAAATTTCTGACACACCCACCCACAACATTCAAATTCAAACATCTGACCCCCCCCCCTTTTTTTCCCGACCCCTCCACGGCTTAAATAATGACTTAGCCCTTACGACGGATTTGGAGGTTGATCACAATGTGTACATTATAACGTAAATTTCATCTGGTCATAATTTATGGTTGGTTACATGTTACGGTCTCAAATTGCGCCGTGAGAGTACATTTTACTTAGCAAAGCGGTCGAATATTAAAGGGAACTGTTATGGCGAGAAGGGAATTAGATTCCATGAAATTATACACAACTCGCACCTATTCAATACGTTCCGGGTAAAACATCAAGTAATCCTAATTAATGCTGCATTTAGTTTTTATCCATAATTCACGTTCCTTTTTAACGTCTGGCTTGTTCAAACCTTCTCCTACATTCCGTAAAACAAAATCTAGTATTGTGACCGAAACAGAGCTTTTATAATCAATTTATGAAAAATATTTTGGGGAGTGTTCCATTGTTTTCTGTATCCAAAACAATGCCATGCGAGTGCTACACAAAAACCAATCCAAAATGAGGGTAAGGAGACTTTGGCAGAGTCTGCCCACTCAAAGTGTCACCACTCAACAGACGACACAGGGAGAGACTAGGGAGATTTGATCAACGTCACAATCGTCGTTGTGGCGAGGTGCTTACGTCCAAGGTCAGGGATTCAGACAACGGGCTTGGAGAATGAAAGCATGTTCCGAAACTGAGCTTATTGTTGTTGGTTTGTTGGTGTGCCATATTCAAATTGTAACTTTCTCTTCAATCCCGAAGTTTTATTTGTTGCAAATCTATAGGGATTTGTCGGTCTTCATGGAAAGGTTCACAATGCAGAACGTGGCAGGTATTACATTATTTGCTACTGATTCGCACAGTGCATTTAGTCGGCTATGTCTAAATACTAGTAAGTGACACGCATACATACGAGCACATATACCTTTCTCAAATAAATATTGCTATAAAATGCTCTAGATTTTAGAAGTATCATTTGATTGATTATAGGACATGAGGTTTTAAATCACTAGCTAATGAAAAGAATCATTAATTTTTTAGGCACGCCGAAACTTACCATCAAGTACAATGAAACTCAGGTCACAATAATAATAATAATTTGAATATGTTATTTATCACATACACCGAGTAATTGAGGCTTTTAAAAAAATAGATGAATACAAATATGATCACATACATAAGTTGTTTGGGGTAGAACATCAGGACAGTTAAGTCAATTCTAAATAAAAATCCTCGTATGTATAATCATTTTCCATAGAAACAACACTACACCCTTTAAAAAAACTCACATCCATCTTCAACCATACAATAACAATCAGCAAGATTGCCACATCTCCACCGTCCAGACAAACCTGTCAGGCACATTGGGGTCGCACTCCGGCACGCGGCTCAGAGCCCGGATCACGTCAGTGCGCTCGGCGATGCAGGCGTGTGACAGCGCCGTGCGGCCGCCCACGTCTGCCGCGTTTACCTCTGCGGCGGGCGAGGAGGCCTCGCGGCCTGGGGGCAGCAGGAGACGAAGCACGCGAGAGCGCTCATCGGCCGACACGTGCAGGTGACAGAGGCGCATCAGCAGCGTCTGCGGCGACAAGGACAGTCTGCGTGATAGTCTTGCTATATGCACAGACGTATTGACAACGATTGACCAATTCTAACGTGAAAAAAGACCGTAGACCAGATGGGGGGGGAGGAGGTCAGAACAAATTTGGTACGAGAGTAGAATAGAAAAGAATATAGTACTATCAATTTGAGGTTAACTGCACTGAATGATGTGCTGAACCCACGTATAGTAAATTGTTATTGACTGTCTACATATGTCTACATATAAACTGCATAGGCCTACATTTCCCAAGCTACATCCACAATACAACTTCAATAGGCTACCAGGTGAAGTTGAATAATTCATGAGTTAACCGGATCCATTTGTTCCATAGTTTAGTTTCTTTTCACACTAAATGTTGACATGTGGTGCTCCTTTCGTTCATTTTTACAGTATACCATGTGCAGATAGACTCATGATGGGAAGAGAATTATACATATAAGGCCTCCATTCCAGAGTGTTTCTGCAATCGGGCTTAAAGACCGTTAACCGCGTCTGCGTTTCCAACGTCACATATCGACAGGTCGCATTGTTGGAGCTGCTGTGATCAAATTGGGATCGTCAATTGAAAATGGTGACTATGGAGTCAGAGCTTATTTTGCATGGACAGAAACGGGTTATATGGGTTAATTCCTAACTATTACATTAATGGCCCATTTCTAACTATTACCACTCTATAGCAGGTAGATGAGTGCATTACGTTATAAGGAGAGGCAAACACTAAAAGGCACACTCGGGGAATAGATCTAGAGTTAATGGCCGCACCTGCAAGCCGTGGCTCTCGTCCCGGAAGCTGACGTCATCGCCGTCCGCCTCCTCCAGCAGCCGCACGATGGCGCTGACGTCACAGTTGTTGAAGGCGGCGCGGAGAGAGAGCGGCAGGCTGGGGGCGACCGACCCCGCGGTGGCGGCAGCCGGCATCTTACACAAGGGCAGCCGGCCGCGGCTTCTGAAGAGATGCACGTGCTACAAATTGAGGCGTGTAACGCTGGGTACAGACATAATTTTAACATGTGCAAACTCGTTTGCAGTAGACCGTGGCCATCCTCACAGTCATGCAGCGTGGGGGTTTTTTATGGTCAAGAACGGGTGTTCGTGTGGACGCGTGTTCCCAGTCCAAGTGGTTAATGTTTCCGGTATGTTGCAGCCGACACGGGAACGTTTAGGACACCAATTGACCAATATGTTGAGATAACACTAGTTATGCACTTGTGGTGTCTTAGCCTGCTACTAAAACAGACCATTGCCCTTATAGTCTTGTTTCCAACACACCTCTATGGTTGTTCCCAACCCCGGCCCAGAATACCCTCCTCATCCCATACCTTCAACATTTATTTTATTACCTACTACAATGTACACGTGTACAGTGCCTGCATTGCCAAGTTAATAAGCATTGTATGACATAAGCCCCGCGTACAATACCCTACATCTATAATGGACGAGTCCATGGTCATAATGTTACAATGCAGAGTGACTTTCACAGACACAATGGGTGTTAATTTTACATCAACCCTGTAGCCGTGAAGCTGGCAATCCTCCACCTGTATATACACGACCCCAGCTGCAGCCCAATACAGTGACGCGCTATAGCCGTGCCGTACACGTAAATGTATAGTATATATTAATATACATGTACTCATGGTTATCTATAAAGTGAAATATGTAATTTTTGTTGTTGCCTTTTTGTCAAGTTGCTGACGCGATTAAGATTTTGCTTTTGGATTCATTATCTAAACGTGTTCACAAACTAGAGGAATCCACCACAGAGTTAATATTACACGGCAAAAAGGTGCGCCTTATGTTCCTGGATACTTTTTAAATGGTGCGTGAACGTTTAGTAACTTGTATTTCTTCTACTTGCCCATAGAACACCACCAAAATACACTTAGATTGAGGTACCTCACAGTTGGAGTTTGTGATAAATGTGCGTACACTATAGACACGTAAATATCGATACATATGAGAGTACAAGACATACTGAACCAAACCTTAGTAAACTATTTAACCATATTAAGAAAATACCATAAATGATAATTGTACATGTAGAAATTTGCTCCTAGTTGAGTTGTGGCAGATCAATCACTAACAAGACGTGGTAACAGGTAGCACTTGTTGTATACTTTCAATTCACGCGGGCCTACATCTGGCAATTAGGTCAGTTCCGTGAGTGGCGATCAGGTATTACACCCTGGGCCAACAGGTCACGGACAGTGAGACTAATATAGCTTATCGTATAAGATTACTGCTATTTTGGCCCAGTAGACTCGTTCGAAGAGTCATGTCGTCATGCATCTCAGAATGGTGGCTGTTGAGCGAACTCATGATTGATTGTCTTGCTGCAACTATATGATCCACGCATCCATGTTTTTGTCGAGGCACACCACATGTATATTTGATGACGGTGTAGATATGACCTTCTTCGCATGGAATTGTACATTATTAAGGTTAATATGATTCGCAAGAGATTCACACCGTGCAAGTTTTAAGTAGCATGTACATCCCTAGCATGGCATTGCAAATATTATATTGTTTTATCTGTAAAGGTTTATTGTAAGGAGAGACTGTAATATTTGTATATGCAATAACTGAATAATATTCAGACACCCACACCCATACAATCTACTTTGACATATATATTGACATTTTAGGATTTGGTCCATCCATTACATACTCATGATACTGGCACTTAAACCAAGGACCATTAATTATAACACGTTTGTATTGATCACCAAGCACGGTGGTATAAAGTTTCTCGGTATATGGTCAGCACATATGTACGAAGTATAATGCCGACCGACAAATGAAAATATAGTAATCAGTATTTATATATGAAAGATGGTTGTTCATATTTACATTAAGTCAACTTGAAAGTTAAAAGTACTACGATTATAACTGTAGGAATATGAGTCCAGACAAGAGATAAATCATCAGCCCTCCGCATGGGCAGTAGCTGGCAGCTGTTGCTATACAAGTATTTTTGGAATATCGTACCTTCACAGATTTCAGACATTGCTACAATGCAATAACAGTATTGCAAGAACAGGGGCGACATCAAGTATCAATCAACAAGCATTCGAGCTCTCCACTACCAAAGCCCGGAATGAAAATGACATGACCACTGGATCCTTCCTGGGATCCACGGTGGCAGATTACGGTTTGATCCAATCAGCGTGTTGCACAGTCAGTATTGCAGTGTTTGGTGAGCGGAACTTATTTAATAGTTTATTCCTAACTATCATAAGTTTGAGGGTATGATGACTTATGGAATGAACTCTGAATCCTTGACATTTTAGAAATTAGGTTATAATTGGTCGAGCACAATGTACGCTAATAAAGTATTCTAGTTAATCACACATTTCAAATGTTACTTAATCTATGTTCATAGCTAATTGTATAGCAAATCAATTTATAATATACCATAAATGGTAGTAGTAGAGCATAAGTAAATAAACTATAGCCTCTACGCCTATAATAGACCTTGTTCATATATCACAATAGAAGCCTACTTTTCACATGTAAATATTCACACAAAATCATCATGTCTATAAAGATATGATCTCATCCACTAATTGAAATCCAACATGTCCAAATACTCTACACAATATTAATTCTATATCAAGAGTTGATTGTGCTTACATGACAGTTCTAGGTGTTGGTAGAGTCGCCAAATATATAGCAAGTAAAAAAAGTTTATTATAGCATGTAAAAATTATCTAATTAAATGGATATTTTCACCCACACTATGGGACATTGACACGTAAATCTAGAGTACATCTACAACTCACCCGAGAGATATTATCTAGACACAGACCCATTACCTACGCCATTCGTCCCATATCTGAGTAGATAAATGCATTTCATTGACAATTTAAGCATGCTCATTATCGCTAATGTCAGACCAAAGATCTATTTTTATCAGTGTAATTTGGTGTTAAAAGTAAGACATCTTCGAAGCTCTTCTTACGTTAATTTTAACTCTCTATTAGCTCCATACAATAGACCTCATTATTGGGATGTAGGGGAAAAGTGTATAGTGGTGACAGTGCTGTACTGCACCTAGGGAATAAGAATATGGGTTTTAGACTTAATTTGATATGGTTTGTCAATCCCATGAAGTCACTACATGCACTAGGTGAAAGAAATGGGGCGCCCATGGCCCACTTCTACAACTAACTTTCCATATCTAGGTCGTGACGATAATTAGCATTGATTATACCGAGTCACCTCATCGTAACAAGCAATTAACCAGCACGATTTTACCTAATCTGGGCCAAGTCGTTGTTTGTAGAACGAGAGAATGAGTTTGTTTTACATAAAGTACCAATATGCCATGAATAAATTATGCCGTCTGCCTGCTGGTCTTATTATAAGAGCTCTGTTTCGGCCATTCACTTTGCATTTCGACGTTTCTTCGTATTCTAACAGCATTTCAAAGAAGCACCGTTCATCAAACGACTTCTACAGTTGCCTACTGCCCGGATCCTGGACACTGCAAAGTGAAGTCTACACATGTCACTGTCTACAATAAAGGAACACTGATCTGTCCATGGTCCATTTTCACCCCGCCCCCATATTGTTACCCTTCCCAGGAAATAACAACTGGTTGGTCGTCTCCAACGCAAAACCTGGCGACTGTAATAATTAAATAAATCCAGGCCATTTTAAAAGGTAAAACCATTTGTAATTAGACACTTACAAATGACGTACTACTTCGCATTACTTTAGCATGTGCGCTGGAGCACACCACATAGGCAGATCCGGGGCGGAGGGGGGGGGCAGTCCCTTTTCCCACCAAAATCCTTCACTTTCATAGGGTTTTTCGTGTAATCCTATAAGTGCGCCCCCAACCCCTTTTCCTTAAGTGCGTCCCCCCCCCCAAAAAAAAAAAAAAAAAAAAAAACAAAAAAAAACCCAAGCAAAAACAAACAAACCTGGAGCTGCCATCGCACCATTGGTTTCTGGGAGAATTTGGGAGTTGTATCCACAGTATCAACACATAAAAATGTCCATGATTATAATAGACGTGCTCCCTCCCACAACTGTAGATAGTAGTTAGTAGCTAGTTACTGAAGATTTCTAACATGATCTTGTCAGATCTGTATCAATTCTGTAATTTGGGACGTTCGGTAGGTTTTAACATTCGAATCATCGAAGTTCTTTGCAGATACGGTGGTTACTAAATGAAGTGTACCCAATGACACCACCAATTCAGACTTAATAATGAAGTTATCCTGTAAACCACTTATTGGTTATCATAGAACATGAGATCTGTTCTAACAAAAGCTGGTGTCTTATGACTTTATCTTCCTGGGAGAGCTCCTCTGCTGTTGGTAATCTGTTGAAACTCTTCACCCAGAATTATTGCTTTGTCAATATCTCATATCATGTAAACCCCTCTGTGGGTATATGTTTAGATAATTATATTTGATGTTATGCAATGTATGTGGTGACTATTTGTTCGCTTGGAAAATCTTAGATTTCAAACATTGGTGTCGTTTATGATCAATTGGTCCTATACACGCAATCGGTAGAGAGTTAAAAGCAAATGGTGAATTTTCCTCTAGTAGGCGTCCACCTCATCCCCTACCCGCTAGAATCAACCAATGCTTCCAACGACCGCATGCGTTAGCTTGATTATAAAATGAATAAAATAATAAATAATAAAAAAAAAAGTATCATAACGCTCTCATGTGAAATAACTTAATTCAATGTCTGTACATGATTAGGCCCACCTTCCCTTGTCTTAGATACTGTGACCGACAAAGTACAAACAAAAATATTGCAACAGCCTACATTGAATAATATATAATGTTCACAGCGGGTGGTATACATGTAGTCATCATGCCAGACCTGGGCATTCACGACAAAGGATGATTACGTCAAGGGAAGGCACAACTCAACCCATAGCCTGGTATGAAAGCTATTTCAGACAAAACATTGATCCAACTATACTTTTTTCATATGGCAATGATCCTGCCATTGACATCTATAAAACAACTGTCCAAAACAAGATTCTTCGATGTATGTTCTCATTTATAAGTAATGATCAGCAAAGTCAATGACATTTCTTGCAGCCCCGTAAATATTATGGGCGCTATTCTGTGCCCTTCCACTCCTGCCCACTATCACTTCATATATAATATCAATGTTGTTGATGAGAGTTAAAAAAGGCAACAAACACTTAGATAGTATATTGCAGGGACTCGTGGATTCGTCTACTGCAATATATTATACATGCATATGCATTCCACAAGCGCACGATAATAGGAGACCCTGTGCCGGCCCTTTATCGTTCCTGGTCTCGTCGTGATCTCATACAATACAGTGAAGTACTGAGGGATTGTAACATCAGCTGTCGCTCAATAGATCCGCACCGGGCGGTCTGTGTACAGTTTGCGATCAGATCAAAGTCGCGCATTTGGCAGGTGAACGTCACATTAGTCTATGTGTGTACACACTCAATGTGGTACATTCACATCTATCTGTTTATTTGACGTATCTGTTTGATTGTCTGCTTTTGTGTGTGTGTTTTTTTAACACCTACGCAACATTCTGCTGTACATTCGGTTGAATGTGAATATAACACTTATTTGGAAATTATGCACACCTGCATAAATACCTAGGGCATATATAGAGCTGACTGATAATCACAACACCAAAGCTATTATCTACAACATACAACTTGAAAATACCATATGGTTTACAAGAGAGAGATGGAGGGCAGAGGTTTCGCGAATCATTTAGGTGGGTTTTGAAAGGCAGAGCTGTTGTGTTCTTTCGACGCATAGCTAGATCCAAGATGGATGTGTGGAGGGGGGGGGGGGGGGGGGGGGGGGTGCTTTTCGCACCAAAATATTTAATGTTCGTGTTGTTTTTTGCATGCCCGCTATCGATCCCGCGTACGGGCACAATGTGATCCCTTGTGTGCGAACCTTCTTTTCCAGTTACCTGGATCTGGCAATGTCTCATATGGGAGTGGAGGGTGGCGAGGTGAAGAGGGGCTGTGTCGGTACCTCCAACCCAGTATTTCTCCCTCCTCATAATTTGCTCGTCGAGGAGTCCCGTGCTTGAAAGAGTAAACTTCCAGTCTTAAACTTTATGCGTATACTCATTATTATGATGTCAACTTCTGCAAATAAGGCCACTCTATAGATGTGACGCACGTACAGAGGTTAGCAATGCCCAACTTCTAAACGAAATGAGTCCACTGCACAGAAATGATCAGCAGACGCAGGAATCCACATTTTCAATTGCCTGGGGTCGCTGGACCGAGAGTTTCTTTGACCTGGTCAAAATAATTGATATTGGTCAGACGCAGGGTGCTGGGCAGGTAGCCGCCAGTGCGAACGCCCGCCGAATGCGAGTGTCCACCATGCACAGGTGGTCACTTCATTGTGTAGATCACACCCTGAGCTGTTTCTTGTATTTATAACGATGCATTGCCTTGGCCAACAACACCAGTTACCCCACTCTCTATATAGCGCAATAAAATGCTGCTCAGCTCCCGGGTTTTCATCTAATGGCTCAATAATTAAAGACGTGTATTATGTTCATAAACGTAATCTGCGCACAATCCGTGTAGCGATTACCTATACTGCTGCAGGTACCCGATTATACTTGCACGTTCACAATTACCCTGGGGTAGTCATGGTAACCTCCCGGTTCACCTTCCGTTAGTATCACGAATTACATGGTACCATTATGAAAAGAATATGTGTTTGTTTTAGGCGCATGTTGCATATTAACGCTCTTGATTTTTTGTGAAACTTATGCTGAAATTGATTGTTAAGTATCACGAATTACATGATACCATTATGAAAATAATAAGCGTTTGTTGTAGGCGTATATTACATATGAACGCCCTTGATATTTTGTGAAACTTATGCTGAAATTGATTGTCATATCATGAACATTATAACAAATTTAATTTCAATAAAGTTTATCACATATTATAAGTATATAGAGTGATCCAAATAGATATAGAAGCACTCGATCCAAGAGTAAGACTGATCGGGAGACAGGAAAAACACATTTATAAAATGTACTGTATGAAAAAACACATTTATAAAATGTACTGTATATATACAAGGGTAAGCATATAACAACTGGTAACAAATCACAGTGTCATTATGAGGCTATGCTAGAATTAGCTATATATCGATATATATAGACAAAACTGGGTAAGTTTGTAACGTGAATTATTTTATCAAGTCAGTTCTTGTATTGAGGCATATCTCAGGGAGCCCAAAAGGCGAGCCTGGTGTGCCACAAGAACGAATCCTGATGAAATAAATAATGCTACACAATGAACCTTGTTCTGTATTTATCATTCTTTTCTAAACAATTACAACAATGTTTTAAAAATGTGAAAAAGTAGTCTGGCTGTGTACACACATGATGACTAATAGGATCACTCCTGTTCGAACAGGGCTGAAAACCCTCGTCGGGTTGTCCGATACTTCTGGATTATGATAACCGATGAAACTGCATGAAAAAGAATTATAAAAGTTAAAAGTTTGCAGATTACATGATATCGAACAGGGGAGGCGTTGTTCGGTGTTTTAGCTGCAATGTAGTCGTAAGCCACGCCTCGTCAATATTTGGGGACAGTGTGGTCTCAGACACAACGGATTGCCAGTTTCGAGAGGCCACAAAATATTTTCGTCTGACGTGTATCAATACTTGTTTATTTCCAACAAGAATGTACGCACTATCCACATACATGTACATATGTAATAACACTTCAACAATAGGATCTGCTCGCCACAATACACACAATGGCGCTGTCTCATTAGACCTTGGCTCAGGGATCTAAATATATTTAAACAAACTGGATAATACTGAATAATGCGAAGTGTTATATCAAACAAGGGCCGTCCTGGTGGTACAGGCGGACTGGCCTAGAGTGACCAACTTTTCTTCATTAATCGCCTCTTCTTGGCGACTCATGTTGATTCTATAGGGTATTAGATGGGGATTCTGTTGGTGACACGATCCACTTGTGATAAACAAGCACTTGCATTAGTAAGTGGGCCGTTGGAGGAAAACCTGCATTTCAAGGTTTGCACTCTGAATCTGTAGTGTTTGTGAAAATCGTTCAGCTTAATATGAGCATTATATGGTTATGTTACATGACATAACGATAAAACATGAAATTTCTTAATCAAGCCACCACGGTGTTTATATAAGTATGTTATTACACCTTTAGAAAGTAAATATTCTTGACTCCTTATTTCTATAACAATTACATTCTGTATCTGAATCTGAATTCATACGAGTGCATGTTCTGACGACGGAAATAATACGCAACGGCAACGTACGGCAAACACGGCAACATTCAGACGTCCAATATTCACAGGAAAGCTGGAGATTTGATTGTCTGAATCTTGTTACCTGCATGTATTTAAATCATGCTCTAAGAAATAAAGTGGTCAGTCACGACGAGTAACTGTCAATATCCCCAAAGCATCAGCTATACGAGCTGTCCACACACCCCTATCGTGTTTCTCAGCGCTTGGACATACTGTTCATATGGTAAATTAACAGGTGAATGGCGTTCATGTGCTAAATCTTAGTATGTGCACGCAGAATATAGTTGCATATGTGGCATACATACTAAAACTATATAAAACGCTGTCATCCTTCACCTGCATCCCAGATAGCACGCATCTGCCAGGCCGCCGATGGCGACACTTCAGATGGAGTTTACTTTTCACAATGGTTGGAATTTTTTCTCAGAAGATACTCATGGTATTAATGAAAAATAGTATTAAATAGTTGAAGACGAGCATACTTGTGTAGATTTTATTACCGGTGAGCTCTGTAGCCATGTTCTCCCGTATCCTACCATGATACAAATGTCTGTTTAAGTTGCTAAAGCCATGCAAGGGTGTGTGTATTCTGTAAAACAATTAAATTCCCTGACAAAATGTACATTTCGGTATATGTCAAAAAACTATTGCTTGCCACAGGGGTCAGTACTGGCCCCAATGCTGTTTAACATATACACCAACGATCAACTTTTTTTCAACAACATCCGTCGATTCATATATGCTGATGATCTATCTCTGCATAGCAACTCAGTCGAGAAGCTTTGAGATGGTTGAAACTCACCTTACAGATGCTTTAACATCTATGACAGTGTATTATAGGTCTTGGTTTTTAATGCAAGCCCAGGGAAGACACAGGTCTGTGCCTTCCACCTCAACAACCGTGATGCATCCAAGAAGGTGAATATCACATGGGACGGGGAAAATACGTCATACCCTGTATAACTTGGTGTCATGCTTGACAGAACCTTGTCTTTCAAAGAACACACAGCAAAGCTACGGAAGAAGGTTTGAGGCGGAATCAACCTTGTAAAGAACCTTGCCAATTCCACGTAAGGAGCAGACCCCAGAACTCTCAAACAGGCTACATTAGCATTGTGCTTCTGTACAGCCGAATACTGTGCAGCTGTGTGGGAAAGATCAGCCCATGCATCAAAGTGTGCCGAATAATCACCAGAAACTTGAGAGCGACCCCACTATCTTCTTTGTACAGGCTCGCTGGCATTTGCCCACCTCGCATACACGGTGAAGTTCTAACTATAATGTAGAAAGAGGAAAACAGCTGAAAGATCCCCGCCACCCTATGTATGGTCACTAAGAGGTTGCAACAAGGTTGAAGTCAAGAAACAGGTTCATCAAGGTTAGCAGTGAAGATACACCAGCTGACATGTTCAGAATGGCAAGGTGGAACAGAGCTTACCAAGGCAATAACACTACAAAGTGAAGCCCTTCCCACCAGAACAGACCTTCCGAGAAGACAGTAGGTAGCACTGAACAGAGCAAGAGCTAAAGTGGGAAAGACAAGATTTGATCTAATATATGTCCGGCCTACTTGGATAGCTTTGGATGCTTGATCCGTTGTTATTATTCTCAGAGGTGATGGTATATGGTTGGTGATATGTATATACATTAGGTATCACCCCCCTTTCATGTATGTTTTGTAAAGATGTCATTTCATTTGTTTGACGGTTCCACAATATGGAATGCTGTTTTGTAATTGCTTTATTTTCTCATTTTGATTTATTTTATGTGACCTTCAAAAGGTTGTTATGGACAATTATAAAGAAACTTGTGTGCCAACTGGCCTGAGAGCGGTAACGACTGTCCCGAAGGATATGATGAGAGTCAAAGCGATTGCGTCGATTGCTTTGAGAAAATTAATAATGAAAGAATTCAATCTAATAATCATACATCTTTTCAAAGTCAAATCCATTGATGCAGTTGTCTATGATGAGAATTGATCGGCTCATTCAGTTTTTCAGTTTGCCGTCACTGATGATCGAAAAGCGAACTAGATCGCTAGAACGACGTTGACTTATGGACAATTAAGATAATATATTGAAAAATGTATACTTTTACAATCAAGAAATCTATGAATTTGAAGAGAAAACATCAGAATGAATCAGAATCAATATATCCAGCATAAAGCTATTTGTGTTGCCATACAGTAGTACTGGATAACAAGATGATAATCAATGTCAGTTTCAAATCCAATAATCAATTTTGGTGCTTGGTTGAAATATTGATTTTTTCTTGCTGGCTGAATAAGATGCATATGGACAAATGAAACAGCTTTGTTATATGATTTTTTTGATGCAATAATTCTGTGATTTATTGTAGTTTAAATTGGGACCCGTTTGAGTACTATTGTTATTTTCAACGATTTTTACTAGTAGACTTACGTCATTGTTATACGCACACGGGTATGACGTACACGCATGTTTTGTAAACATACTAAGTGCATTGAATATCATTAAAATGTCATGTTATTGGCGACCTTGGAAAATTAAAAAAAGGAGTTGTCCGAAAATTGATTTGGAAACTGTCAGACCATTCAACGAATGGGAAATACTGGACCAATTTTGTTAGAAATCAATCTTTATATATTTCAAGTAACAAAAATGTCCCACTTTTAAAAGAAGATATTATCTGGCAATTTAGTGAAAAAATGTAAACAAAAAAAGATTTGAACAGATTACATTTTAACCGGCAAACTGGTTATGACAACAATCCAAAACTAAGCAGTACGTCATTCTCTGAATCTCGTTTCAAAACATATTGAACAACGTTGATTTTTAATATGTCTATGGGAAGAAACACAACTGGCTCATGGAAACAAAAGCTTTTTCAAAGTAACGAAAAATCATCAAATCAATATATCAGCATAAAGCTATTTGTGTTGCCATACAGTAGTACTGGATAACAAGATGATAATCAATGTCAGTTTCAAATCCAATAATCAATTTTGGTGCTGACTTACGTCATACGTTATACGCACACGGGTATGACGTACACGCACGTTGTAAACATACTAAGTGCATTGAATATCATTAAAAATGTCATAAAAGCGCTTCTAGAAAACAAAATTTAATTGGCAGAGCGCCCAAAATCGAATCACTTCGGTGTCGCCTCATACCTCATAGTCGTGTAAAGTTTGAACGAAATCTGTGGAACGGTAAAAGCTCTAGCTTGTCCAGAGACATACATACATAGATAGATACATAGAAACAAAGTGATCACAAGGCTTTCGCTTCAGCTACTGAAGCGACGCAATTACACTCATACATATTTTTTGATATTGCATTACTAATAGTTTTTTTTCAATTTTATATGTAAATATTTTAATATTTTCTATAATACTGAAGATAAACTGATATATACAAGAAATAATTCAGATATATGTAGAGGAATTTTGCTGTAGCGGGGGCGGGGGGGTCGCTCAACTTATCAAATGTTGAT
This sequence comes from Streblospio benedicti, assembly GCA_019095985.1. Lineage (NCBI taxonomy): Eukaryota > Metazoa > Annelida > Polychaeta > Spionida > Spionidae > Streblospio > Streblospio benedicti. Next base: position 14,012,966 of record CM032664.1, on the reverse strand, counting down.
GGGGGGGTCGGTTAACATTTTCTTCGAGCTACAAAAAATGGACGACCCACCACCACCACCACCTGGTATTATTATTTATGATCATTCCCTTACTGTCTACGCCACTTGAGCCTCGCCTTCAGCACTCGCTTCCGCTCCCTTTTTCAGCAACTATGAATTTGGCCAGTGCCCTTTGAATGTCCGGCCACTAAAACACATTGGCTAGTGCTCCTAGCTGTTATTGCTCTCGCCAACTAGCTAGAGGAATTCGAAATGAGAGTAATTCCCTGTGATCACAAATCTGCTGTTCTTCCATCATTTTCAATGACTTGTTGATATATATGACCTCCTTTTTGCTCCCAAATCTTTCTTCAACAGCAAAATCTTCTATTTCCTCTTTACCCTCAACTTGTTGTCATCTATTGATATAGATAAAGCTTCCATCTCTTTTATTGCTTTATCACTGGGGAGGTGGTGTCCCTGCATGAGATGTTTTGGTGTCATAGTTTGATAGTTTACCCTGGTTCTGTCTGATAGTATGCGATAGAACAATTAAGGGATGGTGCAATATTTACCAGGAAGGGGGACGGTGCATTTGGTAGGGGGACAGGTAATTTTTTTAAGGTGCGAAGTAGGGGGACCGGATGATTTTTCATTCTCGTTGGGCATGGGACATGTACTTTTTTTCAGCTGCTGAAATCCCACCTCGACGTGAGCGAATCGGTACAAATTAATCACGCGAATATTCATTGGAGGGGACGCAGACTTTTTTTATGAATAGAAGTCATGGGACATCAGTTTTTTTTCATCACATCAGCAGGGGACAAGACGTTTTTTCAGACAAGTTTTTCAATATGCACCGGTCCCCCGCCTGTTAAATATTGCACCGTCCCTAATAATACGGGGGCGGGGGGCATGGAAAAAGCGTAAAATGTGGCGGGGGCGAGGAGTGCATGAAAAAGTACTTGCATGGCGATAGGGGGACATGAAAAAAGAATTTCAAGAAAACTATTTCTCTCCACACACCACCATCCTCTATATTTAATGACCACTCCCTAAGTTACGTTTGAGTACTTCTTCGCCTATAGTTCTGTCTTGAAGGTAAGTGGTCTTGGGGGTAAGGTGGTTATCATGCTGAAGCAAGATAACCAATTTGGTGCTCCCCTAAATGGTATCAGGTATATTCTAAACTGGCCAAACAGAATTTGTGTCATGCTGGCTCTAGATGTTCTAGCAATGGTAACAATTAATGCTCTGAACGAGGAGTGCACAATGTCTTTTGAGGCACAAGAATGTTCACCACGGTGCTTCAACGGTCGTCCACATGTCTCTATTTGCAATCTCAAATTTTTAATTTCCATGCCTTCAAGTCTTCAGCAATCGTACTACCCCAAGATTTCCTACATGTACGTCTTCCTTTTGGTTTGTTAACAGCAATCTCGATCTGTTTATCCAGGCACTGCTCCTGTGTACGTGACCTTCCCATCGCAATCTGTTTAGCCTTGATACAGTCTCCAAGTCTGGAATCTCTTTCCTACAGTGAAACTGAGCTAACACTATCACTGGCCACAGATCCAACGGATCATCATCTTGTCATTTCAGATTAAACGCGATTGATCCTCTTTCCGTAGGGGCGAGCATTCACTACTGTATAGTATCGCACTTCTCACCTCACACATGCAGCATACATTCTTCCACAGGTGAGCAACAACAGACTCCTATTCGAAATGATAGGTAACAATTCTCTAATCTTGCTCCTAGGACATCGGCACCTTGTGATTAAAGTAGAAGTACAACCTGCACAGGTTGTGTCACCAAGAAAACAGAAGGTATCTACTACCTCAAGCGGGTGATCGTCGACAAGCACTTCCTTCATAGGTCTTCCATCAACGGGTCTAGCTGTAGCAAGATAGCATGCAAAAAAAAAAATTCCCTGTTGGCCCATGCTATTTACATTATATATACAGTCTACAACTATCCTTTTGTGCTAGTTTTTATAAGCTCACATTGATAGCCTTTCGGACCTTCCCGGTCCTTCTTCAATCTGCCAACTGCCTAATCGTCACGTGATCGTGGTGAATATATATAATGTTAAAACCTTGTGCAAATGAGTGTTCAATATACATGCTATTTACATGGCTTTTGCATACAGGGCCTGGTCCATCACAATGACTATGTGTTGGAGATTCAATTCTGCCCGTATTGCTTCACTACGGTGCATAATTTCAAAGACAGTGTTAAGCTGTGTTGCAGGAGAATTTATGGTTGGCAAATATCCAATTTCATTTCCTGTTGAACTCAAGGAATCTCTTGTCAATATACTGAATCCAGTAAAATCTGGTAAATGCTGAATGTCCTTCGAAAGGGTCCGGGTTATGATCCACAAAAGATTCTTACTCACAGAGACAGAAGCTGCATTAGTAGCTGGTTCCATCAAAGAGTTCGATGTTTGCAGTGGAAATGGTCCTTCACGCTGCATGGGGTTATTATCAGGTCTATGTATAACCAATTAGATTTCAATTAGGAATTTATATGTGGAGTAAAAGCAAATTTAATGACAATTTATGTTAAATATTATAACAATTGGGTACTTATTATGGAGATCTACATATGTGTCATTTTTCTCAGTGGGGTATTACTAAACCAAGATCGATATTACAGTTGGCAGCTATTTTGGAAGCAATCTTTAATGTTTTCACTCTTCATATTGATACAAACCTTATTTTTATTTTTACTAATGTATTCCTTTACCACTAAAGCCTAACCATATACGTCAATATCATCATTCTAAGTGAAATAGTAAGAAAGTACTGAAGGTATTATTACATGTGACCACCACAGCAATTTTGGGGTAGGGGAAAGCTATGTAAGGTCATGTACAAATAAAACTGGCATTATCCAATATATTTAAAAAATACTTATTCATAGATTAAAGCAATAGTCGGGGACAATTTATGTTAAATGTGATGACATTTTTTTTTTTTATTATCAAGTGACAGCATATTACATTTACACGTATCTCTCAAACTCCAGCATTTTTGGAGGTAAATCTTAGCAAAAAACACAATATATTATTATTTAGTATGGATTTATATTGATAAAACCTACTGCAGATAAAAGGAAATACATTTTCAATATAAGTACAAACTCATTTTGGTCAAAGGGAATAATATTAACATTTCAGAGTCAGCATAATCGAACCAAATGCGGTTTTGAGAAATTTTCTCAAGTCTGTTCATAAAATGCTTGATATCAATATGAAAACCACGCGATATGCAATTTTAAACACCACCACATACCCCAATGGATCCATCTTGACCTAAAAATCACTATTAGACCCGGGGCCTAAATTTATTCCAAAATGGTAAATATGGGGGTTTGCCTCATGGACTATATGTTCAGGTATGAATTTTGTTTGAAGTGCTGCTTTGATGCAAACGATTTAGTTGTATACATTTAATGATAAAATAAATGTTATTTCATTTTGAGTTGTCAAACACAGGCATGATAAATAAAATACAATATCGTCGTATTTGTATATGTCTCAAGCAAATATTTTATAGGAGTCCTACATTCAGTAGTTGAATAAGTGTTCGCTGTATAATGGTCAAATATTTTGAAAAAAAAAAAAAAAAAAATCATACTTAAATGTATCTATCACATAGAAAAAAAGATGATTCCCTATCTGTATGAAGTATTTCTGTTAAATCTTTTAAATCAAATCAACTTGTGTTTTTGTTTTAAATTTGTTTTTTTGGAAGCGCACTGTGCACTTATTAGAACGAATACGGTATATAGATTTTTCTGATCAATTACTACACAAAATTACATACATGAGAGAGGGAGAGACATGCATGATAAAATACCAATGAAGATATCTAACCTGGTAGATAGACGAAACCGGGTGAGTTTGTAATATGAATTATGTTATCAGGTGAGTTCTTGGGGCGTATCACGGCGAGCCCGAAGGGCAAGCCTGATGCGCCACAAGAACTAATCCTGATAAAATAATTCATGTTACACAATGAACCAGGTTTTGTATTTGTCATTCTTTTCTAAACAATTGCAACACTGTTTTAAAAAATGTGAAAAAGTAGCCCGGCTGAGTACAAGCATGATAACCATGGTAACACCCCTCTTCGAAGAGAGTTGATAACCCTCTCCGGATTATTGGATAATTCTGGATCATGATAGCCAATGAAATTACATGAAAAAGAATGATAAAAGGTGTTTTTAGTATACATGTATTGTATACTAGCTGTCTACTCGGCGCTGCTTGTGTTGAAACAGACGAGATAAAATACTCCTGCCTACCCATCCTTCCCTCAGTCCCCAATCTCTCACACCAGCTCCCGTTAGTATACAGGTCTGTGACAGATTAAATACACCTCCATCACCTTCCTCCCAATCAACACACTACATGTATATGGCAATGATTGATCCCTCTAATATCCCTCCCCCAGCTACATGCGGAACAGATTAAATGTTCCACCCTCCTCTACCCTTCCTTCCGCCGCCACCCCCCTCTTCTCTCCCCAACCCTCTCTGCCGCATCCCCATCTAAACAGGTCCAGAACAGACTAAATGCATCTCGATCACCCCCTTCCTGCTGCTGCTCGGGTTGAAATCGATGAGACCTGGAACAGATTAAATGCTCCTCCCTTCACCACACATACCCCCCCTCCCAATATGAGCATACACACCCTTTCTGCCACCCCTCCTCCACAAAACAGTTCTGAAACTGATTGAGTGCACTTCCATCACCACCCTCCCCAGCTCGTTCGTCCTGTAACTGTACCTGCTACTTGCAACGTACATTTGACTTATACAATTAACATATTACATAGTTTAACAAACATGGTCCTGTAAGCAGCATGACAACATTTCTAAAAAATTCTTTTCCTTGTGTTTTTATCATTAAAAATATTTATTTGTTTGGAAATATAAAAACAACCACCAAGTTCTCATTGTACATACATAATTTGGAGTGCATACGTCTTGGTTAAAAAGCCTTATGAGAACAAAAAAAAATCCCTTATTTATTTATATATATAGATATTATGTTTAATTATGTTAAAAATAAGAATAGCTAGGTATCCCTTTCCTACTGGAAAAAGTATTTTTGGTCCACTAACTATATAGAAATGAAAAGAGCACAATGCAACCAGTAATTTCGAGTCCCATCACAGACCATAAAATGTATGGCTAAAATCATACTTGTAACAATGTGAAATATGATTATAACACTACTAAGTTATTGAACTTTTAATTGATTTATTAAAAATGAAAAAAATAATGCAGCTTCATGTCGTAATTATATCTATGATAATGTCTTTGAAATATTTTTATTCTGCAAAATGTTAACAAAAATAAAATCAGACTGATCGTAGCAAACTGGATACTTTCATCCATACAATCAATACAAATGATCGTTATATTTTCAAGTAAATACAGGTAATAACACCACTTCAAAGCATAGAATGAACCTTTTAATAACAATATTCAAAGTATGAACGCAATCATTTTTCCCAAAATTGGCATTAACAGTGCCGAGTAACAGATAACAGGTGTTTTAGGGAACCATCATAAATAATGATATCAGGGGGGGGTAGGGGGCGTCCAAAAAGGTGGGGGCGTTGTCCAACTTTTCTGATTCCTTTTGGGGGGGGGGGTGTATCGCTGAACTTTTTTATCACGCTATGGTTTATTTTTTCAAATATTTTCTTTTAGCAATTGTCCATACATACAATGACTACGTAGAGGACTTTTGCTTATAGTGGGGGGGGGGTCACTCAACTTTTTAAAATGTTGATGGGGGGGGTCGGTTAACTTTTTCTCGAGCCCCCAAAAATGGAACACCCCCCCCCGTTATCGTTATTTATGATCGTTCCCTTAGTACAATCAAAAGTTTCTTAAATTTGTCCCCCAAACTGCCAACAAATCTTTGTAAAATAATGTAGACCACTCAAGTAAAGAAAAGCCTGGATTCATCCCTGTATATGCTCATTTTTTCCGAATTAAAACCATTGGACAAGCAATGCAAACGATCCCTAATCAATTGCGGCACTAAGTACTAGTCAACTGGCCATGACTAGTTAGATCTGCATTGGGTTGTAAGATATCAAAGTTCCTATCAAATTTAGCCAATACATTTTAGAAGTTATTTTTTATACTATCGAGTCAAATTGGCTATACTGTAGTTTTAGAGAAAAAAAAATATATATACACGGTTATCTTTTGGCTATCAGATATAGTTTTTAGCTATTTTTAAATCAATGTTACAAGCCTAGATGTACAGTTAAAATTTCAATAACTATCCGCCATGGTGTAAGGATACAGAAATCTCCAACATTAAGTTAAAGTAAAAAGTTATCATTAGATCATGACCCATGAAAATCCAAATATCACAGACTTGATTTTCAATATTAAACATAAGTGATAGCACTATGCAAATATATATACATCAAAATTTTATGTACATGTTGCTATAAATATGACACAATCATGACTAGATTGACCATTTCCACTCACGATATAAGACATGATAACCATTTGGTATAATAGTAAACTCTAAAATGTGCATAAAAATCAACAAATTTGAATTCTCTTCCTGATATCACTTTTCCAATGTTTACTGTAAAACTAGAATATTTTGTAGCTATTAAATTTTGCGATTTTCATCTATAAATTATTTTGGGACTGTTTAATTTTGCGATTTTAGTCCATCCTGGACCTACTTTACATAGGCTATTAATGTTTGCAGACTATTTAAGTTTGCGGTTTTGCACCTACCCACGAAATTCACAAATCAAATTGTGCACAAACATTACAAGTTTTACAGTACTTCCTTAACACTATAGTCACTAAATTTTTTCATTCGATATATTATTGATGTACCATTACTTTTATTTCAAAAACTACTATAAAATATAAGAAAACTAGTATCAAATGTTATCAAACATTTACCACCTGACGTATGAATAAGAAATATAGTCTCAAATAACACAATAAAAAATATGAACACAGCTGTATTATTTGAAAGTCTACATTTCAACTCTTTCACTCACAGAAATACCATTTTTCCAATATTTTAGCGCTAAATATTTGGAAACTTTATTTCCAGTGGTGTACTATGTTTATAATTGAACATAATAATTGTATTTGTAAACCGTTGCTTTATTTTCCACTATCTTGCGGTACAGAAATATGAAATAGGTAAAGAAATTAGAGAGGCATACCCAGCCAATTGAATGAATGATTCACTTTATGATAAGTGCATGTCTTAAGCAAGGGGCACATTCCACCTTGCGGCGGTGGTCGCCGCAAGGCGTGTTGAGGTCTGCAGCGTCTACGGCGTTTTCCACATGCATTGACAAAAGTACAGTTGTGGGCACATACGCACGGGCCCCGTGCGTTAGGAATGCGTCGGGACAGGGAGTGGTTTTTATTGAGGTGGCCGTGAGATCAACTTGCATAGAACGTGCGATGTACTTGCGTACAACTTACGCTCTACACACCGTGTGATAACAAATGTACGGGATCCGCATGTTCATGGTACAGGGAACGCATGGCCCCAGTACTGTGACTGTGCCGACAACGTGCGGTTAAATCCTCTGTGTTTCACGCAAGGTCTCCGCACTGCCCCTGTACGGTTAGGCCATGACGCAGGGTGGTCGTAGAAGAAGTTTGGCGTGCCAAACTTCTTCTGCGGCCACCGTACGGCCTTGAAAAAACGTACCCGCACTGTACACTCACGGATCGTTACGATTTCTGTGCGTTTTTTGGTCGTAGACTGGCTGTAGACCCACCTTGCGGTGGAATGTGCCCCTCGCTTAAGTTCGCTTCATTCACCCAGCTATATTTATGGGTAATATATCTGGGGTGTGCTGTACTCATGGCTTTTTTTTGAGAGGAGCCGCTATTTGGGATAAAGCGCTAAAATGAGAAAATATGGTTACTCTGGAAAATAACAACTCTATTTTATCCAAATCTAAAACATCACATCCTCATTATATTTTCAAGGGCTCTTCATTTATTAAAATTCTACACACATAATCATGGCATTGACTGTTTCAAAATAAAGAGCCCATATACAGTAACCCTTTTGATTAGGACCACCTTTGTTGTAAGACCATTTTTCAGGGTCCATATCATTTGTAAATAGACCAACAAGAACCTCCATAGGTGGTCCACTGTTCTACTTAGACCTCTTGCGGCCTGTGATCTTAATAAAGGTTCTACTGTATTTTCATTTCACACAAAAATTTAAAATACCAGTCCTCTTCGTCCAAATTACGGCTCTATAATCACAATTTTATATTGTACATCCAAATGTGGGAGGGAACCCATTTAAGACACTGTCACTTATCAAATTAACCACACACCCAGCTTATGTTTCTCCCATACTCGCAATGAGAGCATAAATTGTCTCATTGTCCTGATGATGTGGATTGATAACTTTAGCTCGTCTCTCAGATAACTAAAACACAAAACAGTAGTTTACAAAAATAAATCACAATTGAGGATCTTTAAAAAATGACATTTTATGGTGTTAATGATCATTGAAAATCACGTCTATCACATTTCAGATTATTTAAATAGTTATATACTAGATTTCAAATAGTATTATCAACCAACTCTTTCAATAATGGTGCCTATGACACATAATGTTTATTACCTGCATTTGTCGTTCTAGTTCTAGGAATCCATGGTCCCCAGACAACACCGTGAAAGGAATATGCTTAGGAAGGCGCTCATCCATTTTGCCAACCTGGAGTACATTATAATTTTTACATTCGATCAGACGGTGCTATAAAAACACTTACATGGATAGTTTGACTAGTAAATTAATGACACAAAAAAAAACGAGTGGTGAAAACTGTGGATAAATGGTTACTGCTTATGTAGACGAACAGCTGAAAATGTGTGACTATTTTGAATGTTTTTGTCAGGGGGTAAACCCACCGAAACCCCCTTTTGTTGCTTCGTGCAAGATATAAAAGAAGGCATTTGAATCAAAACAGAGGAAGTACAAAATGTAAGTCAATCTTTATAAAAACATCTTGGGACCACACAGAAAAAGTTTCTCTTTCTAATAGAGAAAGAAATGTGGTTCCAGATTTTTTTCTTGGCAAGTTATTGATCTTATAATTTGGGTCCGCTAAACTATACATGGTCCCACTTACATTGTACTTTAGAGTTGATAATGTTTTTAAAGTAAATTAATGAAGCATTGACACGTAACTAAATTGCATCAAAATGTTTATAGTTTTTAGATTCATACCCAAAGGCAAATGGCAAAATCTGCTGCATCTTTGCGGTTACTGCACTTTCCATGCAAATGGAACCAGCCGTTCTTTACCGCATGCCAGTAACCTTCACTACAAGAAAAAAAAATCAAAACCGATTAGGAAAAAACTTGTACTTCTACTTATCTCAAAACAACTTTAAATATTTCAATTGGATTTTTTTTGGACAAAAAATGTCAATCTTCTAATAATGGCCTACCTCTAATAGCCGCCTACCTCTATTAAATGCTCCCCTCCACCCCCTCGAGCTGGCAGGTATTCTGTTAAATGCCTACCTCTCATGAATGCCCCCTTCTACCTTTATGATCAATGTGCGAGTCCGTGTTTATTTCATAACACATTATAACAAGGTTGCATTATGTAAAGCTACTCAAAAATCATGTATCGTTTGAAACAAGAATGCCAAGTTTTACTTACGTTAATACCCGACTACCCCCATTAAACACTGCCTCTACTAAACGCCACCCCCACCAATATAAGTATGCCAATAGCCTCCCGACCATTAATAGAAAATTTATGATATGTATAGTCATATATAGTATCACATAGCACAATTAGCCTAAGGAATTAAATATACATTCATCATACCATGAGAATATACTAATTAGAAAAATATTGTATAACAATGAGTACACCTACACATGATGGCCAGGTTGACTCCACATGGTCGTGCCTCCATGAAAAGCCCAGACAAATGTAAAATCCGGTAGTTTGCCCGGCAATCTATTCCAAAATCCCTGCCAGTTGTCAAGGTCCAAAAATACTATATGATGCATTTTTTCTAAACCCTCTGGTGGCTTAGAATCAAGGTCAACAGGGATAGATAGAGCACCAGTTGGTCCAGGTGAATTTCTGCTCTTTGAATTTGATCTTGACCGTTTACCTCTGTTACGGGAAGTTGAGCGTGAATTTGATTTCTTGGATAAATCATTGCCCTTAGACGGTGACCATCGATTCGCATCATTACGTGTCACAGGTCTGGATTCCCTCTCCTGATTTGTGCCATGGGATATAGGCGGCAGCACAAATTCATCAACAGTTGGTAGCCGTAATGGCTTGAAGACGTTACCTAAAGATGACTTGGTCAGTGACTCTGGAATGTTAGGAGAGTCACTCACTGGTATTGGTGAATCATTAATGATAATTGGTGATCTCTGGTCTCTAATCTCTTTGAGGACCCCTTCTTTGCCAAACACTCGCACTAGCTCGACATCATCAGGAGAGGCTGGAGGAATTTCCACATCTGGGTTTCCTGCCACAAGTGATGCTGGTGACACAGGCCGATTGGGCTGGATAATCTGGGGTTTGGGTAGGCCTTTTTGACCTTGCCATGCCAGCTTTTGCCAATAGTTTAGTCCTTGTGGCATAGCACTGGGTGGAGTGATGTCCTCTTCAACAGTGCTTGTGCTGGGTGGGTCATTTGTAATCTGTGGCGAGCTGCCGATGATCTTGCAACTGTCCATATGACGTGTAACACTATGTGATATGTCACATCTACTGTTACTTTCTGATGGAACAAATGTTTCAAAAAGATTTTGCTGAAATTCTTCAAAAACTTCCTGTGTAGGCCTGTCAGAGCTCTGACTTCGTTTTCTTTTATTTTTTCCTCTGTTTTTCCTTCTTGCTTTACGCTTCTTTTTCTTAATTTCCATGGGGACTTCAATATCACTGGGCTGCTCAGATCCCTCCTCTTCTTTATCGATCTCCATGGAGCTCTCATCAATGATAACAACACTAGCATCTAAGTCATCTGTTTTTTCAGTTGCACTTTTTTGATCTAGAGCATTCATTTCACTGGCATTACTTTTAGCACCAGCATTGCCAAATGGAATGAAATCAATACTTGTAGACTGCTCAACCACCTCAGTCTTTGTATTAGTGAGACTAGTGTTTGTAGAATGATCCTCTTTCTCAATGGTTGTGTTAGTCAGGCTAGTGCTCGTTGCCTGATTGCTTGTTTCTATGGCAGCATTAATAAGACTCGTACTTGTGGCATGATCTCGCATACTAGCAAGAGCCTTATTGAAACCTGTACGACCAGCCGGACTCTTTCTCTTGTCAGCTTGGTTACCAACATCAGAGGACACACTACGAGACTCGCCAGCAGTTTGGTAGTTTGATGTGGATGTTGAGGCGCTGGCGGAGGTGCTGGAGCTGCTGCTAGTACCACTAGTGGTGGCTTCCTGGTTGGTGGAGGCTGATTGGGAGGTGGCGGTCGAGACACTGGTACCGCTTGTTGCGCTCTTTCCCTCCCCAATACTGCTGGATGCTATGCTGGATCGGGAGGTAGAGGACAGTGCTACCTTGACTAGGTTGGAGATATTCTGTGCTTGCTGCGCCTCATCGTCAGTGGAGTCCTCGTTCTCAATGTGGATGGCTGATGTTGGTGAACTGCCGTCAGCCGGCGACAGCGCCAACCTGACAATGAAAACACAAGACACGATAATGATTCATTTTATGAAATATTAATAAGAGAATGTTGCACCAGTGTAATTCACAATGCAGCTAAAATGAATATGAAGAAAACCTCAAATATATAAAAGTCCACCATACTCCCCTCACAGGTCATCAATTAATGTAAAATTGAATATTATTTGAAGTGATAGGAAATTAACAGGATTTCACAGTATCATTATTATTAAAAAAACATTGTTTTACCTCATAACATAGTGGCGGAGAGTGAGGCAGTCACTGGTGCTCTCCACAAACATACCCATGACGTCATGGCGGCAGTTGTGGATGCCATCAGCACCATCAGAGACCTGGCTTGTGTCAAACAGGCGCAGACACTGTACACACGTGTAGCCCTTGATCATGAAGCAGCCCCACACCTCATCCTGGGGTGAAAAGCAAACAATTACACGTTTATATTTTGTTCAATCATACTGTAAAAGATTTCATCAAAGATTTAAACCAAACAAAAAATGAAAATCTGTTTTCAAATTTACACAAAGTTCTAGACATTCTTTTTACCACAAAACCTTTCTGAAATCATTTTTTTTTTCTGTACAGACTACAGAGGCAAGATCTATCAGAAAAATCTGACAAATTGATTATCAACAATACAGTAGCGAATATCTGTGTCAGCTTACCGGCATGGATTCTGTGGTGGCCATCAGAATATGCTTCTTGTCCACATGAACCATCAAGTCAGAAAATGTGGACACTTCCTTATGAAATGAATGATCGAGTACAATAAAAAGTAAATTAAAGGAAAAAAAAAATCAATCACAGAACTTGGTATGCAGCTACCATAACAATAAAAAAAAGAGATAATTCACAGCTTTACACTAAACACAAAATTTTAGATTATTGTAAGACAATGTGATAGTATTTGTTACCCTGTCACAGTCAGCACATGATACATGCCAACCCACTTGCTTGCAGTGATTGACATATTCGCGGTACACAGCTGTTGGAATGGGAACCGGCGCAGCCGATGACATGGACACATCATCTGAAAGCAAAACACAATTTAGACTTCTAAAAGGTCCACAATAAAAAATTCTTGTCGGATTATAAACATTTCATTGGTGAAAAAAAAATGATCAACTCACTGGATAGTTTTTTTAATGGCATTTGGTCTTCTTTAAAATTCTACTTCTACTATCTTAAAATATAACAAAACACAAGGCGCTAATACCTTTGAATGGGTACAGGAATTTGTTGTGGGTGTTCTCTAACATATGCTGTTGTGTGATCTCTTGTGTGGGGAAGATGAGCATGCACTGGGGGCAAGCATAGCAAGCTATGGCCACTGGCTCCATAAGTGCACGGTGGTCCTCCTCCACCATGTGATTGTGGCATTCATCATAGTTTGGAAACACCCGGGCACACACAGGACACCCATGCTCATCAATCACTACCTCCAGACTGCCGTTCCTCAGCTGGCGTGCTGGATTGCACGGGCTGTGCTCGTGGCGCATGAAGTGACGGCGGCGAGCTTCTATCGAGATGAGGGTCACCTCACAATTTATCACCGGGCAGTTGAGCCCCAGACAGCTGAAAGGGTCCTTCTCTGGGCTCGATCCAAAATCATTTGCCATATCAGGACTTGACAAATCTATTCGTTCTGCATTGTGCTGGTTGTACTCTGTGCTTAAAGTACTGATCTGTTCAGCACTGGTTTTCCTCTCATTAGCCATCTTCTGTAGCTCCAGCTGTTGTGCTAGAGGGCGGGTAGATGGATGCATCACCGAAAAGGGATTGATTGCAGGTAATGAGGACGTACTGGCTACCGGGATTGATGAGTCAAACAATGAGGAACCAGCAGCAACGCGTTCATCAACACTCACTGTCAATGAGCCAGCACTACTTGTAACGCGAGACGTGTTTGGTTTTGACTGCTGCCGTTCTGTTGTTGAAATACTAGGTATACCTTGAAAAACAAATGAAATTGTATTAAAAATAGATTATATTAAATGGTTAATTATTTCATAAAGGTTACGCTCAGTGGGCGTGTCCAGAAGCAATATATGTTTTATGCATTCTGAAAGTTTCTTTCATTCAAACAGCCTATAAAGCATTTAGAGCAATTTAAATATCAAGCCATAAAAAGGCAGTTCTAAGCCCTTCAAAACATGCGTAGGCAAGAAATGTCAACCGAATTACAGTTATATATGATTTAATTTGTACTCAACCACGTTGAAACATATTTGCTGATGTTTCACAACCTGCCAGGTTGTTTCTTCAGAGCAGAATGGAAGCTTCTACTGCTGATCACCAGCTGGTGTTGTGTCCAGAACTTTGGTCCAAATGTGACTGAGATTATAAGCCCCCTCATCCCTGTTGAAGTTGTTGGTGTTCCTGATCCAGATGGCTTCCTTGATCCATTGGCTCAATCTGTCCCCTTCGCGATCAACAACTTTTGTCGAGTCCTTGTCGATGACTTCAACAGGGATGAGAGGGCTAAGAATCTCATTCAAATTTAGACCAACACTAGCTGGTAGTCAGCAGAAGCTTCCATTCTGCTAAATACTGAAGTTAATCTTGATTACATTTAATTACAGTAAAGTACTTATAAGGTAAATAAAGATGAACATTACGTTTACTTCCATGTCGACTAGCCCAATAAGCGGCGGACGATGAAGCATCAGCTGAACTACCATAGGTACCTTGTAAATACTGTGAATGAGCCTTTTCTGTACTTCTTTTGCTTCTTAGTTCTTCTAACTGGAAACAATAGTTAGAATTCATACTTAACACAAATACTGTAGCACCACTGAAATAAATTCACTCGACCGTAAAAGCTTCATAACAAAATATCCCAATATATGCACCTCAAATAGATGACTTCTTGTTTTAATTAATCATTTATTGTTCAATATTTTCAAAGTATTATTATTGTACAGGACTCATCTAGTTACCACAAAAAAATATTTATCATTATATATTAAAACGGTACAAAGTTTTATGAAGTATTTCAAACCTTCTTCCTTTCATTCCGATACCGCTCTTCCACTCTTTGACTTAGATTTTCAAGTGCACTATATTTGTACGGTCTTTCATTCTAAAATATAAATAAGATTGGCAATTAATGGCAAAATGATATACATGCAAATAGTTCACCATCAACATAAATCACCCAATAACTAATAGATGTAATAATTCATGACATCAAGTGTTTCACAAGCTTGCTTGTGTATTCAATTTGTCATATGCAAAATGATGATAGCAGATTTTGGAATACTTTTGCTATATATATACTAATTTCCTGAAAATGATAGGTATATTTTTTATCAAAGTATTCCCCATTTCAACCAGAATTATATAACAAGAACTTCATTAACTACTTACTTGGGAGATTTCCTCCTTGCTTTTTCCTTGCCCACTCATTATGAAATCTAAAACAAATTTTAATTTCAATGCTTATAAATGTTTTTTTTTTTGTGTTCATATATTTCATGGTAGTTTTAAATTTATAGTAGTTCAGAAAATCTTATATCTAAATTTCTTGTTTACCACCGCTGTATTTAGGGTCCTCAAGAGGATCAAAAGATCTTGCTCATTAGCAGATTATACCGGGTATTCATTTTTCTAGTACAAAACTTGTACTCAAGTACAGTTACTTTCTGATTTAAAACAAATTACTAAAACAAACTAGATCAAAAGTGTTCAAAGAACACTGCTTCACTAGAACGACGTTGACTTATGGGTAATTAAGATATATACTGAAAAAAATGTATACTTTACAATCAAGAAATTTATGAATTTGAGGAGAAAACATCAGAATGAATCAGAATCAATATATCCAGCAAAAAGATATTTGTGTTCCAATACAATAGTACTAAATAACAAGATGATAATCAATACCAGTTTCCAATCCAATAATCAATTCTGCTACTTGGTTGGAATATTGATTTTTCTTCCTGGCTAAGTGCATTGAATATCATTAAAAATGTCATAAAAACGCTTCTAGAAAGCAAAATTTAATTGGCAGAGCGCCCAAATCGAATCACTTCGGTGTCGCCTCATACCTCATAGTCGTGTAAAGTTTGAACGAAATCGGTGCAACGGTTAAAGCTCTAGCTTGTCCGGAGACATACATACATACTTAGTTAGTTACATAGTTACATAGTAAGTTAGTTACAAACGAACGAAACACAATGCTTGCTTCAGCAGCTGAGCTAAAGACGCAACAAACCATGAAGCATACTACCAGTACAAACAAATCCTGAAGCATACTATAGCAGATGCAATGTTGTGTAGCTGATTTTGCATTGATTTGGTGGTCAGAGCCCTTACTATCACAGGTTATGGTTTATCAAGACCCATGGTGCATTCGAAACAACTCTTGAGTTTGTATTTTCGAGTTGACAAGTCTTAGGTACGAGTTGTGGCTATTCATTACCACATAACATCTGGGAAATACATCTGTTAAAGAAATTGCATGCAGGGTACATAAATCCGGACTTAAACGAATGGTTTAATATATATCTATCAATCTAATTAATTTGGTAGACGTTTAGCCTGTTGTTATGAATATATTTTATGAAACCGTTTGCGATATTAGAAGTTATGGGTGCCGCCATTTTGTCAGTCAGTGCGCATGCGCGTGAGCATCTCGTAGTGCTTCCTTCAGCTCCCAGTTCACCAGTGGTAAACACGAGATAAACTTGTTTCGAACAATTTTCACCACTCGTGAACTTGTGTTTACCATAAATACGAGGTATTCCAAACGCCCCATAACAGCTATGTATGCCCTCTAGCAGGCAAAAATGGTACTGAGATTTTTGTAACTATTTTGACATATGGCACCTAACAGCGATCATTTTTCAGACCTTTTGGTTCAAATCATATAATCCAAATATCTACCTTTATTTTCATTGTTTGTTACATAAAAATGAGCATACATTGTTTGAATCATTATGAAATTGTCCAGTTTCTATTAAATTTTGAAGAACTAATTAAGTAACTTTAACCATGCTACAATTTTGAATCGCAGCTCTAGCGAGACCTACGGTTTAAGAACTCATAGATGAATAGATGCGCACACCATGTAGTAAACCAACACACGTTTTCAAACCAACACAGGTAGGTCTATGTAATTTAGACATGTCAGTTTGCCGGCATGTTTTGGATTGCCGACAAGCGTGTCTAGCACTAAATAATCCTGTTAATTCAGTCCGCATGTGGTGGAACACCTGCATGATATTGGTCATTCACAATTTTTCATGTTGGCTATATGGTTTAAGTCGTAAGTGGTCCCATTGACTTGTCCATGGGTATAATTTATATTAGTAAACAAGTTTTTGAAAGCAACAATAACTGTCAAGATTGTAGCACTAAATAAAAATGTTCAACCCGGGTCACCCTGAATTCAGACATAGAGAAAACACCGAGTCAAACTAAGTATCTAGAATCCCACGGTTACTGCTTTACTCTACCAATTAGTAAATGTGATATTAATAGCATCAAGAGCATGCATACTAGCAATAATTCATGATGACATGACTGAGTTGATGACATGTGATTGTGAACTCCAAAATAAACAAAATTAAGATCTATTAATTTAACGACAGAACAATAATGACAGAGAATTTATTAAAAAAACTATGAATCTATAGTATTTAAAGTTTTACCTCAAATGTATGTTTTTATGTACAGTATTGTATAATAGGAAAATTATGAAAAATAAGCAAAAATGTTTTGACTTAAAGAGAAAGTAACCTGACATCTCTGCTTGACACATCCGTAAAGACATATTGTTGCTTTTGATTTCGTTTTCTTATTCGGAGACCTTTTCTCTGTTTATTTCACTGATTGTAATGAATACGTTTACACGGCCGGCACGATTACTACTATCGATATAGGTAATAAAGAATGAATAATCTGGAGTATATTTTTATATAATTAACAAAAATATCCGTAACAAAAGTTGACGTGTTTTGTTTTCATACGAAAAGAATTGGAACGAAATAATGTAAACGGACTTTAAAATGAGCGCTTCCCACTTCACTTCGAAATATGTTCATATATGGTCGTAACTGAAATATCAAATGGAAAACGGCCCTAGATATTGTACGGTTAATAATATCTATGAGACTAACTATAATAATAGTGTTTAAATGCATTCACTAGCCCCCTAAATGCATTTATATTGTGGCATATGTTAAGTCTTTGGCTTTGCATATATTCGGATTTTGAAAGTAGATGTCAGTAATCACTGCTGGTACGCAAATTCAAAATGAAATTACTTAATAGAAAACTTTTCAGGTTGAGATCATATGTTCGTAAAACATATGCAGTACAAACTCTTTATCGGCCACGGTAAGGTGGATTGAGATTTGGAAAATCGTTGTGTACGGACCAGACTTGGGGTCAATTTTGAAATTCAATCATATATACTCCGTTTCAGTGTCAATATTGTATGTAAAAAAACAATTCCGTATAAATTTAAGATATATGTATTTTTAGGAATATACTATAGGCCTTTTGATGTTAGAGCATCGATGGGACTGTTCGGTCATGCACACAATCCATGAGTTTACTGTTATAGAGGTCACCAAATTTCACGTCAGACGTAAATTTCACGATTTATGTTAATAATGGCTGGTTTTAGCGATTAGTGATGTAGAACAACAGTCGCTAAAACCGGCCATGCACATTAGGGCATTTCGTTTTTCAGCTTTTTTCTCGGATCAAGCTGGCCTGGTTTTGTGAGAACTTCCATAGTGAGAAACTTACAAATCCAAAATTTTTCAAATTCCGTGTGTGTTTGGTCCCCCCCCCCCCCCTCGTGTTTGAATATTGACGGTGATGCCGCTCAGCTGAGTTCCTGGCCCCTTATATCGAAAATAATGAAATTCCTCCTAGAGACTTCATAATGATCTTAAATTGTAGGAAATGTTATCCTGATCAAACTTTATAAATAAAACTGGTCAGAAATGGTGCCATCATATAGGAATTAGCCCTTCAATAATGTGATGGATGCATAAATTGATGTCAGGAAAGGATTTTGTCATTTTATCTGCGCTGTTGTATTTCGTAAAATCAATCAAGGTTTAAAAGCATAAACAATGAACATATTGATTGTAATATCCACAAAATATTATATTTACAGTTATAAATGATCAGTTTTGTTCAGTTGCAACAACAAACTACATATTTATTGATGCCAATGCTCAATAACGATTTCAAGAAAAGAAGTTTAGAATGACAAGTTTGCCAATGACCCGGTGTAGAGTTAATTAAGCACAATCTAACAATGAATTGCAACTCTCAACATTTGTAAATGTATATCTATTCTGTTACAAAGTACTCATAATCAGTAATTAGATATTCGCTTCCATTTCATTTTTAAAAGATGGAATTTTCATATGGTGTGAATTGGATACAAGTATTGTAGTGTAGCATTTGCAAATCCCTGTAATGCTTTAATCCATCGTTCTGCTGTTTCATTTACCACAGAAAGAGAATGGTTAGCTTCCCATAGCAGATGTGGCAAATTAAGCCAACCAGAATCAACCCAATGAGATCAAATATGAACACTACCCGAAAAACCCTAAAAACTCTGGACTTGCATTGGCCTGAACAGTGAACAAGTATGTGCCCAGGAAAAGTTGGTTTTCCAACTGGATACGCTATTGGCCTTACACATGCCTGTAGTGCTGCTAATAGTGTTTAACATCATCTTTATAGATTTGTCTAAAAGACTTAATACTGCACAATATGGACTTTTATATCAAGGAAACTTCCAGGGTGAATAAAAACATAGATTTTTAAAATGTTTGGTCTCTTTAACATGAAGTGTGCATGGTAAAGAACTCCAGGGTGTCACATAGAAAAAGCCTAATTGGAAGTGGGGTGGGGCATTAGCTCTTGGCCTGACTACATCCCCACCAAGATAGTGCACTCTCAGTTTCCACAATTCCCTATAATCCTCACAAGGAAATGTCCTAGCCAATAGTTCCTGCTCTCCCACATTAAAACCTGATTAGGTTGATGCCTTAGCAATGTCATTGGGTGCTAATTGTCATGTGCGCTTTCTCAAAGCTTCAAGTTATCTTTTGGTAAATTTTTAAGCTCATCTCAGAATTTCTCAAAAAAAAAGAATCAGTTGGGCATGATGTGTCTCATCACATGTTTGATGTGGAGCTCACAAACATGAACAAGGTAGACAGGCGTGATCTGTGTAACAGTCAAATGGAATTGCAACTTCTAATCTTCGTCCAGTGTTCGATGCAGTTGTATCCCAACACGTGCCAATGATTGTCTATCGCGGTATCTCCCGTTGCTGTAGAGAAGCATCCAGTCATTTGCCATCACCTGACCTCTGCAAAACTCCACACTGCATGAAAATTCCACCTTTCTTGAAAAAGTAAATGGAAGAGAATATCTAGTTACTGATTATGAGTACTTTGTAACAAAATAAATATACATTTATTGAAAATGCTGAGAGTTGCAATTCATTGTTAGATTGTGCTTAATTAACTCTACATCTGATCATTTGCAAACTTGTCATTCTAAACTTCTTTTCTTGAAATCTTTATTGAGCATCTCACAAAACCAGGCCAGCTTGATCCGAGAAAAAAGTTGAAAAACGAAACGTTCCAAATGCACATAAACTGTGAATTTTATGTATGACGTGAAATTTAGTGAACTCACCTTGGAGAGGTCACTAAATTTCACGTCATGCGTTAAATTCACGGATTGTCTGTATAAGTAGGCTTCTAGCTGTAATGATATTTGTTATCTTATGTATTGGTGTTGTAAGACCTTGGCGTGCGTTAGCAGGTGCTAACAATATCCGCCCAGCCTCGTTGTCATTAATAAAGTATTCTTAAAACATGGTGGCAGCGGGAAAATGATTTATTAAGGATTTATCTCTATAAACAGTCTATAAACAGTCTGGATACGCTAAAATGAGTGAGGAACGAGGTAACAGTGGTGCTGATAACACTGGTGCTAGTTCGGATGCTAATGGTGGTGCAAATAATGCAGTAATCCAAGTGAACAACCAGATTCATGTGTCTCCTCCCACGCTCACTGAAATCAATCCCGAAACATGGAGCATATTCAAACAACAATTCGAATATTACGCCACAATAACAGATCTCAACAAAAGAGACAAAGGGTATCAAGTAGTTAGTTTCTTCATAGCGTTGGTACACAAGCTCTAAAAGTGTACAATTCTCTCAAATTTGCACCCACGGGACCTGCAAATAATCCCCCTGCGGAATATAAGAATGACTTAGAAACTATCACACGTAAATTCGAAGAACATATCATTGGGCAAGTCAACGAAACGTACGAAAGATACAGGTTCAACAAGAGAGATCAAGGAAGTGAGGAGCCAATCGAAAATTATGTTACTGTCCTTAGAGAATTGGTCAAAAAATGCAATTACGGTGAACTAACTGACTCTGACCAAAGACCGTATCATCCTAGGGATTAGGGACAACAACACTAGAAAAAAACTTCTACAAATTAGAGGGTCCACACTCAATCAGACCATTGACATATGCCGCAGTGCTGAAATGACGAGTCAACAATTAAAAAGTATTGATGCCAACAGTGATACAGTGAGCAAAATTATGCCAAAAAATCACGAGATTCATCTCACAAACAACGGAGCAAAACAAAGTATAACTCGAAGACGTCAAATGAGAAACCACATTCTCCTAGTACCTCGAAAGATACTGAGGTGATGCCTTGTCTATTCTGCGACACTTCTCACATCATGAATCGTAAATATTGCCCTGCTTGGGGTAAACGTTGCTCTAAGTGGAACCGAAAAACCCCACTTTGCTGTAAAGTGCAAGACTATCTCTAAGATCAACGAAGACACTGAAGATAATGAAGATACTGAAGATACTGATGATATGTGCACTCTTCATGAACTCTCTAATGATGCTGACACATACTGAACAAAGTCTCTAACTCTAAAACTGCTAAGGAGAGAAGGACGTATGTGCAATGCGCTTGATTAATGATGAACCAGTAAAATGTCTCCTAGACACTGGCGCAACCACAAACGTCCTACCTGCTTGATACTTAAAAGCAAAAGAATTATACGACAAACCTACGACTCTTATAACCTGGAACAACTCTAATGTCAACACGATGGGCAAATGTAAAGTCAAAGTCAGGAACCCTGCAATCAAAAAGAAATACTTGATTGAATTCAAAGTTGTTAAGCAACAACTGTGTCCTATACTTGGCAAAACTACATGTGAACGTATGAACCTTATCCACATCAACTATGAATCATTCCATATTGCTAAAGTGAAAGCCTCTGATGTGCCTGAAGAAAAATTCAAAGAAGTATTTGACAACTGTAGTATTGGAACACTACCAGATGATACAGTTCACATCAAGTGCAAACTGAATACTATGCCGAAGGTATGCCTGCTAGAAGAGAACCAATTGCACTCAGAGTAAGAATAAAGAAAGAGCTCTCCAGACTCTGTGACTTAGGTGTGCTCGCTCCAGTCTCTGAGCCGACCAGCTGGGTAAACCAAATGGTTGTATAAGAAAAAAAGGATGGAAGCTTGAGAATCTGCCTGGATCCAAGACAACTGAATAATGCAATTGAAGTTGATCGCTGTACTCTACCCACTCTTGAAGAGGTGCTTCCACAGTTAAATGGAGCAACCACATTTACAAAGCTTGATTTAAGAAATGGGTACTGGCATGTAAAACTCAACGAAGAGTCCATTATCCTCACTACACCTTTGACACAGGCCATGGAAAATTTAGATGGCTCAGACTACCCTTCGGTCTGAATATCTCCAGTTTTGTATTACAACAAAGATTCAATTTAATTCTTAGTGACTTAAATGGTGTAGTGTGTGTTGCAGATGACATAATTGTGTACGGAAAAGATGTCAAAGAACACGATGCCAATCTATCTCGGTTACTATGCAAATGTGCAGAAGTTGGGGTGAAGCTCAACAAAGAGAAATCTGAAATTAGAATGAAAGGAATTGATTTCCTTGGGCACCGAATCACCAGTGATAGTCTACAAATACACAAGTCCAAGGTTGATGGAATTATGAACATGCCCAAACCAACTTCAAAAGATGAAGTTAGGTCTCTATTAGGCACAGTCAACTATCTGACAAGATTTCTACCAAATCCGGCTCATGTTATTGAACCTATTGGGCAACTTATTCAAGATAGAGTAATATTCATATGGGGGAAAGAACAAGAGAAAGCCTGGAAAGAAGCCCTGAAACTGATAACCACAGCCCATGTATTGGCATATTATAACCCAGAAGAAGAGCTTATTCTTCAATGTGATGCCTCGTCTCGAGCTTTAGGTGCAGTGCTCATGCAAAGAGGATGACCATTTGCATACAAGAGTCGTACACTCACAGATACCAAGACCCGATATGCACCTATTGAAAAGGAGATGTTAGCAGTTGCATGGGGACTGGTGCTTTGCAATATACGTATGGAAAGAAAGTTCATGTCCACAGTGACCATAAGCCGTTGGAGGCCATCACAAAGAAACCGATGTCAAAAGCACCAAGAAGATTGCAATCTTTACTCCTCAGAACTCAAAATTATGATTGTGAGATCAAGTGGGTGAGAGGAAAAGACCAACACATTGCTGACATGCTATCTAGAGCATGTAATAACCCAGAATTATCGCAAAGTGATAAAGAAGAATATGTGAACATGTGCAAATACTTGCCAATGAGTGACAAAAAATTAGAGACAATACGAAACGAGACAGAAAATGACACTAGTTTGCACAAGTTGAAAAAGACTTTAGCTGAAGGATGACCAAGCAGAGAAGAAACTCCAGCTGAAATTATGCAGTATTATAGTTTTGCTGACGAATTATGTCTACAAGATGGCATCATATTCAAAGGTGACCGTGTAATAATTCCCAAAACTATGAGGAACACTATGCTCAAAGAAATCCACACTGCTCATGGAGGTCAGCAAGCGTGCCTACAGAGAGCCAGAGAAAGCATATACTGGCCTGCAATGACGCCAGAAATCAAAGAATAAGTATCAAAGTGTGAAATTTGCCGCAAATATGAGAATGCTAATCAAAGAGAAACTCTAATGACACATGAAGTTCCGGAGTGGCCTTGGCAAAAAATTGGTGTTGATGAAATGGAATTGAATGGAAAACACTACTTGATCACTGTAGATTATTTCAGCAATTTCTGGGAAATTGATAAGCTCAAACGCAGAACTACAAATGAAATATCGAAACTAAAAGCTCACTTTGCAAGATATGGAATTCCATGTAACCTAGTTTCTGACAATGCTGCTCAATTCACATCAGAAGCATTGCAGAAGTTCATGACAAAGTATGATGGTGAACACACCACGTCGTCTCCACATTACGCAAAATCCAATGGTATGGCTGAATCTGCAGTGAAAACTGCTAAACGAATAATAACAAAAGCCAATGAAGATGGAGAAGACGTGATGAATGCTGTGTTACATTACAGAAACACACCAAGCTCAAGAGCTCAAAGAAAGTCCAGCTCAACGCTTTCTTGGAAGGAGAACAAGAACATCCGTACCCATAACATCAAAACTCCTGAGACCCAAAGGCAAAGACATGGATATAGAGAACCTCAACCTCAAGCTTGTAAGACCTTGGCGTGCGTTAGCAGGTGCTAGCAATATCTGCCCAGCCTCGTTGCCATTAATAAAGTATTCTTAAAACACTAGCCAGATTTAGCGATTGGTGCTCTAAGTATATAGATCACCAGTCACCAAAACCGGCCATGCACATAAACCGTGAATTTACGTTTGCCGTATGAATTTAGTGACTTCTATAACAGGGAGTTCACATCATATGTAAGATTCACGGATTGTGTGAATGGCCGAACTGTGCGATTGATGCTCTATAAAGACCATTAGCGGCAATTTATTTTCACATCTGATGTCTGGACTAATTTTTTTGATATACACGATAACGCTGCACACATTGCGTCAGGGCTAATTCTTTATACACGATAAACTCGAGATGGTGATATAACAGCGCCCAGCAAAGCACCAGTTGACTGCCAGTGAACTTATACGTACAGTACTGTATGCGTATAAGGACCACAGAAATAGTAGAAATATGTATTGGCATCGGTCGTTTTTCTCTGAGTATGGGTAATTTCCAAAAATTACTGGTTATCCAGTAAAAGGAATACCCATATATATTTATATACATAATTCTTTGCATCACAACACATTTTTTTCCCACTTACATTGACAGTTTCACCTACTAGCTGTTGGCATCGTTGGAATGACCCTTCTGCACATGACAGGAGGTCAGTCCTGCCGATTCCGGCCGAAAACCGAATCGTAAACTCGTGAGAGTTGGTGGCCCCCCTCATCACGGTTCATGACCTGCCTGTACGTTCGGATATGCACTGCCTCTTTGATTGTCCTTGTCTTCCAGTCACTCTCCCTGTCTATTACACTTGCACCTATATCGTGATTGTGTTGGTTCACGTGGTCCGAATACCTATAGTTTACATGACACATATTCGAAGAAATTTCTGAAAACATTGGAATTCCTATATTGAGTGTGGTTTACATTTTATCATATAGAAAAAGTAGTAAAATTCAATGTCAACCGTTGGGTGGTTGAACATGTGCTAGCTAGGTGTTACATCGGTCAGGGCTACATACATGTACATAACCATCTTCCTTTGCCTGTTGAAGTTCAAATATGTTATTGTTTAGGTGTAAGACTTCTAAAATAAAGGAATAATAAGATTGAAAGTACATTGTACTTTATTTTGACACTGAGGGTTATATGCAGTAGTTTCCCATTTTACTTATAAAAGCCGAATTTAGGACACAAAAAAAAATTATGATCTCTATTATCAGCCATGTTAGTGTGGTCATTAAAATGCGCAGTAAATCTTTCAATATTTATGGCTTCTTTATTTCTCTAATCATCCCAAATTCGAGAATATAGCGAAATTAAATTGTACGCAAATTTTTTATGAAATACATGATCGATAGATATATTTATATATCGTTTCAGGCTTAGGCAGTGTAGGAAATTTCTCCAAAATAAGTACTAGACACCTGGACTGGCAGGTTGAAAAACTTACAGGCCCTAGTGAACTCTTACCAACCCTGGCAATGAGTGCCAATGGGACTCAATATCTACAGGGGTCCGGGTGCATTCCACCCCGTAAATTTTTGGACATATATTAAAAAAAGGAGCCATTTGGCAGACTTTGAGATTATATTTGATGTTATGACAAAAGTATGTTAAAATACGAGGTCATAAAGCTGCCTGACAACCGGGCAGGTAAGTCTGAAGACCAGCAGGCCCAATAGTAAACTTGCCAGCCTCAAGCTACCGGGCAGGCAGCCATTTCCAACGCTGGCTTAGGCGAGACAAGTCAGTTTCACATCCGGGGTTTCACAATTCTTTAGAGCACTCATCAGATTCATGTGTATCCAATACAATTATAGACGCCATCCTCATTCATTTATTTTCTCTTTCAAAATCTTTAGACTTACATGTACTTTATGAATATTTTGAAAAAATTTCAGCATTTGGTCTCCTTGAGACTCCAGATTGCACGAGTAGTAGTGGAGGGGATGGCAGCCATGTTGGCTTTTCCTCCAGCTCTGATACTAAACGTCCTTGTGCCACAACGCTGCTAGCAAACATTGCAAGGTAAAGTTTATTTCCTCCTGATGATTTAGATTTTTTTAAATTACATATTACATGCCTCAAGTTCAATTAAAGAGGGTTAGAGGTCATTCATTTTTAATAAAAGATGGAACAAGTTTTATTATGTGCATGTGATTTTTAGTCGGTACGGTGGTGGCTGCTCATCTCTGTTGGTGACCCCGGCTCTTGGCCGTGGTCGTGATGACGACAGTGGCAGCTCCAGCAGTGTGGACAACACGCCGGCAGCGTCGATCATATCAGAAAGCAGGAGGAGCACCAGGTTGGGATACAAACGCAGGGCTGTAAGGGAAGGTTTGCCAGCTGGACTGAGCTGGTGGCCAGGATTTGTCACAATGCCCAGATTAAATATGTTTTATTATCTACTTTGAAAAACTTCAAACTTGTAATGAAGAGAATTACTACTATATATGATAACCTTAGTGGCCTAGATCCACAAGAATTTAAGTGCATTCAATGTTGAAATGCTAGCTGTCTATACTTATATCTCATAGCGCAGGGTCAAGATTAGGTGGAAAAGTGCTACTTGTCAGCAGGACTAGTAACCCTGAAATATCTACTTGTCCTGCAAGAATTATAATTATACTAGTCTTTCCTGCACAAACTCTATACCTGTATGCCAAATTGACCAGAATTGCCACTAGTCAAAAGGATGAGTTGCTAAAACTTCTATTAAACTCGTCCTCCACAAGATTTTACTAGCCATACGTAGCTAATCATGACCCTGATATAGTTTTAAAACCGCATGTTAATTGATATTTATTTTGTAATATATGTACTTATAACTTTTGTAACAATTCTTTCAGTTCATCACTGTTGGAAACTCCCAACATCAATCCTGCCATCGGGTTTAGGAAAACACCACTTACAAAAGTGTCTTCTCTGCTGTCAACACCGGCCACTAGAACGCCTGCCTCAAGGACACCTGGATCCAGGACCTCGGGATCCAGGACTCCAGCCTCACGCAGAACACCTCTAACAGGACCCAGCTCCACCACATCTGGCTCTGATCAACCGTCACTCATCGTAGGCAAGTGTAGCCAAATTACATGTTATACATGTAGATGTTGTGTGTTGTATTGCATGAACGTCGATTGTGGTGCAGTTATTGTATCATGTTTTGTTGGCATTTATAGTGTTTTGGTTCAGTTGTTTTGATTACATGGTGAGATGTGTTGCAGCATTACTGGAGGGTCGTGGGCAGATGAAGTATGAGACTGGGCTGGCATGTATTGACCTCAAGCGGCCTGTACTCATACTGTCACAGTTTTCAGACGACCAGGCATATGTGAAGGTGCTCAGCAAACTACACTACCTCAGACCACTGGAGGTAGGTTGTGAACACTAACTAATTATTAGTGTCCAGTATCGCATATACTACTTGTGACAATGTGCTTTCTAGGTCTATGTGAAGTTTGATTTGCTGGTGGGTTGGATATTTAGCATAGTGGTCCAGATATAAAATATATCATGAATACATTGAAAAGCATTAGATATAGGAAAAGTCAATCCATGTCATGCCCATGGTAGCGGGGCTATGTTTTTGTAGAGACTTGGGCCTCTTATCATATATTTGTTTCATGCTGTTTACTTTTGAGAGTAATGATAATTTGTTCATTTTATTATCTGTAAAGGATCTGAGTTTTCTTTAAAGCATGAATTATTTTCTGTGGTTGCAGATTGTGATGCCAAACACAGCATGTGAAGGTCCTTCGAAGACACGCCTCTTCAGCCTCATAAATGAGACTTTTTCTGAAGCTCATCTGGCTACTGTGTCGAGGAACTACTTTGATAATGAAAAAGGTACGCATTGTGTTGATTCTACAATCTAGCAATCACTCTCAAAAACGAAGAAGGGTATTGATTATAGTGAAACAATGCCAGTATAGATATGGTAGTAGATTTATGATTGTTCTTGTTTGATTTTTCTATCATGAAAGAAAGCTTATTCAATGAAATTAATTTTCTGTAGGGTTACAGTATGTGAAGAAACTAGTTCTACAAGAATTTAATTCTGTTGAAATTGCAGTGAAAGCAAAGTATGTATTACATTGTTCTTTGTAATCTATTGCGTCTATTACTTTAATGCATAATTGTACAGAGAACATGCACAACTAAAATAGCATGTTTCATTATACACTTAGATTCCTTTGCCTGTCAGCCACTGCCGCTTTAATCAAATACGTTGAGTTTATTCAAAATATGATGTTTGCTCCAAATTCTCTGAAGATTGTGTTTAAAGGAATAGAGCAGACCACGAGGATAGGTAATTTCAATTTACTGACAATTCCCTTTTGCTATCACAGTATTACAGTTTGATTTATAGTTATACTATAAATTGATTCTAGTTGCAGTGTTGATATGTAATTCTGGAAATGGTATTTGTAATAACATGCAGCTACATTTTCACCCACTCTCCAAAATAGTTTTTTAGTTGTATATTAAAGAATCATTCTGTGGCCACCAATTTTATTTAGGCTTTCAAGTTATGATATTCTTTAATTTTCGTAAAAGATCTAAGAGATTTTGAGAGAGAATATGTGTTTTGGTCCTTTTTTCTGAAGCGTGAGGGTGGGTATAAGGGAGGTATTAAGGCAGGGGTAGAAGGCGGGTTAGGAGAAAACTCAGGTTGGGAGTTTGAGTCAGGGTTATGAGTCTTACAAAAGTTTTAATTGAACATCTGGTCTCTCTTTCATCACTGGTCTAATTATTAATGTTGACCTACTGATGTTTGAATGTATGTTTGAATGTGTCAATCCATTCTTTTTTTGCTAGACATGGCCACTGTGCTGAACCTGGAGCTGCTACAGAATAGTGTGGACGCCAAGTCTCCGCATTCGCTGTTTGGCACGGTGAATGGCACCAAGACCCGCATGGGGGCGAGGCTTCTCCGCTCCAACCTTTTACAGCCACCCAATAGTATGTACAAGAAACATAGATTGCTAGTTCCAACGTAAACACAGTTAAACTATCTTCTCAGCTCAATGCTTAATGAATGCACACAAAATCAAAGTTCTCACAGTGCAATATGAAAACTCCCCCAAAACACGTGCGTGAAAGTGCCCATAAGCTGGCCTCATCTGCTTACAGACGTGGCAGTGATCCGTCACCGTCAGGACGTGGTGGCGGAGCTGTGCGAGCGTGAGGATGTTATGTACGCACTGCAGGCCGTCGTGGCTCGCTTCATTGACACTGACTACCTGCTCGCCAAGTTCGTGCAGGTGAGCGGAGCTCCAAATTCTTGTACGGTTGAAACTTGTTTGAGCACAACTTGAAGGGATTTAGCAGTCACTTTAGCAGTCACTTCTGAAGTTAAAAAGGCTCCAACCTACCACTGTTGTTACTAATATGTGAATTGCTCATCTCTACCGTTGAAGCAGCTTACTCTTGTGCTGGACACTGGAAATGCAATTTTGAAGATATGTGTAATGCCTCCAAAATAGTTTACAAATATGTGTGTTTTATAAGTTTATATAGTCGTTTTTGGATGAAAATCACTATTCAATGATTTGCAATGAAATGAGAAAAATTTTAGGAAAAATGGGATATAATGTTTTCTCATCACCGCTGTTGCAGATCCCAAAGCAGGAGACGCTGCAGACGGCAGACGTTGCTATCGGCAACATCATCATGCTGAAGCACACTGTGGAGCTGACGCGGCCTCTCGGCGCCGCGCTGGCAGACTGTAACAACGATCTGTTCCGGGCCTACGCTCAGGTGTGCATTGACTAGATCTTAGAGGAGAAAATAAAGAAATGATTTGAGATTTTAATATAACGAGGTTCTTTGTTTCTTAAACTAACCTTTTAAAAGATTTCTGTACGATGAAATTTATATAGCTGTTTGATAGATTAATACCATAGACAGGAATGTGTAAGATAATGAAATATTGTACTGACATATGTACCAGTTTATGGAGGACGAGCGCTTTGGAGCGATGCTGGAGAAGATCAACACAGTGATCCAAGACGACACCAAGTACATGAAGGGGGCACTGAGCATGAGGACACAGAAGTGCTTTGCCATCAAGGTTTGTGATACAGAAGTGCAAAGACATTAAATAAGCTTTGGCTCATGACATCTAAAGTGTATGATAGAATTTGCATGTTTATTCCAATGTTTATGCAATGAGTAGCGAAAATATTTTATATATAAAAAAGTGAAAACGCGACAGAAAGAAAAGTTTTTAAATGAATTTTAAAA
Organism: Streblospio benedicti; assembly: GCA_019095985.1. Lineage (NCBI taxonomy): Eukaryota > Metazoa > Annelida > Polychaeta > Spionida > Spionidae > Streblospio > Streblospio benedicti. The sequence goes on along the minus strand of CM032664.1, from coordinate 13,982,354 downwards.
AGGAGGTATTAGTGTGTATACCGTATTCCCGCGCATATAAGCCCATGGGCTGAACATCGAAGATGGGATTAATGTTTGAATATGAGCCCATGAGCCAATAAGTAAGACTAAAAATCATTTTCCCTGCCCCCAAAATGATGAAAATTGATAGTTATGTGCACCCTGATCCCAGACAAGTGACCAAAGACACGTGAAAACAACATAGCACACCTAAAGAAATCCTGTACTCGTATGCGTACACATACCATGAACATGCTTTGGGCAATATTAGAAGCTCCAACACGTTTCACTATTTTCCATCAATGGTTCAGAATGAAGATCGATATAAACCATCGACGGGAGCTTGAACCAATGTTTGTAGGTATATGTTTGTGTTGATCTACAGCTAGAATACACCTAAAGTGAAAATAAATAAATAACATATTTTTATAACAAATCTTACCGGCACCATTCTTGTTGCTAATGATATACGATGCTCTAGGAGCTTTACACAACGCAACCTCGTTATAATTATAAATGTATACACAAATCAAAACGGACTCACCTTGATCACTAAATGCTTTCGGTTTATCTCTAGTGCGTGAGTATGATTTATAATGGTGAACTTTCGGAGTTCAAATATTTATTAAATTAGGTTTGTACGATGTTACCATTATGAAAATTCTTGTGACAATGATGAATCGTGCACGCTGTCAAAAGTCCGGGCACTTATCATCGCCCGTGTAGGTAGACTAGTACCGTACAGTAACACGTAAGAACCCGTGGTTAAGAAACTTGGTGGCTCTAAATAGTCAAAATCCTATGCTTATTCATCGATAAGAGGGGGTGGGCGCAGTGTTCGAATATACGCTTGTATACGGCTTGTAAGTGGGAACTTTTTCCATTTTCAAAAGGTCCAAAAAGTACTGTTTTTCGATTATAAGCCCATGGGCTTTAATGTGTGGGAATACGGTACATGTATGAAATATTTTGTGTGAAGTCAACATTTTTTTAAAATTATGTTTGTAGAATTATTTCATGTTAGTTAGAGCTTTGTTTACATTTGTCATACATTTTGTAGCCCAAAATAAATGGTAAGTTTTATTACTTTTATGTTTGGTTGATGACTTTATCCCCATTACTTAAGATCTTAATTAGATTATTCTTGAGTTATTTGCATTCGGGTTTGGGAGATAATTTATTACTAAATACTAAAAAAGGCAATTTTAAGGAGTAAGAATGTTTGATTTAAGAACATAACATTAAATAGAAAATTGTAAAACTCCAATTTTAATTTGCTGGCATGATTGAATTTGCAGAACTGAAATATGCATGTACAGTGCATGTGCTTTCATGAATATGAAACCTATAAAATAAATCTCAAATTAAATTTCAATCAATATATCTTCATTTCAGGTTTATTAGATGTAGCAAGAAAAACGTACACAGAGCTTATTGATGATATTGCTGGTAAAGTCTTACTTCATTACAATAGAGAAATATTTTGTAATGGAATATTTAAACTGAGTTTTTATTATATTAAATATATATATTTTTTCCTTCTTACCTGCAGTTTACCATTTAAACTATATTAAATGAGTTTCTATTGTTTTTCTTTTCTAAAGTAAATGATAGCATCAATCAATCAGATAATCACACAATCATTCAATCAATCTCTTCCTCTTTTTTTTTTTTGATTCTGATTGCAATCCATTTCATTTCCTCTCGTGTATACAGGCAAAATATCTTCTCAGTTTGAGATTTTCTGATGAATTCACACTCATGCAAGTACACTTGGGAGTAACTATGTCAGTGTGGAGGTCCAATCTTCAAATTACTAATTTAGCTCATATGGAGACCAATAGGATGAGAAGTACATGTAGTCCTAAATAGACACAACAAATGAATCTGTTGTTATTGCTACCATAGACATCCAAACTCACCTGATCACTGCTATTGTACGTTCATACTCGTGAACCTTTCCTTATGAATAAATACTTAAGTTTAGATCATATTTGAAAAAAATCAATGCAGTGCAATTAAAGGGTTAATTTACAGCATTTGTTTACTCTAATTAAATATATAGAACGATGCAAATAGTTTACTACACTATTGCCATTCTTATTCTGATTTGCCTCATTTGCATTGGCAGCATACTCTGCATACTGTGATGGCTTGATGTTACTAAAGCTACTGTTGTCGCGGCAGACATCATCAGTGAGCTGAGTGACGAGCATGGGCTTCCACTCAAGATGACATACACACAGCAGCGTGGTTTCCACGTCACTCTGACAGCGGCGTCATGCCAACAAGTGACCCCTGATACCCTGGCCGAGGCCGGCTTCATCAAGGTGACCAAGACACGCAACCAGTACAGCTTCACCAACCACACGCTGGTCAGTATTAATACCTGTTATTTGACATGATAGGTGTTTCGTGACCTATCTCCAAATTTAATATCAAAATGTTTAGGTATTAGAAAATTATATTGTAAGATGAATAAGTGAAATCTTGAGAATGGATGGGTTGGAACATTTGGTAGTAACAATCACATAATGTTAACATTTGGCATTCCTGCATTGATCATGTATATTGTTTGAACAGTAGGATCTACAACTGTAGTGGTTATGATTTCATAGCTACTATTTCAAAAGAATGATATGGCTCTTTCACCATAGAAATAATGATTTAACTTGCGAACATCACTTGTTATTTTAATTCTGCATTATAGATTGGCTTCAATGATCGCATCAAGGGAGTGGTTAATGAGATCTTCATGCTGACAAATATGTAAGTGACATTGCATCAATAATTTTTCTATTGAATTTCCCAACTGATATTCAAAGATACATGATGATGATGATGATGTACATGTAATATAATGCAAGTTTTGTCATTTCGTTGTTCTGTATCAGTGATGATTTGTTAGATCAAAATTCATAATCAAAATTGTTGATTAAACTTTTCCATATTTCAAAGAATGTTAATTGAATAAATAAGTGTCCCAACTATTTAAATTTGACTGCCTCAGCGTGGTAAAGGAACTGCAGAAGGAACTGATAGAGAAGTTCGGCTGCATGTACCAGCTCAGCGAATGCGTAGCCATGATTGACATGCTTGTCGCTTTTGCACTTAACAGCACCCTCACAGATAGTGGTGAGTACCAATAACAAGGGTAAACCCCAAAATGCATGGTGTTCATTGATCATTTGTTACAAGTAATTGAATATTTAGTAAATTGTAAGGTTATAATCCACTGTAGAACTTGTCTTAATTGAAATTTATTATAAAAAACAACAAGAGAGAAGTGATTTCAATGCGTCTTTATTTGCATTTATGTTTCCAAGACAAAACAGTTGACAGACCACAATTTTAAAATGTTTTGCGCCTTACGATAAGCTGTTGTTTCTCATAAATTGTCATGGACCAGTGCATCCTGTAAGGAGGCAGTTACACTGTATATTATCTAAGACAGGAGGTGGCAACGACAGACATCAATAGATAGTTAACTCAATGTTAAGCGAGGGGCACATTTGGCCTTGCGGGCATGTTTGCCGCAAGGCGTTTGAGTTCTGCGGTGTCTACGGCGTTTTCCGCATACTGTGTCAACCCTGTAGTTATGGGCACATTTTTCATGGCCTCCATGCGTTATGAGTGCGTCGGCAGTGGGAGTGATTTTTTTGAGGTGGTCGTGAGATCAACATGTTACATGATCAACATGTCGAAACTGTTACGTTATACGTACATAACATATGAGTATCACTTTAACGTAAAGTATTCTAAATGGGCCAAAGTTCATATCGTCACATCAAATGTATCTCCTGGTCTAAAGACTATTAGATTAGTATTAGCCCACAAACTCTTAAAATCTGCTATCTTAATGGTGTATAGTGATGTTCAATCAATAAGCATCTAAGCATCTAACAGTAAAAGGAAATAATGACCAGCTATAAAGGGATTCTGTGAGTAAGTATATTTTTGTGTGTTGTATATATTAAATTCTGTAAGTAGGTAAATGTTTAGAACTGTGTACTGTGTAGAGAGTATTTACATAATCTATGGGATAAGGTTTTCCATTGCAATGTACAGTATTCTAAAAATGAATTGAAATAAATTCTATTGAGTTTAAAAAGGAGACTTAACTTTGAGTGACAAAAATTAACCCTCTAGTTCTCCAAAAATCTGCTGGAAGCCTGCATGCCCAAAATTTGAACTTGATGGGAGTGAACAAAAATTCTGCAGTATCCGAAATTTCAACAGTAGATTTGTAATGTAAACTATCAGGAAGAGAAATGGTTACTTGTTAGAGTTTAATAAATTCGATTTATCAGAGTTGGATATTTTATGGTGAAACTACTTGTAGAGCTGAACAATTTATTATACACTAAGAACATGGAAACCGAAAGTTATCTTGCTGAGTGCACTATGAAACGTTTTAAAATAACTCATCAGAAACTTGTTTTTCATTATGATGTATATCATTGGTGATAGTGTTTTAGAAAATGGTGTTCTTATATTATTTATGAATAAGGTGAACTGTAACATTAATCATTTACTTGGTTCTGTATTCATTTATGTATTCAAAATACCAATATTTTGAATAAAGTGTTGAACTTATACATTTTAATAACAAGTTTAAGACCTGTTCATTATAGATATACATATACACATAACTAATCCTCAAAGTATATTGGTCAATGGAAATATAAATATCCTATAGTTTCATTTTGTAAATTTTAGTGGTCTAATTATTGTGTTGCAAGGATAATTAATCATGAGATATGATTCATACATACAAGCTTTTATGGTGTTAAATGTGTTAAAGGGTGCATTCAGCCTGTGTTTTGTTGGGTTTGCAGGTGACCTATGATTCACCATCATCTTTGCTGGGCATCTTTGCAATCTGGTAACAGCAATGTTGCAGGTTATTATGGTCAAAAGCTAATAACAGAAAGATCAGGATGACGGAATACTATTTTGATATGTATATATAATTATTACAAAATGAAAATTTTATGGATATGATGTTTCAATAAATCCTTTATCTGTAGTCTGAAAGTCCCAAATGTGCTTACCAGAATTTTTATTGTTTGTAAGAAATGAGAAATACACAGGGTAAGGAGGAAATGATTCTGTTTTTTCAAATAATGTATAATGTCAAATAATATGACGAAACAATGTGGCAAATTCACATTTTAACACTGGCTAGAATAATGCAACTGATTCTTAATAAATATTGAGGACTGTCTTACCCTACTTTATTCTAATATAACTGATGATTGCATATATTACCTGATTGCATATCATCTCTTTTGCCACTTTAAACCTGGACAACTACATGTATAACAAGTCAGTGGTCCTCATTGGTGCAATGGTTAGGGCGTACAACCTCAAAACGTGATTTTCCTGCGTCGTAAGTTCGCGGCCCGGCCATGGCAGACTTAGTATCGCCAAAACCGTTACGTCGTACGTCTGCCACTGCATTGTCGATCTCCACACAGCCTGTTGCCTCAGTCGAGTATAATACTAGATGGTGGCGACACCAAGCGTGAGGTCCGGAAGCCTTGTTAAAAGGCATGCCCCGTGTAGAGTACATTCACCCCTCTGCACGTAAAAGAACTCACCTAGTTTGAAAACAATAGCTAGTGTAATTATCCCTCCACCCTGAGGCTCAGTTGGTCACCTAACCTGCCTCAGGAGATCCATGTACGAACACCACGTGACCTCCCTCTGCTATAATCATCACCAAGTTGATGGGTGCAGAGTATCCACACAAACAAACACAAACAAATAAACAATGCAGCCAATGCACCACCTTGATAATATAAAAACGCTATCCTCTCACACATCTATTCCAATCTTAGAATTTGTGATGAAAAATCCTCACAAATGTAACAGCTCCGGCTTTGCTGTCATATGTTGCTGTGTCATGTATAGCTATTTTACGAACGTGTGCACAAACACTTTTTAAAGTAATTCTACATTTGCCGCCCCCTGACCTCATAGGCCACATCCGTGTTTTGTTGAAGAATTTTTCTTTCAAGAGGAACCTTATAGTTAAAGAGTCAGGTCTGCGCTGATATAATAGGACATCTAATATGCTACGAAATGATGCTTAGAGCATATTTCTAGGCCAAATATGAAGGTGAAAAAGTTTTTTTTTAATGAAGGTATTGTCTGGCTTCTTGCATGGCATTCACAACAATCACCACTACAGTGGCCGCTAATTTTTTATTGTTGGTTACTGTTATGATGAAGGGATTGAAAGGTATAGAAATCATTTCCAAATTAAGTGCATTTTGAAATGATTTATGATTTATTGAATTTGGGTACATCATTGTATGTAATTAAGTCATTAGACTTACGTCTCCGAGTTAGGATAGGACTATATCACATACATACTATGTGATATAGTCCTAACCTGACTTGGAGACGTAAGTCTTAATTACATGCAAAGTGCATTTTATCTATTCTTAAGGTGTTGCATCTGTATACGGAAGCGGCTTTGTTGGTACTGATAATTTCATATGTATATCACTTATTTATGAATTCTTATGGACAGAGGCTATGTGAATAAGCTATTACCACTACATATAAATTTGCTTTATGGCTGATCAGTATTGTATTGTTTATTTAGCTTACCTTGAATCACAGGCCTGAGTAAAAAACAGAGAAAGGTACATTATGATTATTCAAAATCCATGCTGACCCATTGGTAATTCTCAACAGAGGCAACTGCATCAATGGATTTGATCTTCTTTAGAAAGTGGCTTTGAAAAGAGTTCTGATTATTAGAATGAAAGCATTATTAATTTTCTTAAAAGACATGTTCCATAACTGACATACATTGGTGCAGTTGCCTTTGATTCTCAATTTGGCAAAATGAGATCTTGTGGAACCTTGAAGTGGTCATATAAACACGTATATTAATATAGTTTGCATAAAAGCTTTCATGTTACTGTATGTAAGCAGTATTGATACACAAGGTTTTAATGGTTTTTGTGAAGGCGAATGAACAAAGTAATAAAAAAGAGGATAAGATTTTAAGCAAGTAACATATAACGCAGATTAACCTGAAACTTGATTGCATATCAGGATTTTAAACATGCATTGACATAAGAGAGGAGCTTGAGTTGGAGGAATAGCAATACGATAACCTCAGACATCAACATCAAAATGAAAGCAAAACAGTGGATGAATTTTGTATTGTCGGTACTGTCATTACCGTTATGCCATTCGTGTACCCTTGGCATAAGCAAAGAGAATGAAGCAAATGCAAATAATGATTTCTTGACACTGAAATCGATGGGAATGATTTCTGTTACACTGATGATAAGAATACCATATGTCAATAAGACAACACAGGAAACTGAACTACTCTATCTGGATAATTATGCCAACGATACTGTGAATCCTGCACGTTGGATGTGGACTAAAAGTAGCGGGTTGTTTCTTATGAAACTACCGCTTGACCATGGTCTCCTCTCATTTGGCTTATTGAGTGCAGCAGCCGGACTTATCAATGTGGTTCTGAATGAGGACATCCCAGGCTGTGCAGACAGAGCGCCTACTGCAGACATCTACAATCAAGTCACTCGAATCCTGGTGGAAAATGTCACCTCCTGGTCTGAGTATGATCAGACCACAGGATTCACCAGTGCAGGGGGAGGTATCTGCCGCAGTGCGTATGTTGACACTCACATCATACCCGAGAGAAAAGTTGTGGCCTACAAGTGTTGCACCTTGGAGAAACTGACACATCAGTGGGTCTGTCAGACTTCTCATTCGAATGGCTGGATGACAGTTTGGTTTGGTCCTCTGGTGTTTATGGGCTGGGTGTATGTGACTGCTCTTTTTCATGGGGATTCTATACATTGAAACAGAACTCAAAATCTGAAAATTTCTCTCAAACGTATCAATGTAGAAAATGTTGTAAATAATATTGAATCTTCAGCAATGGTGCAGATTGAGAAAATGTCAGACAAATTAGTCGAAACACCCTCTGAGTTGATCTCTGTAAATGAACCAGCAAAATTAATGGACACTGTTGGCATTAGAAGATTAAAAACAACGAAGGATTGCAAAAAGGAGTTCGCATTATGATAATTGTTGGCATAATATTTGGATATTATGCTTATGTTGGTGGTAGCATATATTTCTATTATAATGATAGGTGGATCATATCACGTCTTGAAACTACACATGAGGTAATAATGAATATCTTTGGTCATACTGGCTGGATATTTGCCCATGAAGACCTATATGTAACACAGTATAGTAAATTTGAGTTAGGCCTAACATTTTTAATTCCCTTATTTGCACTT
>CM032664.1:13889435-13973951 GCA_019095985.1 Streblospio benedicti | reverse complement strand
AATTATGCCAACGATACTGTGAATCCTGCACGTTGGATGTGGACTAAAAGTAGCGGGTTGTTTCTTATGAAACTACCGCTTGACCATGGTCTCCTCTCATTTGGCTTATTGAGTGCAGCAGCCGGACTTATCAATGTGGTTCTGAATGAGGACATCCCAGGCTGTGCAGACAGAGCGCCTACTGCAGACATCTACAATCAAGTCACTCGAATCCTGGTGGAAAATGTCACCTCCTGGTCTGAGTATGATCAGACCACAGGATTCACCAGTGCAGGGGGAGGTATCTGCCGCAGTGCGTATGTTGACACTCACATCATACCCGAGAGAAAAGTTGTGGCCTACAAGTGTTGCACCTTGGAGAAACTGACACATCAGTGGGTCTGTCAGACTTCTCATTCGAATGGCTGGATGACAGTTTGGTTTGGTCCTCTGGTGTTTATGGGCTGGGTGTATGTGACTGCTCTTTTCATGGGATTCTATACATTGAAACAGAACTCAAAATCTGAAAATTCTCTCAAACGTATCAATGTAGAAAATGTTGTAAATAATATTGAATCTTCAGCAATGGTGCAGATTGAGAAAATGTCAGACAAATTAGTCGAAACACCCTCTGAGTTGATCTCTGTAAATGAACCAGCAAAATTAATGGACACTGTTGGCATTAGAAGATTAAAACAACGAAGGATTGCAAAAGGAGTTCGCATTATGATAATTGTTGGCATAATATTTGGATATTATGCTTATGTTGGTGGTAGCATATATTTCTATTATAATGATAGGTGGATCATATCACGTCTTGAAACTACACATGAGGTAATAATGAATATCTTTGGTCATACTGGCTGGATATTTGCCCATGAAGACCTATATGTAACACAGTACGCCAAATTTGAGTTAGGCCTAACATTTTTAATTCCCTTATTTGCACTTTATTTACATATATATTCAAAGACTCGTGAGCACAACGCTCGAGACAAGATTGATACGAATACCGAAAACAAAAGCCATGAACATGCACATAAATATCTTGACAATAATGAATCAGATATCCCAAACCCTTCAGCATTTGTCACATCACCGACTACTTCTCAAGCAGAGGATAAGATAACAAAGAACATGAGCAAAACAATTCAGTTTTTCAACTCTACTGGTAAGGCTGGTAAAATATTACAGGTGATATCCTTCGTTATTCTAGTTCTCTATGGTGTGTGCATTGCCAGTGTGTACGCTGTGTACATGGGCTATATGGTCACGTTAGGTTTCACAACATCATTGAACATCTTAGCAATGTGGGTATCACCAGCAGCAATGGGACTTTTTTACATCCAACTCACCTTCCGCACTCTTAAGGAAGCCTATATGGCGATCAAGATGAAGTTGTTTCAGGTCGCATCAACAGTTGTACCTCAGATGTTAGTGTCTCAAGATTCTGATGTCCTTTTACCAAGACATTTGGTGGAAGATTTCTTCTTAGCGTATGGAAAGAAAATGATCAACAGATACATCCTGAGAATTTTTATGGTCCTAGGTATGCTTTTGTTTCTGTTCATTGTACTTTTCTCATTGGAATCAGGTTTAGATGAGAAGACTAGCTCAGGAGCGATGAGTGCTAATATTGTTTTGCCTCATACCTTTTTAACAAAAGGTGCCGGAGGATTTAAGATACCGGATGTAGAGTTGAAAGTTCTCAGGAGACAAATGACGGATTTCCTCAAAAGCAGAGCAAATACTATTGTAAAATGGAAAGAAATAAAGAAAGATTTTTCTAAAAGCTTGGCAACGAAAGCAGCTTTGGGAAAGCTTATAAAAAATAAAGTGGCATCACATGAAGAGGGTGGAGATACATGTACGGTTGGACAATCAACACAAATGGAAAATGTACAATCGGAGGAAATTTCTCTTTCTTAGAGAAGCTAAAAATGATGTACATATCATGAGCATGTATATATACTCTTCTTGTTGATTGGCAATGGTGGAAAGTTAGGTCTTAATAGTCCATGTGTAAAAAAATATAGATGATTTACTGTAATTCTTGTTGCCGATTATGTTCGGTACATTTATATGATCAAAATTAAAGCATTATACAAAATTTCTGATGTAGGAATTTTTGTAACACACATTTGATTTTTAATATTTTTGTAATATCATTTCAAATTTTCATGATAAAATCAACTGAACATGAAAAAAAGTATTGCTTTTAGTACATCATTTGACTAAGCCAAACTGTTTGAACCTTAGATGACCTCGTATGACCTTCATTGTAAACAATGCACAGAAACAGCTGAACTAGTTAGGGCGGCCCATATCAGTTGTGGCCTGGCTTCAGGTTTTATACATGGACTACCTTAATCCATTTATGAATTTTTTTGTAGTTGTAATAATAAATAGATAAATGAGGTCTCGATAGTTCTCCTCAAATTTAAAATCTTTCTGGTTAAAGAAAAATCTGCTAAAAACTTTGAAGACCATTCAACTTTCAAAATCTGCTTTCTAATGGTTGTATTTGACTAATTAACAGTAGTAAGGGCAATTATATGTATGTTAAATGTTTGTTTTGTCAATATGCAGCACTTTCATCTATGATGAAAAGCTATAAGGGCACGGTAACTTGATTCTGTGAATGACGAAAAAATTGGCCGTAAAATTTTGAAGGAGAAGGTGGGAGAAGAAAAAGAAAAAAAGAACACACAGTCTACAGTGAACAAGAAGGGGGGAAATTAAAGATAGATAAATATCCGAAGTAAAGTATGGGAGTGAAGAATAAAAAAATATTCAATTCTTACTGTAATCAGGCTGTGTGTATTTCAATTACTAATTGTCAGCCTATTCTTTATTTAATATTATTTGATAGGTTTGGGTCAATGTGCTCTTCCACAGGAGGTGAAGGACATTGGGTGGTCAATTTCATGCATTCGCTCACTCTGGGTCCTATGGGTCACTTGATGATCACCAGGTCATAACAAAGCTCCAGATGCTACTCCCGCTGTATTAACCTCCTACGTTCCTCCATTTACCTGGTGCTAGCCCCTTGTTAGGTGGCGTTGAGGCTTGATTTGCTCCTTTGACCACTCTCGAAGGCTTTATCCAAGGGCCAATCATGGCTCTAGGGATCTGCGTCTTGGGGAGTGGTGCATGACTGCATGTGGCCCATCCGCACACAACAGCACTAGTCTGGAGAGAACATCAGATACACGTGTGTCTCGGGGACTGGGGAGGGAGGCAGTTATGCAATTCCGAGTATGGGCTGAAATAGCCTTACCCTAGCCCCAAACTTGTCTCCATCTATATATTATATATGTGCATATGTATGTATGATATATTATATATATAAAATGCTACAATTTTTGTGGCCAGACTTACCCCAATGTGCTTGATGGTGACTAGACTTATCATTATATATAAAAATTTACATGTGGAGACACGTTAACATCCCCTCCCCCAAAAAAATTTTTAAATTAAATTTCAAACTGTGGTTGATTATCATCCTGTTCTACATGATTTAAACATCGCTTGCCCTTTGGTCAAGCTGAGTTAAAATTCAAACGTTACTTGCCCCGATCCAATTTTACCTGCCCCGGTTTGACGAGGCTCTTAGTGAATAAGAGAATGATGTGTTATTAAACTCCTATTTGAGGTCTTTGAAAACTTTCGATATATTTCAAGATTAAGAACTGACTTCGTCAGAAGGAACCCTAAACGTAAAATAATAAATTATGTTACGATTGCCTTAGTTTCTCTTCTATTTCTTCTCATGTTTACGCATGTTACTAAAGAAACAAATTCTGTTGCTTCCAAATTTTATTCATCCTGTGCCTGAAGTTTTGGATTTACTTCTTGCTACATATTTTTTCTTCTCTGCTTAAACTACGCATTTTCACTAAGTTACCAGTACTAAAAAGAATTATCTTAACTCCGTGCATACACGTAGCATTTTAATAGATTATAGAGTTTATGTGGCTGTCTAAATGTGTTTGCACCTATGAGCCAATCAGCGTTATCGTTGTGCTGGAAATTTCAGGAAAACGCCGAACAAATCTGAATTTCTATCGAAAAGGAAAGTTTTAAAGATGGACATAAGTAATCCGTATCATGATGCAGAAACTATTATGATATTTTCTTTTTATATTTTTGTTAGTTTCTTTTGTAAGACAGGTGCTGTGTGTGTAAAATACTTTGTTATGATTCTGCAATAAATCTCAAATAGAAGATACATCAGTAGTTATGATTTTCTAGGAAACCATCATGAGCAGAAGATTACTACGAAATGTTTCAATTTATTGCGTTACTAGGAACTTTTATTTTTTCCTTTATTTATGAATTGATATTATCTGCACTTTATTTAGTATTGATTGTTTTTTAAAACTTCAAATGCATGTAAATTGTAGGAATTGACCACGAGATTGGAGTGTCAATGGGAAAATTGAGCATGCTGACGTCTGATTTACCCGAACGAAGTGAGGATAAATCAGACGTCAGCATGCTCAATTTTCCGATTGACACGACGATCGAGTGGTCAAATACCATTCTATCATGACTAAAATCCACACTAAACGAGTGTCTGATTCGTTTTTATTTTAAAATAAATCATATTATAAAGTTCTCATTGCAAGTCAATTTGTCAACTAGCGTGCTCAATTATACGATTGACTGCACGCGCGGAGACCACTACTATGGCACTATTCTAAACTTTTGCTCTCCTCTACACGGGACACGCCTTGCGACGTCAGCGGCTGTATCGATAATGTGACGAGTTTAGACTAGTGCCGTAGTAGTGGTCTCCGCGCGTGCAGTCAATCGTATAATTGAGAACGCTGGTTGACCAATCAGCGTTGGTTATTGGCGGTATTTTTGCACGGAATGATAGAATGAACAATTGAACACATATAACATTTTGAAGCAAGTTTTTCTAGATAATTATATCAATTTGTTATTAGCTCTTCGTTTTGATGATTTTGATGGTACGGAAGGCAAAGTAAAGTAAAATTCTCACTAATTGCTTCATAACAGCATTTTACTTACATTAACATGGAGATCATTTCAAACCATGCTAGAAGATTAGATAAGATTATTTTAAGTATATTACCTATACCTATGTCTTCCCGTCCTCTTATATTGATTTCGCAGAGAAGCTTTCATGTGAGTTTATGTAAGGTATATTGATCCACTAGCACCTCTTTTAAATATCTGCAAGGCTAGTCTCAACTGGTCTCAATAGAGAGGTGGTCTCTGTAACCTGTATGAATGTTCATTGTGATCTCTTTGTAGAAGTTTGGGACCTCGAGAAATGGTCTTATGAAGGTGGTCTTAATTGGAGGTTCTGCTGCACAAACTTTTATGGAGGTCTTTGAACAAAGAAAGACCAATTTAGAGGATCAAGAGTTTGAACAAGTATGAACATTGATTGCCAACTTAGGCAAATATTAGCTTGAAAAAGATACTCACATGAGCATGTACATTGTTTTAATGTGTATTATTTACAAACAAGTTATGAATATGAATATAGAAAGAAACAAAAAAATCAGGATTTTATACATGTATAAATATTAGAGTTGAGCGAGATTGCATACATTGTACACCAGGTAAAATGATAAGTTATTCAAAGTTACAAAGCAGTCAGAGGAATACCAATGCAATAGCTTCTGATAAATACATCAAAATGCAACCAAAACGATGGGTTTATTTTGTATTGTTGGTACTATCATTACCGTTATGCCATTCGTGTACCCTTGGCATAAGCAAAGAGAATGAAGCAAATGCAAATAATGATTTCTTAAGAATGAAGTCAATGGGAATGATTTCTGTTACACTGATGATAAGAATACCATATGTCAATAAGACAACACAAGAAACTGAACTGCTCTATCTGGATAATTATGCCAACGATACTGTGAATCCTGCACGTTGGATGTGGACTAAAAGTAGCGGGTTGTTTCTTATGAAACTACCGCTTGACCATGGTCTCCTCTCATTTGGCTTATTGAGTGCAGCAACCGGACTTATCAATGTGGTTCTGAATGAGGACATCCCAGGCTGTGCAGACAGAGCACCTACTGCGGACATCTACAATCAAGTCACTCGAATCCTGGTGGAAAATGTCACCTCCTGGTCTGAGTATGATCAGACCACAGGATTCACCAATGCAGGGGGAGGCATCTGCCGCAGTGTGTATGTTGACACTCACATCATACCTGAGAGAAAAGTTGTGGCCTACAAGTGTTGCACCTTGGAGAAGCTGACACAACAGTGGGTCTGTCAGACTTCTCATTCGGATGGCTGGATGACAGTTTGGTTTGGTCCTCTTGTGGTTATGGGCTGGGTGTATGTGACTGCTCTTTTCATGGGATTCTATATTTTAAAACAGAACTCAAAATCTGAAAATTCTCTCAAACGAATCAATGTAGAGAGTATCCTAAACAATATCAAATCTTCAGCAATGGCGCAGATTGAGAAAATGTCAGACAAATTAGTCGAAACACCCTCTGAGTTGATCTCTGTAAATGAACCAGCAAAATTAATGGACACTGTTGGCATTGGAAGATTAACGCAACGAACTATTGCAAAGGCCGTTCGCATTTCAATAATTGTTGTCATAATAATTGGATATTATGCTTATGTTGGTGGTAGCATCTATTTCTATTATAATGATAGGTGGATCATATCACGTCTTAAAAACATACATGAGGTAACAATGAATATCTTTGGTCATACTGGCTGGATATTTGCCCATGAAGATCTATTTATAACACAGTATGCCAAATTTGAGTTAGGCCTAACATTTTTAATTCCCTTTTTGGTGCTTCATTTACATATATATTCAAAGACTGGGGAGCACAATGCTCAAGACAAGATTGATACGAATACCGAAAACAAAAGCCATGAACATGCACATAAATATCTTGACAATAATGAATCAGATATCCCAAACCCTTCAGTATTTGTCCCATCACCGACTACTTCTCAAACAGATGATAAAGTAACACAGAACATGATCAAAATAATTCAGTGTTTCCACTCTAAGCCAGGTAAAATATTACAGGTGATATCCTTCGTTATTCTAGTTCTCTATGGTGTGTGCATTGCCAGTGTGTACGCTGTGTACATGGCCTATATGGTCATGCTAGGTTTCATAACATCATTGAATATTTTAGCAATGTGGATAGCTCCGGCAGTTATTGGACTTTTTTACATTCAGCTCATCTTCCATACTCTTACCGAAGCCTATATGCTGATCAAGATGGAGTTGTTTCAGGTCGCATCAACAGTTGTACCTCAAATGTTAGTGTCTCAAGATTCTGATGTCCTTTTACCAAGACATTTGGTGGAAGATTTCTTCTTAGCATATGCAAAGAAAATTATCAACAGGTGCCTCTTCAGAATATTTCTTGTCCTAGGTATGCTTTTGCTTCTCTTTGTTGTACTTTTCACATTGGAATCAGGTTTAGATGAGAAGACTAGCTCAGGAGCGATGAGTGCTAATATTGTTTTGCTCATACCTTTTTTAACAAAACGTGCTTGAGGATTTAAGATACCGGATGCAGAGTTGAAAGTTCTCAGACAGCAAATGACAGATCTTCTCAAAAAAGAGTGAATGCTTCTGCAAAATGGGGAGAAATAAAGAAGGGTTTTTCGAAGAACTTGGTATTGAAAGCAGCCTTGGGAAAGAAAATAAACAATGAGGTGGCACCACAGGAGGAGGATGGAGATGGAGGGGGACAATCAACACAAATGGAAAATGGACAATTAGAGGAAATTTCTCATTCTTAAAGAAGCTAAAAATACTTATCATGAGCATGTATACTCATTTTGTTATTTGACCAAGATGAAAAGTTAGACCTTAATCTTGTTACATGGATAACAATTAATTTTTTGTAGTTTTGATAAGAAACTGATAAATGAAGGCTAGACACAAAAGTCTGCGTGGAGTTTTTGATCAACTATTTGGGATTTTAACAGATAAAACACAGACTGAAACTGTACTTGGAAGATCGTAATAAACTAATCAAAAATCAGAATCAAATTGTCTTTGATTTAGGCTGTAACAAAATGTACACATTGATCTCAGCAGTTGAATGTCATAGTAGAGACAGTAGTGAAATATAGAAATATGAAAAAAATACTCAAATTACTCACAGCTTCTAGACTTTAATTTTGTGACTTTGTTCATGTTTTTTTTTAAAGATTCAGTGGAGATTTGAAAATACATACATGATGTAAGATATTTCTAATTAATTACGTGCAATTTGAGTGATGTAATTTGCAGTAACATAAAGTGCGGTAATTAATCTACATGTATAAAAATAAATGTGGCTGACAGTACTGTACATGAGGGACGTTGTATTAGTAGTACATGTACATGCAATATTCTTCTTCTGTTTATTCAGGAGCAATAGAAAAGATTG
This sequence comes from Streblospio benedicti, assembly GCA_019095985.1. Taxonomy (NCBI): domain Eukaryota; kingdom Metazoa; phylum Annelida; class Polychaeta; order Spionida; family Spionidae; genus Streblospio; species Streblospio benedicti. The sequence goes on along the minus strand of CM032664.1, from coordinate 13,965,552 downwards.
CAAGTACAACAGGTAGTGTCCCTCTATCTCCCTTACTCCTTACTAAAGGAGGCTCTTTTTTGCTTTGCTCATTAAGTATTTCAAAATAATCATTTGTAATGCTGATCTTTCTTACCGGTATATCTGATCTTTCTCATATCCAATGCTGATCTTTCTTGTATTTGTATATGATAATAACATTTTGTGCATGAAATGCGATATACGTAGAAGTTACCCAGTTATGAACAGGATTGTGAATCATAGGTCACTGAACAGGATTGTGAATCATAGGTAACAAACCCATCTCATACAGTTGATGATAATGTAAATCAGGTTAAGGTTAAGGTACATAAGGTTACACACCCTGCAATGTTTAGGGAACGATCATAAATAACGATACCGGGGGGTGGGGGGGAGGTCGTCCATTTTTTGGGGCTTGAAGAAAAGGTTAGCCGACCCCCCATCAACATTTTAAAAAGTTGAGTGACCCCCCCCCACCCCACCCGCTAAAGAAAAAGTCCTCTATATAATCATTGCAATGCTAAAAGAAAATAAAAAAAAAATATATACCGTAGCGTGATAAAAACGTTCAGCGATCTCCCCAAAAGGAATCAGAAAAGTTGGACGACCCCCCACCTTTTTGGACGACCCCCCCCCCGTATCATTATTTATGGTCGCTTCCTTAACACCATAATAAAAGGGTTTTGTGTATGAATACGCAATGCAATATTCAGTATTGGTATAACTATCCTAGTATAACAATATGTACTTGCAACAGAATATTTAGTCTACAAAGTGTACATAGCAGTTACCAGTCGGTGATCATTTCTATTGATCAAAGAAACATCAGCAAACAGCAAAACTAATCGATAGGATACTTTATGAAGTGAACTCTGTGCAAGTGATAACCATTCAAATCAGTGTGTGAACACAAACATCTGCAATTACGGCACTGGAAATATAAAAGGCTGATAATAATTTAAAATGAGTTTTGACAACAGTAGTGAAATGTCGTACAACGAAGTTCTTAAGGCCTGTAAACGGATCTCAAAATATGTGCACAAAACACCAGTGCACACATGCCAAACATTCGACAAACTAGTCGGGCGGAGCGTGTACTTCAAGTGCGAAAACTTCCAGAAAACGGGTTCTTTCAAGGCGCGTGGTGCATTAAATGCAGTCTTGTCGCTGAAAGAAAGCGGTGGGGATGTGGCAGGCGTGGTCACCCACAGCAGTGGCAACCATGGGCAGGCTTTGGCATGGGCAGCCGCTCAAGCAGGCCTACAGTGCTCCGTAATTGTGCCCAACAATGCTCCCAGACCGAAGGCTGCAGCTATTGAGGGCTATGGTGCAAGGATCGTGTACTGTGAGCCAAATCCACAAGCCAGAGAGGAGGCATGTAATAGAGTGTCACAGGAAACAGGGCAGCTGTTTGTGCCACCTTTTGATCATTGTAATGTGATTGCTGGACAAGGAACCATGGCAGTTGAGTTTTTGGAGCAAGTTCCACAGTTGGATGCAATCCTTGTTCCTATCAGTGGAGGTGGGATGATTTCAGGGATTGCAATTGCTGCAAAAGCAATCAAGCCATCAATTAAAATCTTTGGGGTGGAGCCAAAAGGGAAAGAGCTTGAGCCATGTTTGAGAGCAGAGAAACGCCTGTGGCCGAATCCGCCTAAGTTTGTAGATACGATTGCTGATGGTATTCGCTTCCAGCAAGTTGGTCATATTACATTTCCCATCATGTGCAAACTGCTAGAGAAAGAAGTATTTTCTGTGACCAATGAGGAAATAACTAAAGCAATGAAGTTTTCATGGGAAAGGATGAAGCTTGTGATTGAGGCTAGCTCTGCGGCTGGGGTTGCAGCTGCCATGAGCGATCGTATGCGTATGATGGATGCCAGCCTAGGTCATGTGGGCGTCATTCTCTGTGGGGGAAATGTGGATCTTGACGAGTTGCCATGGATTACAACTAGGTAGTGACAACAATTATATTGACCTGAGAAATGGAAGTTTTTTTTTATGATAATGGATAATAATATAATAATGGCATCAGTCGTCAGCATGTTGACATCGATCAGCAAAGTGTAGACTTAGATTTTTTGGTGCAATGAACATCAGGTATTTTTATTATCAATGATATGTTTTTATCAAGATGGTGTGAGAATGAACAAGTGACAGAAAAATGAATACCTGGATACTAAGGGAGCTGATCATTTGACATTTGTGGCTAGGTGCTTGGGCAGGAGTAAGAGACACAACTAAATTGATACTGAAGTGAAATTATTTAGCTGTAAAAAAGGAAAAAAAGCTCTAAAATTCATCACATTCTGGAATAATTAAAAAATATATGGATGCAAATTTTTTCATTGCTCATACCATAAGTTTTTTTCTTGTGGCAATCAGAAATAAAATGTTTCTTGACATTTATATACACCCTCAAATATAATCAATTAACCCACCACATGTACATGAGTAGCTATGTTATGTTATAGGTAATATTAAGGGCTGTTGTGTAAAACATTAAATATTTGTTGTGTATATACCACTTTTTACTATGATAATAAGGCACTTGTTAATACAAAATATTTAAAATCGTTTCCATTTGAAAGAAATCTGTGTACCCATTCAACTTTCAAAGTTTCCAATGTTGGTGTTTGACTAATTAACAGTTTTGCATTTTAAAAAGAATTTAATATATTAAACAAAAAATTAAAAAAATTAAATAGGAAAAGAAAGTTTTTCATTGAACTACGTTATGGAATATTTTACAAATTGTTTAAATCATCAATTGTGAGTTTTATGTCTCAACGTTTGTATTTTGTATTACTTTAAAAAATTGATTTTTCTGTCAGGCTCTGACGTGGGTGCAGACATGACCATGGGGCAATATGTTATCGCTGTTGGGACACAGTGTTGACTCATCTTGTTATAAAACTACCCAATGCCACAATTATTAAAGTTGGATTTTGTAAAAAAATATTTTTGTACATGTTATTTTTAATCAATGATGTGTTGCAGTGTTACCATCTGGTATCAATCATACTGATTATTTAAAGTGTCTGTAAATCTAATGTTCGTTCGAGTTATATATGTCACTTGTGAATGAAAAAATAAAACGTGATTTTAAAGGGTCTTTATTGAATTTTATTTCTAGCACATTTCTTTTCAAATAAGACTATCACTGATATGATACAAAATCAATTGACACCTTCTCCAGCTTCGTAGGGTGATATTATTTCAAAGGTAACTGCATCAGTTGATAAGATTTTATTAAATTGTAAAAAAAAAGTAAATTTTTAATTTTTTATGAAAGACAGATCGTATCCACCGATGTAGTTGCATTGATTTTACGTAATGTTTCTACGGTAGTACAGACTGATACAAAATTAAAATTTGAACTGTAAATCATATGTAAGTAAGTTAATAAAAAGTATGATTAAGATATAAGCTCTTGTAGATTATTGATCTAACTATTAATGTTAATGTCTCGATTCAGTAGAGCAAGTGAATGGAATGAGCAGTTAGAATCCTAATAGAAATGTTTATTTGCATAAAAACCAACCAAACCGATTCAGAAAGAAAATCCCCATTCCTAGTGTACGTTCACATGCAATCGCTAGTGACGTAGCAACAAAGCGACTAGCGATTTTTATGCTTGTTTCATTTTCGTATAATTTTTGTATTGAACTGTTCACATGTAAGCGAACGAAGCGACGTCGTTAAGTCGCCCAAGTGTTTTTTCCGCTCATGTAGTAGAAAATCGCCTGAGCAACGTCACTGCATTGCTTGCATGTGAGTAGTGCAGTTCAAAGATATGAACTAAAAAATCTCGTCACCCCTTAGTTCGGTTGCTTTATGTTATACAATATTGCTAGCAAAATCGTTTATATGTGACATACTAATAACTATTTACATTGCCTGCATGCGGACGTACACCTGTTCTTCTGATTTTGTACCCAAAAGTAACTACATGTATCTCTGGAGTTGCAATTTGCCCCCCTTTGCAATATTACTGAAGAATGTCAGAACATGCACATTTAAAATAGTGAGCTGTAAATTCTTAGGCAGAATCAATAAATGAATAGTTGATTTAGTATTTTATCGGGAGAAAGTGTACATGTAGATCAAGAATGTTTAATGGCCCTCTAATTAAAAGCATTTATTTCAGTCCGTCCTGAGTTTACAGATACACTGGCCATAAAACAGTGCAAACATCCTATTCTTGATCGCATTGCTGCCCAGCCTCCTGTCCCTAATAATGTGGTAGGGTAGAAAGCTTATTTTATTGTTCCAAACATTTGTGATAAATTTTGTATATTTGAAATACAGAATTATTTGTTTTAATTCAGACCTCTCTCAATAACTATGTTAATGGTGCCATCTGAACCAATTACGTACAGGTCAGTTTATCTTGCGCTTCGTAACATTGATGCCAGATTCAGATATACCCCCTGTATTGAAGAGATTCTTCTTTAGTTGGTCATATTTTTGTTTTTTGTAAAGCATTAATTATTTTTTCCCATATAATAGTATGCGTCAGATGAAAGCAACTTTGTGGTTCTCACTGGGCCTAATATGGTAAGGGATACTTTCTACATTTAAAAAAAAGTTAGAAGATAAAGAATTAGCAATCATTTGATATTTTATGTTTTATGTTTGTGATTTTGTTTGATCCGTAGGTAAATTTATATATTTTTTAATTTGGTACGTTTTGTAGCAAACAATTTAATTGATGTTTTTCCGTAAATATATTTATTTCTTCTTTTAAGTCTGGTGTTATTCACAATAGAGATGTATGAAGGTGTCTGTCTGTGTTGCATGTGTTGCTTGATAACAACATTTTACTTTTAAAACACTTTATTGATGTAAACAAAACTTGAATTATTTCAAAGCAAAGCTCAAACCAACTCTAATTTACACCTGCCCCATCATACAAATATTTAAAACATGACAACAAATTAGTTGTTTTGAATACTATATGGGGATAATATCATCCTGTTTTACCAGTGGTACATTCACATCATATAAGATTCTCTTCGTATCAACCTATTGTACGACCAGCAGAGTTTAAACAGACTAACTGTTGAAAGAATGTTGTATAATGTATCCATTCACACAATGTGGCTACATAATAATTTAAAATGATGAAATGATAAATAAGATTATGATCCCAAAGCTGCTAGGGGTCTTAAGATTAGGGTTACAACTTTATCCAACATCAGGCATGTCTTACACGACTGACTGCCTAATCTACTCAAGCCTTAAAATTGACCCAACTAATTTGTGCATCCTTTGATTTAGACCTATGAAATCCAATGTACCTATGCAGGTAATTGCCCATCCTCTAATTTGCCATTTTTTCAATGTAATACCCCTTGGTCATTTAGAAAGACTAACAGTAGAAAATGTTTTGTTAAAGTTGAAATGCCGACCTGTATCCTCTCACATGTTTTAGTCGGGCAAGTCGACATACCTGCGGCAAGTGGCCATGCTGCAGATTATGGCTCAGGTCGGGATGTTTGTGCCGGCCGAATATGCTTCGTTCCGTGTCGCTGATCAGATCTTCTCGCGCATCGGCAGCGATGACGACCCGGCCACAAACTCGTCCACGTTTGTGCTCGAGGTGAGCGCATTGTTACTGTATTTGCATTATGTGAATAATGTTTAGGAAACAATTGAATTTGGAGCTAATGTTGTACACAGCATTGTAAAATACAATGTTGTATCTTATGTCGTAGATGTCTTTTATGAAATGACATGATTACAACCATGCTCTCTACTATTCAGCTATAAGTACTTTAATTTTGCTTAGAAAGGATTCATTCATAAAAAAAAGGATTCTATGGAAATCCCCATGAGTTAAGTTAACTTGTACCAAATTTGAACATAAAGCAATAATTTATAGTCAATTAGATCTTCAACTTGTCATATGTTCTTACATTAACAGGCTAACCAGCTTCTATTTTAATTCAATGTTTTGGAACCATGAGAGGGTTAAACTGATCTGCTGTTGTTGGCAGATGAAGGAGATGAACTTCATCGTGCAGAATGCTTCTGCGTCGTCACTTATCATCATAGATGAGCTCGGCCGTGGTACTAGTGCTGATGAAGGCGTCGGTATTTGCTTTGCACTCTGCGAGTACCTCCTCAGACTCAAGGTCAGAGTTCTTTGGCATTCTGTAAACCTTGGAAGTATTACTTGATATAGTTTCATTTCTGGTTTAAAGTTGTACACTTTCTGAATGATCATCTTCAAGATGCTATGCAGACAGTTGGAAAGGGGGGAAAATGACTGAGTATTAATACATCATATATATCAAAGGCAACTTCATTCCTTCATTATTAATTTTCTCAAGGCTCCTTTCAAAAGACATGTTTTTTTAACTCGCATCCATTGATGCAGTTGCCTTTTATATAAATATAAAAATATGAAATGTTTTTCACCATTTACATGATACATGGAGCTTGGTGATTTAAAAACTAACCCATGTCACTTGTTCTGTGTTAGGCATTCACCTTCCTGGCCACTCACTTCCAAGAAATAACAACACTTGATGCCTTGTATCCTAATGTGGAGAAGTGAGTATTGCTAAGTTGATACATTTTGTATATGCAATTTAGATCTTTAGAATTATTTGTAGAATGTAGAGTACCAGAATAGTTGTTCATGAATATTTTTAGCCCTGCTATTACTTTTCCAAAAGAAGTTCAAACTTTAAACACGTGCATTTTTATTCAAAATATCACTGTTGCCACATGACTTACAAAGTCACAAAAAATCAGAAAAATTAATTAATTGAGGGGAAAGTAAGGGAATTTGATAAAATGATAACTTTTTAACAGTGTTCTCACATCTGAAATCCTACCAGTTTGCAGCTAATTGTAAATTTTTAAAAACCTTATTTTTTTCTTGTAAGATGCCTGGAGAGCCTTTTGTTACAAATAATGAAAGCTTCAAGGAAATATCTCTATTAATAGGCAAAGCAATTTGTATTTGAAAAATATGGTTTCATTCTTCAGTTCCCAATTGCGCAGAAAAGTTGCGCACTCGTCTTTTTTTATAAACATTTGAGACACAAAAGTCCATGGGTACTTCCGGTATATGTTATAAGCCCATTTAAAATTGCATTTAATGCTATATCATTCAAAGTGTGTATTCTACACAACATTGATGGCTGTTACACTGATAGACGTTGGAAAATTAAGTAAGTACATCTATTTAAAGCGTGCATTCTTCAATATAGTGAAGTTGTCAACTTTTTTCTTCACTGGCTGTCTGCAAATTTGACCAAGTACTGGCTTTTGCTCATAACTTCGTCAATTTTATGCTAACTAGAATCCCATTACATATTCGTAATCCTCATTAAAAATACTACTAGGAACACTATTTGAGGCATGCATTCTTCATAATAGTGAAGTTAAAACGTTTGTATCATTCACAAAAACTACACAGGTCGTCTGCATTTTTTTCACGAAGACTGGTATTCTGCCCATATCTTCGTCAATTTCAATGCTAACTAAAATCTGATTACAGATTCATAATCCTCACTCAAAATTCTATTAGGAAAATACTTTACATGAATGACAGGATAAGTGATAGCTGAATATTACCTTAGAATATTTAAAGTCGTGTTAGTTTACAATGACGCGAGCGACCGGAAGTAGTCAATGGACTGTTTGGTATGGATTAATTCTACTGCGCAACACGTCCCGCGCAACTGGGAAATGAAGAATTCTTAAGGGGAAAGTTGGGTGATCTTTATTTTTTCAATCATGTGTCAATATTGAAGTGCAAGTGCTAATAACATGGAACTGTTTTGAATGTTGTTATTACTCAAACTAATTATTTCCTTGGGTAAATATTGCTTTTTGTCAAATATATCTTAGATATTATTTAATCATTACTTTTCTGATTTTTTTAAATGCTTCTTATTGCAGTTATCACTTTGAAGTGCAGCATATTATCGGGGCTGGAGGAAAGTTTGACAAAATTACATACACACACATTCTTGCAAAAGGGAAGACAAAAGAAAAACAATACGGTATGTTTTTTTGAGTGGGACATTTACATGTATAAATTGCTTTACTAGTAGATAGCAGTGAATGCAAAGCACTTTTTTTGTTCATTTATTAACTAGATGAGCTATACACTAACTATGGATGATGCAAAAATTTTGATGGGACAAATAAGGTAATCCATTTTCTACTTTCCAGGCCTGAAGCTTGCTGAGCTTTCTACGATGCCTGCAGATATTGTGGATGATGCCAAGGCAATTGCTAAGGATATAATGCAAACTAAAAAGGTCAGGTGGTGAACTACTTCAAAGAAACATGATTTGATAAATCTGCAAACAAATAACATAAAACATTAAACGAAGATAATTATTTCCTATTTTGTCCATGTATATTTATTGGTACTGGAGGAAAGTTTGACAAAATAACGTACACACACGTCCTTGCAAAAGCAATGACAAAAGAAATTATATTTTTGTATTTTACTCTATTTTAAACGTGAAAGAAATAAAAATGCACATAAAGTCACATCCTGCAAAATTGATATCTATAGAAATCAATAAGACTAAGAAAAAATAAGTTTACCTCTTTCCAAACTATTTTTTAACCTTTTTATAGAGCAAATAAACAAACAAACTTCTAATTGTTTTTTTTTACGTGTTAGGCCAACCAGCGTGTAGAGCCGGCGGCGCTGGCTCAGCGCGCCGTGTTCAAGCTGGCTCAGCGCCTTGTGCAGACGGCGCGCAGCTCCACGCTGGACGTGGAGCGGCTCCGCGAGTACCTGGCCAGCCTGCGCGACCAGTACCACCGCGACCTCGGAGGACCCGGCCTCGCTGCCGCCGGGGAGGAGTAGGCAATAGCCAAATGATGGACCCGTACATTGTAGCCATTTTATTATGAAAAGATACTGTACTTGTGTATGATGAGTGCTGTTATAGTGTAATATGATTTACAGCTGGTAGGATGATGATTGCGGTGGAACAGTTAGGAATTGAGAAGTGGCTGATGCGTGTGCGAAAATTATTTCTAATGAATGCTATTTGTATTTGTGTAGTGACATGTATTATTACAAATATATAACTGAAAAAAGTGAATGAATGTATTATTTTAATGTTGAAATTTGTATATGTATATTGGAATTTGTATTTTGTGTTTTGAATACATGTAAGTTATTGTTGGTGTGAGTATAAAAAAAAAATTTTTTATGTAACAATGTAATATTGGAATCCTCCATATTTAAAATATTAATATATTCACTAGTTTGTTGTGTAAGTATTATGTTTAAAAAGTTCACCTAATTCTAATGAGATAAACCGATTACATGTATGTTAGGTTTCTTGTTGATTGATTTTCAAGTCCAATGACAAATAAATGTGGAACAATTTTGTAGTCTGTTTCTTATTTGTATATACACTGGTTGTATAAATACAGTAGAATCTCATTATCTCAGTATCACTTATTTCGAATTTTCTGTTCCCTAAAGATTGGCTTCATTTCCTTTCAACCACATGAAAATACTTTAAATGTTTATCTCCCAATATTTTTACTGTTATCTCTACAGGTTTGAGATATGGGTTTCTAATGAAGCAGGTCACTTAGCATGCACATTTATACTGGTATATGTATAAGAATTGAACCTTGGCCCTATGATGTACTGAACCCTTCTTGTGTCATGTGCATGACAACAATCATGTACATAAGATATAAATTGCTATATGTAACTTGCATACATATAGATATGGGGAATTTAACAGAAGCCCCACACTTACATTTTTTCTGAGAATACCAAACATTTACGAAAAAATTATGGACTATCAAACCATTATTGCAATACTAAGAAATGTGTAAGCACTGTCTTTCATTCTGCACTAGATAAGGTAATTTTAACAAATATTTATTGATTGAAAACAGTTATTGGACAAAAGCTTTTTAATGTATGTTATTTCTTGTTTTGCTAGTAATATAGTAATCTAAGAAAACTAATTTCAATATGCAAAGCTTTATTCATACTTAATAAATACCATTCATAACCATAACAACATGTATACACGGTGAAGATTTTATTGTAACAGTTCTACATTCACGCATTCTGATAAATATAATGCTGAAAATAAATGTTCATTCAAGTCTCAACGCCTACGTTTTGCTATTTTACCAATTGACAAACATATCTGCCGGGACCGCAAAATTATCAAAATAAACAAACGAACCTATAATTAAATCAAATGAAATAATCATACTCATATAAAAATCAAATATAAATGACTAGCTAAAATAACTCAAATACAATTCATAATCACTCATAGAAATATTTCAATATGCTTCAAAAATATTTTGGCTTCTACCAAGATTACGCTTATTGAAATTGATGCAATGGCCAAGTTTTTGCATTCATCGTGCATTGCTGATTGCATTGTATAATATAGGACAAATATAATCAGTATAAAATTTAACACTGTACAAAGGCACTAAAAAGCAGTACACCTCATACTATATAGCAATCAAATATAAATTTCTTGTATATCTAAATATAAAAATAAAGAAATTATGACAATCATGTAAAAAGGTGAACATCTAAACATAGCAATGGAATTACAATCAAGTAACTAAAATGGACATACATCTAAGCCTACACCGAATCCAATATGGAGGAATGTTTTTAAGTCATTTTAGGAACTTTAGTTCTCCTTTTGTTTGTTCTTCCTGTTCTTGTTCCTATTCCTTCCAAACTTCTTGCCCTTCTTCTTTGGTTCCTATTATGAATAGATGTACAAGTACATGTAATTGTTTGTTAGGGAGCAAATTTAAAAATAATCAATAATCTAATTTCTCATCCAAGATCAATCTGTTTTGTATTCATATTTTTTTGCAGGTAAAACAATAAAATTACTTGATTTACATATATGTATAAAAATGTATGACTACACAATAACACACCTCGAAGTCGACGACGAAGTCCTGAGACTCATCCACATCACCTTCAGCGGACACCTCAGTGGATTCTTCTTCATCCAAGTCCTCATCTTCATAGTCGTCATACTCATCAGCAAACTGGGGCAGAATCTACAACAAAAGAGACCCGTTGGACCTTATGAAATGTGAATGATCTCATTTATATTTTTTCATCATTAACTACTACTTCAACAAATTCAATATTTAATACAAACCCACAGTTGTTTAATATGAAATATGTTAATAATTCGTGCATCAAAAATAGCTAAAAAAAACATTAATTATAATGGTGCCACCAGATTAATTCCCAGTGATGAGCTTTAAAGAGAGATAGCATGCACTCACATCAAAGATGGGGCTCCTCATTTCACAGTGGTGGCAGACCGACATGCCGACTCCGACGTTGTCAGCGATGCAGTCACAGACCTGGCAGGATGATGGCTCGGCCTTCTTGGCCCACAGACGCACCATCACGTCAACCTAGGTACAAACATTATCTCATAACTTTGTGTATCTACGAAATCAGAAAAATTTGCTCACACGTTTCTATTCTGCTTCAAAGTCCGAAAATAGACTTGATTATTTTAAAGAAATGTTATGCAAAAAGTCAATTTTCCTTTTATCCTTGCTGTATCGGATTCATTCACCTTAGAAGTATATAAGAGAGAGCTAACATTGCACTTACAAGTTTTTTCTGCATGGCGGGGTTGGAGTTGGTCATCTGCGGTGCTGAGAACACAGTTCCATCTGTGACCTCTGTCAGCGCGGCACACAGGTCCTTGGGTGCTGCCACCTGGTTGCGAAGCTCGCGGTCGCCAGCCAGCTCACGGTCATTGACGTGCTTGTGGGTGAAGACGCCGTCCTTGTCTACGCCTGCAGGTCAGAATTTATCCCAACTATTGAGACTGAAGTCGAGTACAGTAGAACCTCTCTATTGGAACCATCCCTCCGACCAGTGGTAGGTGGTCTCAATGGAGCGGTGGTCTCTAAACGGACATTCATTTTTGTAGCTCTATGAAGGTTTGGGACCGTGAAAAGTTGTCTTATTATAGAGGTGGTCTCAATACAGAGGTGGTCTTAATTGTAGGTTTTACTGTATATGCCTTGAAGAAACAGTTAATGCACATAATAAATGAGGGTTTATAAAGAGTATTTGTGATTACCAAAATACAAGAACTTTTGATCATATCTATAAGAACAGTACTGGCAGTTTATGAACACAATATCTAATTTTAAGACATACTCTACTGATAAGTAGATGTGGCGTTTAGAATATTCTAAAAAGCTTTCATATTATGTACCTGAAAATACTTTAGTACGTACCAAAGATGTAGGCAGTCTTGGGTGACTTGTTGCTCTTGCCTCCACGGAGAGGGAAGCTGTGATCCATGATCATGTGCAGTTTTAGGTCACGCTCGATCAGCAGCTGTTGCAATTCCGTGTACCTGTAAAGATTAACCCAATCAAACTTAATGATAGGCTCCTACTTTCTTTCACAAGCTGTTTCAAGGAAAATTCCACTTGGTCATGATTATCATATTCGTTATAAATTTTACTTTGGCAAAATTTTGTTCTAAATCTTGCTGTTTTATTCATTAGAATATATTTGATATCAGCGGATTTTAAAACTTTGTATAACTTTTCTTAGACATAATATAATTAATTACCTCACTTCTCCCTCACGGCAAGCATCACAAGGCAGCAGCACGATAGACTTGGAGGCTCCGGTGCGGAACGGGTACTTGGCCGCGAACCTCACACCAGCCATCACATCTCCATCATTACCCGCCTCGAAGTCAAAGTCAGTAATGCCCATGAGGACGCGGTCGCGTGTGTTGAGCACTTGGCCGTCCATGGTGTGTGTGTGTGCTGGTCCAAGCACGCCGCGGCCGCCAAAACCAACCACGCCGTAACGCACGTCACCAAGATTACGTGCAGCAAATGCCTTGTCAATGTCGTCAATGATGTCCTGAAATAAGGGGCGGTCATGTCGGTGTTAATATGCCCAGTTGCAGATAGCGTAATATATTCAATTTATATTGAAATTGAATTTGCCAAATTGTATTTTCAGTTGGAAGAGGACTAGAGTCCAAAAATCGATTACATTTATATTCAACAAACTTTTACTGCACTCCAAAGTGGAAGCATGTTAATAATCACATTGCCGTGAACTACTTACGGTGAGTTTGTCGACAACACCCTTGTTACAGGCTGCGTGCTGGATGACAAAGACTACATCTGCAGAACGTGGTACTTCAGCCTCGTTAAGAGTAGTGACTTCTCCCTCATGGAAATAGGCGCCGGAAGGCAGCGAGCAGCGGACTAAGAGTGAAAGAATGCCACTTAGTGGGAGACAGTTCAGTATTTTGGTTTGGGAAGAATGTAATTTTGACAGGTTCCCAGAGTGAAACTTTTGTCATGATTTGTTGTTACACGATTCATAATATGCACCATGTATTAGTTGTAACACAGCAAACATTTTCATTTCTAAAAGAAGTTTAAATATTTGTATTCACCTTTGCTATTTCAATAATAATTTGACTTGTTGGGTCTTATAATGCGAAGTGATGTAACACAGCTAAACTTATAAATTTTTCTTTTGCGTTAACGATAAAATGAACGTTTATAGTTTATACATGAACAAAGAATATACTGCACATTGGGAACTAAATAGGACACTGACCACACATGGAGGGGAGCCTGATGTTGATTGACAGTGCCTTGCACTCTGATGTGTAGAAGCTTGCTGAGTTGCAGATGTCCTCGTCGGTGGGCATACGGTTGCTGCTGCCAGTTGACAGATCATTGAGGCACATCTTCATGAATGGCTCAGGGGACAGCTGAGATGAGAAAGGGGACCAAAAAGTGTTATAAATATGTCAGGAAATGGTGTTAGTGTTGGCAGAATCAGATATACTATACTGCTCTAACATCAAATATTATAAACAGCTGGTAATTATTGATGATTCATGGACAGGAGGACTATATCTCATTATTTTAAACATTTCGATTAGCCTGTGGTATGATAATACAAAGCTGTTACCTGCTTGAAGCATGGTCTGAAGGGGGAATCATCATTCTGGAAGTACTTTTGACAGATGGCGTAGCGTCGTTCGCTGGTCTGGGCTGGTATGTTGGAAGCATAGTTGGTGGCGCGGCGGCAGCGGGAAGTGCCCACTACCCAGCTCTCTGCCATGCTCTCTACACTATCGCCCACTGTTTGGTCAGAGCGCACCAGGTCCGTTGCAGGTTCATTGTCATAGGTGCCCAGAAGGCCTACAAAAGATTTACAAGATGCAGGCCATAATGCACCAGATAGGCCGACAAAAAGCTAGTCACAACAGCAGGCATTTTGCACAATCTGTGAGCCACGCTACTTACAGAAATCATCTTAACATTTATATCAAATTTTCATATTTTTGTAATTGGTTTTCTTGAAACTCACTGTTCAAATTCTTTGAATCCCTCTTCAAATACGAAAGCATCTCACCTGCAGTTTTGCCAAAGTACCATCCGGAGACCTCGACAGAGCAGCGGTCATGTGGGAGGTCGCAGGTCACTGAGACGCCGTGGCGGTTGTTGATACGGACGAGGCTGCCCTCGCGAGTCACAGTGGTGTCCTCACCCAGGGTCAGGGGCATCTCAGCTGGGCGGCCGTCAAGGGTCAGTCTGAGGAAGACAGAGAAAGATTTATACAAGAAGGTACATAAAACACCATAATCTCTATCCAACCGTAATATTTTTCTTTCAACTGAGAAATATTTCCTGGGTGATTTTTTTCTCATTGGAATGTAAATTACAAACATCATCAAAGCTGACTGAGAAAGATCTTTCTGTGGGCCACTGACCTTCCATCAGTGGTCATTTCCACCTGGCGGTCGCCTGAGAAAACGGTAATGGACTTGCGCCAGCCACGGTCAGCATAGTTGACCACCACGCTGAAGTGACCGTTGATGAAGTCACGTGCCAGCAGGTAACTGCACTCGCCAGCAAACTCGTAGAACTTCTTGTCGAATGTCATGTAATGCTGGCTGCCGGAGATGACCGCATGGGCTGCAAGGCAAGCGAATGTGAGATGACTGGATAATAAGGAGAGATAACATGAGGTGTGTTCACTGATGGCCTAGAATTGCAACTGAGGTTTCAATTCTGCATTTAATTAGATGTGTTGTAAACAATTGACAGTCATGTCCAAATTGGCTGCACACAGATTTGTGGTAGCTTATCACTTTAAACAAAATATCAAAGTCAAGTTGAAGTTCGTGTAGAGGGCTTGAATGGAAAAACATAGACCACTACCTTACATGTTATTAACATAATGTTTCATTGTGAAAGCAAAATTCGCAAGAACTTGTGAAATTATAAAAATTCTTAAAAATTCAGATGGAAGATAACGTGACTAGATACAATACATTTAGATATATCTGATATTGTGCATATTGTACACTGACCAGTGAATGGGGGAATCCACTGGGTGTAGTCGAGGGTGGTTGGCTTGTACTTGTAAACATAATCCCACACACTCCAGTCTCCATCAGGAGTCAAGGCACTGATCATGTCACGAACCTCGTTGATGTAGTACCTGAGGTTCACCTTGGGTATACGCTGAAAAATACAAGAGAAGTCCATAAGAATCTGTCAATTAGTTGTATTTAGCCATTTCATAGTGTGTATGTTAAGTGATACCTCTAGCTTTATAATTTCAATTGTATTATTCTACCTTGAGTTTTTGCACATCATATGGCACATAGACCTGGAACTCGTAGTTTCCATTCTTGGGTTCATAGGTGGTGAACTTGTTCTTATCCAGCTGCATGTAGTCATTGAACTCATCAGTCACTCTGAAACACATAAGGTATGTTTTGGTTATAAGTCATCAAAAATTATGATTAAAATATGATCAATTACTGCCGTTCAATTCTATAAATCTAACATTTTGACAAAACCATGTAGTGTTAATTACCATACTTGGTAAATAAAATTGAAAAAAGAAAACATTAAAAAAATTAGTATTGTCCCAATAGCAGTGGCTATGAGCTTCTCACCTCTTCTGGAGCTCCTTCCAGCTGGCCTTGGACAAATCCTTAAGCCAGATTTTGACCTGTTGTTCGACATCATACTCATCCCACCAGTTGTTGACCTTATTGCCAGCTGCTGTAAGGAAGCTCGCGATGTCTGCAATCTCCTGGCGACGTGCCAAGTTGCTCCACACATCCTCTACAGCCTCAAACACCTGGCAGCGAAAAGTGAGGTTAGTGAATGGATGGAGAGAAGTTTACTCCAATATAGCAATATCGCAAAATTAGTTTAAAAAACACTAATAAATATTTTTTTACTTGGTATGTGGAAAAATGATTAATCATTTCTTTTTATAAAAAATGATAAAAACAAAAGATTAACTTTATTATTTGTTGATTGGTTAAGTATGTATCAGCCGGTATTTACTTCATCCACATTTGGCACATTGACAAATAGATTATTAAAGGAAAAGTAGGAGGATATTCTCACATAAGCGTATTTCTCCTTGAGCTTGTCTACGCGGGAGACAAGTCTGAACCTAAGCTGTTTAAGTGGTGTGAACATGTCAGATGGCTGCAGTGAGGACATCGTTTTAACCACCTTCTGCACTGTGGGGTGGGTCTTAACCTAAAATATACAAAGTCAATGCCATGTACAATGCACATATTCTAGTGCCTAGTTATGGCAGAAAATCATTCATGATGGCATATTTTAAAAGTTTCATATATTTCAGACAATATTACATGTATAATCTTTTTTCAAATAAAATACAGGACTTTTGGAATGTTGATGCAAATGTAATTGTCACGCTGAACATGAGAGAACTTACAGCTGTGTAGGCGCTCATGATCTTGGAAACAACCTTGTTGTAGGCAGCTTTGGTGCTATCGACTGCACGGTAAACATGTGGCATCACTGCATCTTTCACCATAACAGCTTTTCTTGAGTAATGACTGAAAACAAACAACCCAGCTCACCATCAATGCTTCATTATACTGTACAACACAAACACCATTTACATTGCATAGACAAACAATTATTTCTAGCTATTCAAATTTGGATTTATTAAGTAATCTTAAAAGGGAGATGAATTTGATTTTGTAAAAATCATTCTCAATGTTGAACCCAAAGACACATTAAACAATTGCCCATTTACTCGGTCCCCAGCTAAAGCATGTTCTAATGCACTCCATCAGTCCATTGCTCATAATCACTGAAAGTTGTACTTCTGCTATTCAAATTTGGACTTATCAGAATATCTTGCAATGAATATAAATATGGCCCTTTTAACATATGACTGTACAACACACTTCATAATGCACCAGATTAACTTACTTGGCAGCCCACTGAGCATTGCGCTTCAGTTCATTCATGCGCTGTTCCATCCTTTCCATGGCACCAGCGTGATACTGGGCGAGCTGACGCATGTAGGGGTTAATGGCAGCATTCATCTGGCGCATGAGGCGGGTAGCTGAGTGACTCAGCACTGAGTACTGCTCATTCGCCCACTTGTACGCATCACGGACGTAGAACTCGTTGGCTTGGTACATCCTACGGCAATGGAAAAAATACAGCTTAGCAATATAAGCAGGTGAGAATGAATATTGTTAAATAAGCTTATTATTAAAACTGCTCCATTTTAGCAAGGTAATGAATAAAAATAAATAAATGTGTCTGAATTGTTTTCTTGGAAAGAAATCTGACCATTTTAACGATTGTAATGAGTGATTGACAGGCCTTTAAAGTGTGATAAATTTATGTGCATACCTGTGGGCAGCACGTGCTGTCTGTTTAGTAATCTTGCCAAGGTCATCACTGACTTTGTCGTAGGCATTGCTTGGTCCTTGCATGCTGCGTCTGAAGGCACCAGACTTCATTCTCCATTCCTCAGTGATGGAATCTCTGACAGGTGTGAAGGTTGTGGAAAGTTGGTCGGCGATGTCAGATGTCTGGTAGGCACGCTACATGCAGGTACAGAGATATATAGGCTATTAGCTGCTATAAGTCAGTAGGCATGGCAATTCTTCCAAATAGTTCACACATCCAACTAACAATACTATACTGAATACAGAAAGTTATCGATGGAATGTCAAGTTGAAAAGAATCTAATACATAATATGGAAAACAATCTATTTCCTTACAATGTAAGATTGAATTAAAAGAGCCTAGATATCCTTCCACTTTGCAAGTTCACCATCATGCCAACACTAACCTTGATATCAGTCCACACATCTGGCCTGAGGAAGGCTTTGCCAGTGATGAGATGCATGTCGTCAAGGCTCAAGCTGAGTACAGCATCCTCAATCATCTGTCCACGCTGGAGCTCACGGTAAACCTTGATCTCGGCGGTTGGACGCTGGTAGCGGCCGTATGCGTGTAGCAGCTCCTCTGGAAAAACATGATCATGAGATTGAAACTATAGCTTTACAGCTTGTAACCAAATGTAATAACAGTATTAAAACAGCATTGAATCCTAAGGATTGAAAAGATAAAATGTTCATATTGCAAACTTAAAGCTCCCACAATTAAAGCTGCAATGCTCTGTTTAGCCACAAAATAAGGTATGATTCAATGTACAAGGTGCCCTACAAGCAGCATTCATTTAGAACCTACATGTACATTGGCCATGACCACTCACTTTCTGGGTTGTAAAACTTGGCATCAATGCTTCTGGCGACCTGGTCAAAGGTCAGCTCAGTGCGGTACTCGGCACCTGAGTCCAGGCAGCGGGCGGCACCAGACACGCGGTAAAAGTTCTCCTGGGCCGTCAGGTCACCATTCAACTCCACATTCTTGATTGGTGTGTTCATCTGTGGGATAATGAAGGGAGGAATATTGAATGGTTATCTCGCATATGTACAATGTATTTGCTCATCAGACTGAGTGGATATAATTGAGATACTTCGGTATCCAAATTCACCATATTACAAGATGTACAAGATATTACACTTATTTGCACAATTTTTTGTTTCATTGATGATGTACAGCAAATAAAAGCATGTGATTCAGAGACCAGTTTGAGTTGGAAAAAAAAGAGCACTTACGGTAACTTTTAGGTTGTTGTTGTTCTTGTCAAGCGTGGCCAGGGTCTTCATGGTCTTAACGCCATCACGGGTCGTCATGTAATTGAATTCCATCATACCCACAGACTGGTACCTGCAGAGAACATATATGCAGGGCTTAGCTAATACAATTATTCATATGAGATGGTGAGTCCCTTTTAAATTTCTGAAGGTCTAGGCATTCTTATTTGCAGACAATGTACAACAGAAGTTTCAGAATAATTAAGGATATATATAGAAAGAATTAATTACTGAAAAAATGTGCATCATAAAAGCATAAAAAAAGCATTTGAAGTTTGCCTCATTCAAAAAGACATATTCTTTAAGTTTTAACTTTAAGCTCACCGCTCAGTTATCTGTAGCACATAAAACAAGCGTACATTTAAGATTTTGACAAAATACTCTCAATTGTAGAACCCCAAACGTCCCATTTAGACAGTGTGTACCTGGTGTTGGTGATCTCAGCATTGAACTTGGCATCAAGCCTCAGTGAGGGGTAAGTGAGGTGGGATGATGCCATGTACTTCTCTGAACCCTCACGTGCAAGCTTGCCCTGTTAACAACAATATTAGCAAATCCTTACTACAGTTCAAGGAGCACCAAATGTTACACAAACCATCAGTTCTAGTTTAGATAACTGAATTAACAGAAATGGTATGGCTTTACCTTGAAATTTATTGCCTCACGCATAAATTGTAGGTCAACTTCGCCCTCGATGAGTCCAGGGCCATAGTTGGAGTTCACCTTGAGGACAACATCCTTCAACAGACAATCATATAAAACAGTTAAAGAATTTTGTAAGGAAAATATCACTGAAAAATTGATATTTGAGTATATGATTCTATATTTTCTATATTTTCCATGTTCTATTTATATCATACAGTAACTATAGATGTTTTGTTTGAACATTTACACTGATGGACTTATAAATCGTGTAATCGTAAGAACAAGTTATATTTTAAGTACTTACCCGTGGGAATTCTGGGTGCTGGAGGGTGAAGGTCTCAGTGAAGGTTCCGTCTCCACTCCTCATGGTCTCGTGTTGGATTCGCAGGGTCTGGTCCATGGTGATGGATACATCAGTTGTCATGCGGCGGCCGGGAGTCTGCATACCCAATGTATCATACTATGCAAAAATATGATTCATCCATATTTCTTATGAATTTACAAACGTTGCCATAGAAACGGGCTTATATCTGTGGTCGCCAAGGAATGCTGCAAGAGCAACATTGAGTGTACGCCTAGAGTGTATGCCGGTAATTTTGATATATGTTGCAAAATGTGGTACCGCCGAGAGGGGTCTTTCAGTTTTTTTCTCTACTCTGCAGCAGTAGTAAGGGTATACATATTACATAATGAGGTCAAGATATCAATACTGTGAACCCTATACAAGGGCCCACATCTACATGAAGTCCCTACCGGCAAATGTCAAATGACACCTACATGTACAAACATTATCATTATAGTCACACAATATCATCATACATTGACATCATTTGTACTGATGAAGATTCTCTCTAGAGAAATGGAAATAAAATCAAAAGGCTATCCTATATAAAACATAAATCCCATTCGTCTTTTCCAATCATTACAAATGTATGTACAAATGAGTTACCGTAATGTAAGTTTCTTACCTGCACATGTGCACCGGTGACCTGGAAGTTGACAATTGCCGACGTGATTTTGAGGCTACCGTCATAGGTCTTACGGCGGTAGTCACCTGAACTCAGCTCCAGGTCATACCTCATCTTGTGCGCTTCATCACGGTCCCACTGAATCTCAGTGCTCTGACTGAATTTACCTGCAATATATTTCAATATTAAATCATAAAAAAATCTTGTACCATTATGCCTATGAGGTCTTATTGCAGAGCTTAAATGATATCCTGCAATGTACCATAATGCACACTCTCTGACTAACGTTACTAACAAAACAATATTCACATTACTTTATTAATGTACAGGTTGCATCATCTTTTACTGTTTTCTTACTATCTGTACTATGTCAAACACCAAACTGAATCACTAACTGATCCTTTTGTTCTACATGTACATCACCCAGACTCACCCTCAGCAGTCTTAGCGGCGGTGATTGTAAATCCAACCTCACGCGTGGGCAGCGACGTCTTGAAGGACAGGCTGCGGTCGTACACGTTATCACCAGTCTGCTGGTTCTTCACTCCCAACTCCACACCAACCTACCATGCCATACAATAAACACTCACTAGCAGAAAGACTATGCTCTATACTGTGCTCCGGAAAATTTTAACTATGCTCAAAAACATGATTATGGAAGATTTAGGGACTAAAAAGTTGTGAACTGTGGTGTTCACTGATTGGTACTGTGCATGTGGAAATGTACATGTACAGTGGCCAGTACCTTAGTGCGTCTCTCCCAATCAAAAGAGGCATCGCCAGTCCAGCTTTCTCCCAAACCCTCGCCATTCACAACAAACTCAAACATCTTGGGCTCTTTGAAAGTGATACGGATATTTTTCTTGGCACTGGTTGTGTATGTGTAATCCAGGTCAACCTGACACATCATAATAAACAATATAAGATATTGTAGTCTTGGTCAATCTGTTAGGTTACTTAAAATATTATTTGTCAAGAATCAAATATAAAAAGTAAATATCAATGAATCATAAGTTCAGCAATATAAGGACTGACCTTCTTGAGACCATTGTGCTGCACAGTCATCATGCCAGATTTCAGATCCTCACCTCGCTTGTGGGTTGCAACAATGTCCAAATTCTGAAAGTACAATATTGCAAGTAATGTCAAGACTATTTTCAAAGGGAAAAAAATCTACAACATACCATTTTCCAAAACACTATGTTGATTTAATGTGATAACTTTGTAATTAATAAAGGAAAAGTGTGTGAACTATCTTACCTGGAGAACTCTGTATGGGGAGTTTATCTTGAGACTGCCTGCAAAGTTCCTCTCATAGTAAGAGCTCTGCACCTGGTAGCTCACCTACAATTCACAAATTACATTGATCTTTGATACCTGTTTTCAACTAATGTTTGCCATATTTACCGGGTAATTCATAACAAATATAAAAGTAACTAACATCAAATGTGTGGTAGGCTATGCTAAATTGCCATTTATAAAAACAACATACAGCAGTGTTTGATGTTATTTAATACTCACCTCAGCATCCATCTTCTTATTTCCATACTGGATAGCAGTTGCGGTAGTGAAGTCCGTCAACTGGGCGCCACGATGGGTCACAGTCATAGTCACATCCTCACCCCTACAAAAATCAGTCATAATAGAATGTGTGCAAACTTGCCTCACAACAAAGCCAGGACTTTATTTGTATTAAGGTTTAAACTTTTTAACATTTTTTTTTTTTTTCTAGGCTATATTGCACTTTTACTTTAAAACTCAGATGCCTGTCATTTGATATTCATAGAGGAAGTTAGGAGGCTTGTTTTATTGTTGAAAACAAAATGTTTGTCATTTGATGATTGCTGAAATAATTGTAAACCAATGTTACCATGAAGTTTTAAATATTGAAATAAGCAGGAAAGAAAATTAGATCTTATACTATCTGAAAAAAAGTTTGACTTTTGATGAAAACAAACAAGCCCTGCCCCCTGAATATCTATTGAATGATCTCTTATCATTTTAAAATTTGATACGAATGTATTGTCTTGATTGCACATTCTTTTCATTTAATATCCAATATATCTAATCCTAAAAATATTGTAATGATATGATTTTTAAAAGAGTGAGAACCTACTTGTAAGCGTTCTTGATGATGAATGTCGTGGTGAACTGCTGAGCACTGCCGGAGTGGCTCATATCATAGCCATAAGTGGAGGATGGAGTCACCATTCTTGCTTCACAGGTGAACATGCTCAGGTCTCCACCAGTGTGTTTGTATGATCCAGTGTACCTGAAGAAGAAAATCAGTTGTTGAGTTTCTTTCCCGGTGTCCAAAATTTAGTGCTAGGTCAATTTCAATGAACTCCTTATATGACGCCCAGATGTCCTTAATCTATTTAAATTACATTTTTGTAGGTTAGTAAAACTGGAAACAAGTACAGACTAATCATAGCTTTTACTCATTTACATGTATTACAGTTTAAAAAAAATGTGCTTAATTGATTCTTGTGTTTATTGCTGTGTTTATTGTAATTTACGAAGGCAAAGTTTTAACTGAAATGTAATTAGTGCTTAAACCAAAACATACTTCTCATATCCAGAGAATGGTGTTTCTACAGTCATCACTGTCTCAAATCTGTCTAGATTGCCACGATGTTCGAGCTTGGCACTGAAGTTCTCGTATCCCCTGAATGGTGTGGTGGCCTGCACGAGTGTGCTCACATCTTGGCTAGAATCATGATCCACAGTCAGCATCATCTTCTTGGGGCCGTATGATCCCTCAGCCATGCTTTGGAACTTCCTGTAATTGCTCTTGCCCATGTGGTTAAACTTGACATCCAGATTTTTGGTGTAGGGCGACTTGAAGGACGCAGATCCCTCAAGCTTCCTGCCATTCTGGAAAGCAACGGCTGCTGACACAGTCTTGCCCCTGTACTCCACAGATGCGCTGCTGTCAAACTGGCTGCTGTCACCCTGGTGCCGAATGGTTGCGACGGTGGCAGGGAAGAATGGGGTATCAACTGTTCCACTAGCCGTGAAGCCATTAGAGCTCATTTCATTTTTCACCTGGCCAGACATCTTCTGGTAGCCTGCAATTGGGGTGCCAATCTCGCCCTTGGTCTCAAAGTTCTTCCAGTTACCTTGATGGTCAAAGTTGATGCTGTAAGGCTTTCCCTGAGGACCGTCAAGCTTGGCGTTACCATTGATGGAGTTTCCGCCATTCTTGAACATACTCTCAAAAGTGTACTTCCATTCTGGGCTGAGGTCAATGTTGGCTGTGTTGGAGAAATCGTCCCATCTTCCCTTGTGATTGAGCTTGAAGGAATACTGGTCTGTGGGCATCTTGAGGTCGGCGTTCATCTTAAGGGTGACTCCGTACCAGCGCAGCATAGAGCTGCCTGAGTACTGCTTGTTGTTGATCTTGAGGCTCCCCTCATTTGCGAAGTTGTTCCACTTCTTGGCATCATGCTTGAATTCAGCTTCCACACGGCGTGCAGCCTTGAATGGAGTATTCAAACCCAACTTGCCCGTCATCTTGTCAGCGTTCTTAAACTCCAAGTCCATCCCTCCTTCTTTCTGGCCATTGACCTCGATTGAAGCATCGCATTTGAAGTTGTTGACAGGTCCATCATGGTTGTAGTGAACCTTGATTGTGGTAGGTTTGGATGTTAGGGGCCACTCCACACTGGCACTGCTCTTCATCTGGTTACCATTGAGCTCAAACTTGGAGGTGCCAGCAAAACGGGCCCGGCCGACCTCTACCGAGGCTTCATTATTAAAGTTATCCCATTTGCCATTGTGTGAGAACTCAGCGTTGATGCGCTCAGCAATCTGAAGCATTGGAAAAAATGCAAAGCATATTAAAAACATTTGTATTAAAAAGGTCACTGTGATGCTTATCAAATCCAATTCATTATATATATTTTTTCTTATAACAGAATAGAAAATTTCCATATTTTATCATTACATGAAAAAATGTTGAACACATACGTAGAATGGACTGGTGAACCTGGCACTGCCACTGATCATCTGCCCAGCAGAGGAGAACTCCACATCACCTGTGATCTTGTCGTTTTGAGTGTAGCTCAAATCAGCACCAGATTTGAACCCGTCTGTTGCCATCATGATTCATGTTGAAGGCAATGTATTCCATGCCCTTGTATGGGCTAGTGAAGATCACACGGCCTACAACTTTAGGACTGTCCTCCAACGAGCTGGACAGCTCAGTCTTCCTGTCATTGTACTCAAGGGAGGTCTTGGTGTTGAAGTTGGTCCAGTCATTGAGGTTCATTTCGTTGGTAGTGGACACTTTGTAACGGGGCATTGTGAAGCTGGCAATCGAGAGGTAGCGGCTTCTCTGTTGTGTATGGCTGAGAACAATCTGAGCAGAGGGCATTTCTCTCCAGGGGGTGTTGATGGTCCACCGAGACTTGACATCTTTAAGGTTGTCAGCATTGATCATGCCTTCTAATTTCAGAGCAGGAGAAATAACACCCCGCATTTCAAATGATGCCTTGGTATCAAAATTCAGTGGTGATCCACTGAGTTCAGTATCAAGGAGGAATGCATAGGATGGGTTCTTAGTGGTGTCAATGACAAACTTCTTGGTGCCTTCCCAGCCAATGGTGGTGTCGATTTCATACCTGCGGTTGACAATATCAATGTCACCGTGTGACTGCCACATACTACCCTTCTTGCCATTGCTGATGTTGATGGTAAATCTTTCGGCATTCTTGAATGGGCTGGTCATCCTTAGCTGACCACTGACCTCTGCACCAGCTGCGCTCAATTGACCATCAAGACTGACCTTCTGATTGGGGCGCCATTTGAACTCGTTGGCAGTAGTGAGCTGCTGTCCACGCTTATTCGTCTTTGAATCCAGAGTAATTGCAGCAGCTTTTCTGAAGGGGGTGGTCAATTTAGCAGTAACTTCCAGCAGTTGCCATGGGATCATCTTGCCTTCATGCTTGTAATCAATGGCCTGGTTTGCAGCCCACTGAATGAGGATTCCACTGTTTGTTTGTCTCATAGAATGTACATGGTCCAACTTAAGCAGGATATCCTTCACTCCGGGGATTGAGGTGTCAAGAGAGTAGCTGCCTGATAGTTCAAACTGCCTGCCTTCAGTCTGGATTCTGCCCTCAAGCTTCATGACCCCAGTCAAGGTGCCATATTCCTCATTCAATACAATATTGATGCTGTTCTCATTGATGGTTGCCGTCCATGCTGACTTGCCATTGAGGGAGCTCCATGGTGACTGGATGATGAGCTCACCATTGTTGTTAATGTTGAAAGCATTTTGTCTCATGTGCTCCATGGTGAAGATGACAGCCACCTTTCTGCCTGGCGCCCATGAAACCGCAGCATTGGAGTTGAAGTTGCGGCCATTGTCCTTGTGTGCAGCATTGATGCTCATGCTCTCAAAACCAGAGAATGGGGTGGTCAGACTCACCTCACCATCCATCTCATGGGTCTTCATGTTGGCTGATCCCTTCACAATGGCTTGGATTTGCCTGCGGTCCCAGGAGAAGCGGATGTTCGAGTCGATCTTGCGGCCAGTGAGTTTGTGAGCTCCAGCCAGTGTGATGTCCCTCCAGTTGTTGAAAGGCGTTGCAACTGTCCAGGTCAATTCTAGATCATTCCAACCATTCTTCTTGGCATCCAGTTGGGACTCAATCTTCTTATCCACAGCCCAGCTCACCATAGCAGTTGAAGAGAGTGAATCTTTCTCAGCATCTTTTTTGATCTGTGCCATGATGTTCTCAAAGTTCCTGAAGGAGCTGCTGAGCTTGAGAGTGGCCTGTAGGTCATCTTTAGTTGCGTACCAGCCCTGGGTCTCATATTTGCCATTACCTTCCAACTGCACAAACTTGTTGCGTGCCCATTCTGCTCTAATGTTGATTGCTGGAGCATTGGCAATGGCAGTCATTTTGCCAGTCACTGTTACTTTCTTTGTTGGATCATTCTTTGCATCATATTTCACATCAATTTCACCATCAAACTCACGTCCACGTGTATCCAATTTGGTCTTCACAATCACCTGTCTGCTAGGAATGGTCACCTGTGCTTCTTCCTCAAACGAATAGCTTCTAGGGTTCAGCTTCCAGTTGGTGGTGGCTGAATACTCCTGGCCCGCATACCTCACCTCAGCGTGAGCTTGCATGTCGTTCAAATCTGGGTTAAGGTAGCCGTTGATGTTGATGGTCTTGATTGAAGGGATCTTGACCTCGGCCTGGACCTCATGCCTAGGCTTCATGCGGTACACGCCAGTTGCTTCTACCTTGTTCTGGTCAAACTGCAGCATGAGCTCATTATGGTACTCTGCTTTCTGTTTCTCCTCCACATTGTAGCTGGCCGCCATCTTGCGGCCTGGGAAGCTCAGCTCAGCACGGCTGCTCACTTTCAGTGGGCGCTCGCTCTCACGGTTGACATCAACCTCGATCTTGGCCTCCTTTCCAGCACCATACTGGAGGGTGCCGCTGCTTTTCACCATGTCGGACGTGTGCTTGTGGTCCACTGCCAGCTGCACATCCACACTCTGAGGGAAAGTACACAAAACATCAACAAAATAACACTAAACTAATAATTATTTTCTCATGTGTATCTATATGTCTTTTTAAAGCTTTGCCTAACAAATTGATGTAAAAATGGATTCATGCTTTGAAACAAGTGAAAATGGTGATGGTTTTATATTAAAAGTTAAGTGACTCACCTTGGCTGGAATGAGGACCTTGAGGCTTGCCTCGGCAGTAGTCTTCTTCTTGTTAGAGTCAATGGTGGCCATCTTCTGCACCTTCAGGCGGTTGGCTTTGCCAAAGCCGGTGTCCAGGTTGAAGCTGAGCGTGTTTCCACCAAGTGTGTAGTCAGCACTCAAGTCACAATTGTACTTTGGCCACAGGGTGGTCTCAATAGCACTGCAAAACAGAATAGCATTAGTCGGGAGGTACTGCCAGTAAATATGAAGGAACAATATCAAGTGACTAAACTTCTAGGTCTCTGAGGGTTCTGCTGTATGCAATGCTTGACATAAATAGCACTGTATTCATTACATTTGTATACTAAGAAACATCTCAGAATAAACTTTGGCTAAAAGTAATCTTTCATATTTTGTATGAAAAAACCCAGTAAAAATTCCAAGCTCGTTCTAGTTGTCAGGGGTGAGAAGTTATGGTTCCCACCTGTCCATGCTGAGGCTGGTGAGGGACTTGGTGGACTTGTCCCTCAGCTTGTGGCTCATCATCAGCCTCTGCTGCTCGCCGTTCTTGTACGTGTATGTGAGCAACATGCGGGAGCTGGTCGACTCACCATTGTTTTGCTGGTAGTCAACAAAACCCTCAAACTTGCCCTACAAAACAGCAATTCAACAGCTATGGCTTGACTTGGAATGAGAACCAGAAAAGGCCAACTAGTTCAAGAACATATACGTCATATATACATGTACTTTCTAAATTCTTAATAGATGCAATGATTTGCACTATACCTTGAAGACATTAGATGAGATGTCGATGGTTGTGTCATACTTCGCTCTCCTCTTGTTGTTCACCTTCTCAATATTACCCTTCATATTCACAGGCTCCTCAAACACATTATCCAGTTGCAAGTCAATGTCAAACTTCTTGTTGTCTCGGTAAAACACCTGAAAGACAACTCATAAATTTAATGCTAAGAAAGTTTACTATTGTCAATCCTAATATTATGCTCATTTGATATAAAGTAATATTGTTATCAAGAATCTTGTAGTAGACGTCCTATATTGGTCAATCATTCAATTAAACAAAGAATTACAAAACTTGGCACTATTGTTGGCATTGCTTGAATTACCCAGCATCGATTAGACTATTCTGATGAGATTTAAAAAAATCACATTTTTGGACTCATTGCAAAGCCAGTTGGTAGTTACCTGTCCTTTGAGGCTCCGTGTGGGGGCGCCGGGCATGACAAGCTCAACAAGAGGTGTGAACTGGTCACCATACATCTTAGCATCAATGTCAAGTTGAGCGAGCAGGCGGTACACCTTAGTGTCATCCACCACCGCGCGCAGCAGCCACTGAAACACACAGATACAATGTACAGTGTATACCAGCAATTCTGCATTGAGTACTGAATAACTAATAGTACAGCAGTGTTTGTGGCAAATAGACATCAACCCACAGAATTGTTGTCTGATTTGTCATTGTAAAACAGATGCACACATTGTATTTTTTTTATTTATTTTTTTCTTATTTTTTTTTCAGACATACAGTCCATATCAATACAAATAATAATAACAAATAACAAACATATCTTCTAAATATAACACATATCTTCTAAATATAACACAAATTATGTCTATCATCTAACCAATACATTTTTACATAGATCTATACCCTCTGTCACGACGAGGCACTATGAGACTGTCCCCATGACACAACGCAAACGGGATCAGGATAATTTATTAACAGTTTGCATTGTGCTCAAAGAATTTATTTAGTGATGCTATCTGTTGAACGAAAACATAATGAAATTTTTCACGATGAAGATTTGACTTTTCTGTAGGTTAAGGACCAGTAAAACATCCATAATGAACCGATAAATTGATCAACGGTACTTTTCTGGCCTAAAATATGTATTTCATATAATATTTCATGACAAGTGCTAGGTGTATCAACATGATAAGTATAAAATAACACACATTAACTCGAAAATACTGTGTGTAAAAACATGAATACCTGGTCCTTAAAACCTTTTCATGGCTGTTTTTTTTTAAATAAACTAAATTTTTATGTAATTTTGTGTTGTAATCTACTTATCATTATTGAAGCCTCCTCAGGAACACATAGTCAGTGACAATACCACTGTTAGATATCACGTGTGACGGCCCCCTTACCAAACTGGACTGCCATAATAGCAGTCCTGTACCATGTATATAGCATGCCATAGCATGCAGACACAATTCACATGTCTTGAAGCATGCACCTGATGTGATGGCTAATGAATAGCATGCAGGCTACATGCTTTGGGATTGGGATGGGTCTATCTTGACTTAAAGCATGCAGTGAAAACTTTGAAATATGCGGTGAATAGCATGCAACATTTTGGGATGAAAAAAAAAAATGTGCTACATGCTTAACTTAAGAATTTTTTTGCCACATGCTGAAGTTTGATTTTTTGTAGGTGTATACATACTATACAAACCAAGGAAGTGGAATGTGGGAGAAAAGGCCGAAAAAAAGAGGGATGTGGGAAAGGGTGGGAAAAAAGGTCGAAATAATGAGGGCTGTGGGATTTCAAGGAAGTGGGATGTGGGAGAAAATGTTATATTATGTTATGTTATCCTCTTCAATGTTTTAGATCAAAGGACCTGTTATTGCATGGTCATCACAAATTCTTTGGTAGAACTAATTATTCATCTGCTGTAATAACTATTTGGATGGGAAAGGATTGATTCTATTTTTTCCATTCTATTTTGTGGTTGAAAAAGGCTGAACATTTGTGGGGTGTGGGAAAAAAGGCCAAAGTTAGGGAAGTGGAAAATAAGGCCAAAATAATAAGAGATATGGGATTTCTTGACCCCTTATAAACCACCCCCATTAATCTGAAAGGTGCATGTTATTTGTAACTATAGAAAAATATTGATTTACTTTGTTGACCATATTGATTAATGACTAGACAAGTTACGTCTAACGTTTGTATTTAGTCTACTCAGTAATATTTCAGTAAACTGTTGCACATGTGGGCATTTTCATTTATCATATATTTTCTACAAAAAGTGCTTTAATATCTGGAAATTGTGAGTACAACATCTATTATATAAATGGGGAGTGTGTGTTCGTTATATGCGCAACATCTTCAAAAGCAGATTTCCAAATACCACGAAACTTTGGCACATCATTCTTCATTACCCAGTGGGTGCACAGAATAAGATTATGTTACCTGTACACGTCCCTGCTACGAACATTTTACGAATTATTTTCAAAATAAATAGATGCCATGCTCATTACAGGGCCATGTTTGTGTAAATAAAACGTTAAACGTGCGGGTTTCCTCTGCATATACGTCATACGTAGTACGTTACATGTCTTTCTTTGCTAACGTTACCCGTGCGTTATGCGTACTTTAAACTACACTAAGCACCGATTGAGTAACAGGTATTATCAAAAACAACCCGAGTAGCAGCAGAAAGGGGCTGATTGAGATGCACATTTAATGTTATGCACCTGGTACCAGAGGTAGGTGTAGCATGGGGGAGGATTATTAGAGGGATTAAGCATTACCACATACATGCAGTGTGTGTATGGCTGTCACATATGACCGTGAGGGGAAGGTGATAGAGATGTATTTAATCTTTCCCAGAGCTGTATAGTGACGGGAGCTGGAGTGAGAGATGTGGGACAGGGGAAAGAATAGGAAGGGAGGAGCATTTAATGTGTTCCAGATCTCATCAGTTTCAACCAGAGCAGCAGCAGGAAGGGGATGCAATAATTATGGACCTGTTTCGATGGGAATGGGAATGTGCGAGTTGGGGGAGAAGAGGGGGTGGGGGACCAAGGAACGGTAGGGATGAGTGGGACATTTAATCTGCTCCACACGTGTTTACCATGGGTAGCAGTAGCTGGGAGGAGGGATATTAGAGGGATCAATCATTGCCATATTTAGTACATTTAGTGTGTAAATGGCTGTGACGTATGATGATGAGAGGACAGTGATGGAGGTGTATTTAATGTCACAGACCTGTATACTGACGAGAACTGGTTCGAGGGATGTGGGACAGGAGGAAGGATGGGGAGGGAGGAGCATTTAATGTGTTCCGGATCTCATCTGTTTCAACCCGAGCAACGCCGGGTAAACAGCTAGTAAATTAATAAGGCTTGTTAGGTTACATAGATTTATAGGTCATAGCCAGATAATGGGTGCTCCTAGCTAAGGCTCAGCAATTCATTATTTCACACTTATGATATAGACTATTATAGTGATGCCATAGATTCCTGCACTACTAACCATTGCCACAGGGGCAATTTATAGACTAAAATATAAGCGAAACACTGAGGAACTCCTCCACGAAGTACGAACTACTCGTACCTCGTACTTCGTGGAGGACTTCCTCAGTGTTTAGCTTATATTTTAGTCTATAAATTGCCCCTGTGGCCATTGCTATAGCTACCACAGATCAGTTGTCACAGATGCAAAAATTAATGACACTCATATTTGTCTATACACTTCTATATTATGTGTTTTTTTCATAAGCATTAAATTGTCTCAATGTAGCAAACCCCTTAAAAATACGATGGTTTATGCCTAATATATGTCATATATGGTTGATGATTACATGATAATTTTGCATGAAGGCATGGGCAACATAATAAGGTATTTCATTATATTAATAGTATTTGTATTTAATTTACGCACCTGATTTGTTGATCTTTTACATCATTGATGTTTAATGATCAGAAATGATAATCCTATTGGTGAATAGCATGCAGATCTGCATGCTGAATAGCATGCAGATCTGCATGCTATGTGGAATGCATCCATTTTTTATAGCATGCACATGATATTTTTATAGCATGCACATGGTATTTGTATAGCATGCAAGTGATACATGCTATGAGGCATGCACATGCTATATGGTATGCTAATTTGCATATTTTGCGTCATAGCATGTCTCATTTGCATAATTCGTGCTGTGGGCAGGCCATCCGCTTGCTATGGATGGTTATGGATGGCCATCATTGTCTTGCATGCTTTTGGAACTGCCATCATCGGATGGCTATCCAATCATAGCATGTGCATGTTATCGAATGCTATAGACATGCTATTGGAAGGCTTTCAGTTTGGTAAGGGGGACTAGCGTAAATGCTCTCAGTCAGGCAACAGACCCATGGCAATGGTGTTACAGAACAACCTCTAATTCAGACCACCTCTTTGTGTGGTTGGATAGTCTGGTCTATATTTTTTATTTTTTTCTATTTATCTTATTTTTTTGTAATACATGTATTGGTTCAAAGAATAACCAGTCTTTGAAACCAATTGTTTTTCTGGATCTGGTCATGTAATGATTGTATAAACACCTTTTTGATGACATCAGTGTTGGCGTACTCGACATCAGCTGCCACCTTCTTCCACGGAGTCTTCACCACAAGGTTCATCTGCACAAATGACAGCAATACACAAATTATATTTTTTCTTCAAAATTTCTTTTATCTAAATTAATCAATTACCAATTGTGGATGACCTTGGACTTTCAGGAGTGAAACGATTATTGCATCCTGCATCAACTGTAAGTCATAAGAATATCTTACCTTGTCCCTGAGGCTGTATGTGACATCAATCTCTCGGTCAGTTCTTGAGCCTGGCGTGTTGATGTTCAACTTCGCTTGAATGATAGGATTCGCTTGAGTGATAGGACCATTCTGCAATGCAATATAATTTGATATGGACTTTGAAATAGCATTTGTATTAAATTTTTTCATTGATAATAATTCATTGCCAAGACAAGATAGCTAGAACTCATACAAATACATCTATAGGATATCTTATTGATTCAAGTTTCGCAATGCAAAATAATCAAAATTATATTTATCAAACTACCGGTAATATGGTGAGAACATTGTGATTATCAGTAGTTCATAACATTACAAAAGACAGTCTACAACTACATCTACCGTTTACTAGCCAACATCAACAGATTGGTGGAATGTGTGAAGAGAAGTGTGCATGCTAAAACATAGTCAGCAGCTTGCAAGTGGGTGCAGCATTATGTGGTGATACCCAAATGGGGCAGGTGTACCAGGCCTCAACGCGGTACTTGCTGAATCTGTCTCTCTTGTTGATGGTGAAGCTCACAGAGGCAGGGCCAGTGAAGGGGAAGCGAGCGACACCCTTACCCAGCACCTACACACAGGCACACATTAGCTGCGGAATGTATAAACTCAGTCTCCGTGGCAATATAAATAATGGCTGAATACATGTGATCATGTTCAATGTAATAAAAAACATGTTTTAGCAGTAAATATTGTCATATTTATACAAGAATATAGTCACACACAGTTGCATCATTAGCATGCTGTATGCTAATATAACAGAAATCTTTATACCTTATTTTTTAAAATGGATAAAACGATATTTTTGCGGTTTGTATGAAAATTATGCTCCATGCAAATTATAGCTATAGTTCAGTGATATATTCTGCACCCAAGCAATTCATTACGAAAAGCAGAAGTAATGTCAAGTACCTTCTTCCTCATGACGGGGAGTGACATTTCTCCGCAGAGCTCGACGCCGAGCGGGTTGATGAGGTCGTAGCATGAGGCGCTCTCATCACGGCCACCGTCAATCATGCGCTGCTCACGCTCCTCAGACCGGTACAGGATGTAGAAACTCGAACTGAACATTGGCAGAGGATTATGTGTAGAAAAGTGACCAGACGTATACTGCAAGCTTGAAATCTTTGAAGCTACGACTTAATGTACAATTGTACATGTATGTGTTAGTTTGCTTGTCTTGTATAGAAGTGTTGCTTTTGTACAAATACTTCTACAAGTAGGATCACTACTTTCTAAATAATTGGAAGCAAATCAAATACATAAATATCTACATTGTACTTGAAGGTGGCTTTAATAAATTAAAATAAAAATTGTGTTCAAGAAAACTACTGCCAAGCAACCAGCGAATTATTATTGTACTTACTTGGCACTGAACACCTCCACCTTGTCCTTGGGCATGTCAACGTCAAAGCGGAGTCCAACAGTATCATCTTTGAGGAGCTTGCCCTGGGCCACAGTGGACGTGTGCATGAAGGAGACCATCCTGAGGCCGGCGCGTGCCACATGGGCATCGACAGACATCTCACACGACACCTCAACAGCAGCACTGCAACATGGCACACAAGGTATTACATCTCACCTTACCTGACAATGGTTTAAACATGCAGCATTTTCCGCACGAATAAGAAATGGCAGCATATGACATACTATACAGGAAGTCCACATAAAATGTCGAGTTTGTTTTCATTTCATCACCCCAGTTCTGTGGCAATATAATGTATAAATGAACTAATGAACTAAGTGATGTGCCCCTAGTTTTGCTGGGTGCATTTCATCAATCATGCCTCGTTTAAGTTTGTTTCAACATGGCCGATAAACTAGCGCATTCATACCTCGGTTTGACTGCTCCATCAATGTCGATGGTGGCGGGGTTGGCGAGCATCTGGCGCACATCGAAGCGGCCATTGACCTGCAGGTTGATGACAGCGCTGGCGTCAACGCTCAGCTTGAGCGGCAGACCGGTGGTGGTGGGCAGCACCAGCGCGGCGTCCAGCAGTGACACGCTCTTCGTGTAGTCCACCTGGTTGTCCTGGTGAGCAATAGAGCCAAAACGGTGCTCACTTTCATTGTTTGCTACTAAAAGATTGTAACTTTGCTCTCGTGTAGCCTATTATACTTGTAGTTGTTAATGTAATTATGTTAACTAGATTTTAGGTCCTTGCAGTCTTACCTGCAGAAGCATACGACTTGATTTTTTAAATTTTCAAATTTTCATCTTGTTTAGTCATTCTGGATGAGCATAAATTCTTCACAAACATGCTATGCGGTAAACTCACCAAGCCTATTCTTACTTGAAAAGACGTTGGCAGTCAGGTTATTTTTTATTTTCAAATAGGTGAGATATATAAAACTTATTAAAGAAAACTTTGTTCTCACCTCAGACATCTTGATGAGCCACTTGAAGAAGTTGACTTTGTCCTTAAGAGAGGACACATCAAGGTCATGGAAATCATTGTAGTGGATTTCGTTGCCGAAAATCTTCAGGTAGTAAGAGGCTTTGGGATCTGATGAGCTCTTGGGGTTGTAGCTAGAATAGAGAACAACTTGTTCAATAAAGGATTATACATAAGTTGAAGTTGTGGGTACAATAATCAGTGTTGTATGAAATATTTGGCAGAGCCTCATCCAACCCACTTTAAATCATATTTCTGATTCATGCACATATACAACATTAGTAATAACATTCCTTTTCACATATTAGTGGGCTGGATGAAGATCATATATTTGACCTACATATGACAACATTAAAATGACAATGACCAACTGATTACTTAGTACAGCTTTACAAATCTTCATATTAATATTACCTCCAGCTGATTACCTCTAGACTCTAGATAAAGATATTGTCTCCATTGAGGTCCTTACCTCCTGGAGATCTGGTCAAGCACTCTGGGGTTGATGACGTCCCTCTTGCTCCTCAAGCTGTTGTCCTCCTTGTTGAAGAAGCCTTCGAGCAGCTTGTCCACACCCTCAACACGGCCTCCAACCTGGAACACAGAGGGAGTAGGTTTTATCACCCATGGACGTGAATTTCATTGGTTATTATGCTCCAGAACTGGCTGATAACTCTAAAACTTGTATCTTCCCTTTTCGAACTAACCAAATACGGAATCATATCAGTCATGTCCTTCACGTATTAGTTAATTATTTTGGTACTTGAAAATATGTACGGATTATGTACTTAACCGAGGATATTTATTTTACTTGAAAATCTTGTATCAAATACAACAAATTGAGAGTCCAAAAACACTGGGTGTAAAGTTGTTGACTCAATGCTACAAATATTGATTTTGCTAATGTATGCATTTAAGTTTGGCTCTGATTATATTAGCCTTGACCATCATACCTCCAGCAGGTTGACTGAGTGTCCGAACATGTCGATGGTGAGGTTGACCATGCCTGAACGTGGCACAAAGCTCTCACTGGAGAAGATCACATTGCTGTCCACTTTGCCACCCGTGTTCAAAAGCTCACTGAAAATATCAAAAGCAATATGAGGGAGGTTATCATTAGAACATACGGAATGAACATGGTTTACACACACAAAGTATATTTTACACAGTGTTACACAGCGTTACAAAAAATGAAACCTTTGACATTAGAGGATTCTGTGGGCAACATTCTATGGGCTGACAGTTTTCTCGATGTGAATGGATGCGCTTGATATTCATAAAAATTGTACAAGCTTTATTTATTAAGAACCTTTTGTTGTCACTGACTACGAAGAGCCTACTAAGCCCGTCCTGGAATAGCATGTACCTGAAGAGGCTCCACTCGGTGTTGCGGCTGTACTTGCGAGCGTCAAGGTCGAAGGCACGGAGGTCGAGGTCCTGCAGCAGCTCACGCAGCTCGGCACGGCTCGGGTCAGACGACTCACGTATGTTGGTCAGGTGCGTCCAGATGAAGCTGCCAACCTGAGAACAATGCATCGCATACAGGGGCTTACATACTGATGACAATACCGTGTGTACACACAAGAGGGTTCACACAAGATTAATGAAACAACGCCATAGTATGACAAAGTAATGAGAGTATAATTATCATGTTTAAAAGACTTAGCTAATAAAATACCCATAAATCAGTCATCATTTGTTATATCATTTATTCAGGTAATACAGCAGCTGGTTTTGGCCACAAACCACCGGTGTAGTGATGGTTGGGTCAAGTGGCCCGCTGATAAGAGCCGCATTCCCGGGATACGGTGCCACTTTGAGCCCATACGGGTGCCTTTTCGGGCCCGCCCGGGGATACGGTGACTCTTAGGGGCCCGTTCCCGGGATACGGTCACTCTCAGGGGAACCTCAAGAACCATGCCATCCTCAACAGATGGATTATGACTTTATCCATACGTATCTACCTGTAATCAACAGGAACACCATGTCTCATCCTTTTTATGGGTAAACCTTGCATTGTTTATGTTGAAAATAATGAATTACATATTATTGCATGTTTTAATCACTAGCCATCAACATTTTACAGAAAAGCAATAATGATTTTGATATCTAAAAGTTTATATTTGAATGGCTAAGTTGTGCATGTCATAATACGTGACTCCCTAATTGTAACCCCATCGACATGTTACCTGGTTGACGTCCTCCTTTTGCAGGAGACTCTGGAGTTGGGTGACGATGTCGAGGCCGGGGCACTGCAGCAGCATCAGGTACGCATTGATCCTCAGCTCGGGGTCGGCAGTTGTGGTGTGCAACAGCTCCAGCAGGGCTGATTGCTGTAGAGTATTATAGATGGTGGATGTTATTGTTAAAAAAACACTGTTTGTAGACAATGACAGCAGTACAGAACACTGCACATGGTAGTTGTTGATAGAGAAATGTGCGTTGTAAAGATAAGTAGATATACAATTGTGAACGCTTGCATGAAACATTTATGTCAAGTGGTTAACAATTGTTTCAACAAGTGATTAAAATATTTGTTTCAGAGATGACTCTTACCCAAGATCATTAATATCCATTTTCATGATTCTATATTGATACAGCTTTTCTTGGCTGAATGATCAATCTGGCAGAGAAGCATCTACTTACATCAGATGAGCAGGGCATCCTTCTGAAGGCCTGGATGGCGGCCACTCGCAGCTCAAGACCCTCCTCAGTGTTTTGCCAGCAGCGGGTCAAGGCCGGGATTGCCTGAAATACATACGACATGAGTGATAGCTCATGCTGTGATGTCATCTTATAACATGTGGACAGATGCTCATTATGAAGGTCTGAATTTAATGAATTATTATGACGTTAAATATATGACAATAGCATGGGTGGATTTTTTATATGCATGTAGTTAAACAGTACAATCTGATTATTTTTTCATGCTGAATAAGGATTAGTTATCTAAAGAATTGCATAAGACTTGGTTTAATGAATACATACTCAAAATGTGTCTGTGCAAGCATAAAATCAGCTCTAAAACAAAGTGGCTAGTTTCCTTTTCAGTCGCTAGCTAGTGACATAGAACAGATTCTTCCAGAAACTTTGTGCCTTCAAAAATCACTATCCATTCACTAGGATGGCAGTGTGAATACCATCCCATTACAAAATTTAAGTGCTTCTTGCCACACTTCAAAGGAACAAAAATGAATAATTGAAAACAGTAATATATAATGACTCTTGATAATTCTATTTGGAAACAAGAGACTTGAAAACACTGCATTCAATGACAAACATAGAGAGCCTCCTACCTGTTGAGCATTGCCAGTGTTGCCGAGAGCCTTGAGAGCCATCAGGATGGAGCGGTGGTCTTCATCAGAGTTTGATTTGCAGTTGTAGTTCAGTTTTTCCTCAAACATGCTGATGATTTCACGGACCTAACAGTAGTAAAACCAGATCATTGAACATGTCATTCCTTGCAAAAGTGACAGCTTTAGAAAATTCATTAATAAATTTTATCTTTATGCTACAGTACCAATTGAACAAAATATTTTTTTCAGACTGAACATTTAGCACAAAATGATGAATTTCTTTAATTACCACAAAGTACTATCTACTACAAATTTAATAATGAATATGCTGATGATAATAGTATTTTCAATAATTATTTATTGTCACTATTTTGTTAAGACCTTTACCCCCCAGAATAGGCCGAATACATATCAAAGCATATAAACATACGACTATAAAAACATGACATTCACATTGCCACAAGACTAATATATCAATTGTCAGCAAATCTCTATACGAGGTTAATAAAATCCATAATTTCTGACAATCAAAATTAATAAGAAGTAAAAGTAGAAAACGGTAGCAGACCTCTGGAACTGCGTTGCAATCCTGGGTGAGCCTGCAGTAGTTGTGCAGCATGGAGGAGACAGCGAGCGCCGACTTGGTGAGGATCTCACCACTGGTGCGCAGCAATGGTACCACCTAAAACAGAGTGAAGTCGATGGGTGAGACGATGGTACTCGGGATTAGGATGGAATTATTGGATTGGATTGTATACAAAAATGTATTTAAACCAATATAATTGAGACAAGTCAAACAAATAAAGAAACCCATGACACTCAAAACTCATGCTCCACCTATAGCAAGAGAAAGGCCGATTTGAGAAGAGAGTGGTTCTTATGGCAATATAGGTTTCTGGTAAATTAGCGCATGCTGGCCATTTTCCTGGATGGTGTTAAATATACTACTGGCCGGAGGGTCATTCTCTTTCTATTTGTTCCACAACATCTAGAGTAGTATGAGGAGTAGAATGTACTTTAATGAACAGAGCTTTATCCAAATCTATGGTGGTTGTACATGATGTTTGGCATGCTAAAACTCGATTTACAGCACAGTTGACTACCAATAAGCATAATGACTA
Source organism: Streblospio benedicti (assembly GCA_019095985.1). Lineage (NCBI taxonomy): Eukaryota > Metazoa > Annelida > Polychaeta > Spionida > Spionidae > Streblospio > Streblospio benedicti. Next base: position 13,925,796 of record CM032664.1, on the reverse strand, counting down.
CAATCCTGAGTACTCACATTAGCCAACATCTGTGAGGTAGGCTGGGGCACAAAGGTGAGGTGAGTGAGCCACACAGACACGTCATCATCAGACACACGGCCACGGGAGATCAGGTCCGAGATGAGTTTCAGTGATGCCGCAGTGCCGATGTTAGGGATCGCATCACGGAAGAATGACCTGAATGGAGGAATTCATAAAAAGGTGTCATATTGATGACTGTCATCATTTTTTAATCATGTTTTTATAGGACTGGTGTCGGTGCCTTGATGCTTCAGACTTTTTAAAAATTTGATATATGCTTTGAACTGATGTTTCCTCTTTTGCAGTAGTTATGTTATTAAATGTATGTGTCACATTAATTCCATGATGTAATTTATCAATAATATCTTGAAGTAAACAGTAAAATACAAACGTGTTTACAGTCACTTACTCAGCCTTTGGGCACATGGAGTCAGATTCACGGTGGATCAAGGCTAGGCTTCTATCATACAAAGTCCTTAGATTCTTGATCAACTTGGCGAAAAGCTTGGGTGCCTAAAATGATATTGTAAGTTTTCTCATATCACTATGACAATGTAGGGTACTATTATAACCTAAATATATATATTTTACTTCCAGTGCATTCATAGATTTCATAAGATATTCAGGACAGTCAGTTATCTTTCGGTTGCACAGTATTCATAATGTTCTCGGTACAGCAATGTTAGTCTTCACCAAACACAGCAAAAGGCAAACTATTTAAAAAACGACAAGTTTCACAAAAGAGTTTGGTTTGATCTGTGATCAATTTGTCAACTGAATATACATAACATAGCTAACATTAATAATTACAACTACTTTACTATAATACTACTTCACATACAGTAAAGCTATGCTAGGCAGATCCGCGGGGGGGCACAGGGGGCGCGCGCTGCCCCTTTTCCAACCAAAACACTTCATTTTCATAGGGTTTTCATGAAATCCCGTAAGTGCGCCCTCTCTTTTCCTTAAGTGCGGCCCCCCTTTTACGAACACCTGGATCTGCCTAGATGCTATGTGTATTTTACAATAAATTGTTTTTGGCACATTACAGTACCTCCGGCCTGACGTCATCCTGGGTAATGCGGCACATCTCCCTCAGCGTGTTCTGGGCCTCCTCCAGCTGGGCCAGCTGCTCCTCACGGCTCAGACTGTGGTCATACAGCAGCGACTGGCGGGAGCGCACGGGCACTGTGCACATAATTAGAAAAATAGTTGGATTCATGTACATAGATCAAAGACATTTGTATTTGAGATGACAAGGATGGTAACAACGTCACAAATGTTACATTAATACTCGCATTTGAGGTAAATATTCTTTAAAATATTTTCAAATCTAAATACCGACTGGGTTGTAACTAAAATTATATTTTTTGTATGTATATGTTATATTGGCATCAACCAACCAAGGCGAGTGTTGACGCCCTTCTTTTCCTTGGTGAAGCTGAGTGAGTAGTCGACAAGTGTCTGTGCACCGCTGTCTCCCTCGGAGAATGGGCGGAATAGGTGCACTTCCTGGCAGGTGCTCTTTACGAGCAATCCCTTGCCGCTCACATCCTGCTGGCACTCGTGACTAGTCTTCATCAGAGGCAGCGACTTGATGCTCTAGTGAGAGGAAGCAGATGATTGAAAAGCGTACAGATGCATTGGTGATGGGCTAGTGATTAGTCATTTTAGCAATTACACACTTTCTCAATAGTTCAAAACTTTGCAAGTTATAAACTAATTAAATATTTTCATAAAATGTGATAGTAGACACATATACATGAGCTTTCATGGAAACTCTCTGGATACCATAATATATGGTGCTCTGTGGCAACTGTCATTGTATTTTAGATTTCACATCTATTTTTCGTATTAAATTACTTGAATTTTGTTCAATTACTTAACAAATCTAAATCTGTACATGTAGATGTCGCATACAAAATGTAACCAATTTCGGTTGAGCTTGCATCAAATAACCACTGATGACTAATTTATACACAAAATCTTACACTCACAACCAAACTTTTAACGTAATATGGCCACGAATTATTTTTTTTAAACCATGCAAGGATGAGTATATTTGTTCAATAAATGGATTGTTGGAGTAATTAGAATCTATAATTCTTACGTTTTAAAGAAAGCATAATAATATAAATCTTTGCAAGCAAATTAAAGTATAAATTCTTTTGTTGCACATGATTTGACATGTAATTATCTTTCAATGTAGTTATCATACTGGTATTCACACGTCCCATTTTTAACATACACCCAATCATGTACATATATATAGTTCGTTTAATGTATTTGATAAAATTACTGCTGATAGCACATTCTTAAAATAAAAACACAAGAGCAAAATATAAATTTCATTGTCTATTGCATCTAAATTTTAGTGAGGTAGGTTTTCCAGATGTTAACAATGGACTATATTATCATTAATAATACTTGTTTAAAAGTCAAAACCTAGTGATAAGTTAAAGATGTTCTTATCATGTACAAATATACACAAGAAGTGCTTGTTAATAATGACAAATTGACTGCTGCAGACCTCAAGCATAGACTGCTTGTTTTTGTGTGAACGTTTTCTAGGCCATCTGGAGCTCTCAGCATTGTTCTGTAACCTCACGTAGCCTTTTTATTTTATTTTGATGATTAATAAACCTTTGAAGGCCACTCTTTGTATCATCTCTATGAACATTTTGAAAAATTATCATTTCATATACATGCATCAAGGGCTCTAATGTACCAGGTTAAGACTTGATGTTTTTGAGCACAGGCAATGGGAAATGAAATACACATTTTGTAGCAAACACAAATTCAATTCAACAATGTTTGAAATGACAGTGTGCTGTCACTCACAGAGTCGATCTCATAGGGCATGGCCTGGAAGGCTGAGTTGTGTCCGTCGCGGTCGCGGCAGCCCAGCATCTCCTTCACCTTGCGGATCTTCTTGACACCCCAGCCCTTAGCATTGACCGAGTATTCAACTGGGCAGTCGCCAGTCACGTCCGTCTGAATCATGACACAAATACTGTTTTCTATTGATATATATATATATATATATATATATATATATAGATGAATTTATAAATATATATAACAAATATATTTATCATCGATATATATATATATATATATATATATAGCATATATATATAAATACTGAATAAACTATCTATTTATATATATAGCCACAGCAAAAATTTATTTTCACTTATTTTCAGTGATATTTATTCTATATTTTGAATGATATCTTTTATCCTATAATTATCATCTCTACTATCCAAAAAACAAATTATAACTGCTCAAATGAAATCAAAAGTCACTTTGAAAAATCGAAATTCTTGAATCATAAAGCCCCATTTTCCAGTTCCCGACCAACCACTCTGACATTCTCATTTCCTGCTCTAATCAAAACAAATCTCAATCACTCAAAAGTCACTTAATAAACCCCTCTTCCAAGCCATCTAATGTCCTCACCTCACGTGTCTTGAATGAGGTGGTGAGGTCACGCTGCGTGTTCTGGAAGGCACTGAGGATGCCACGCTTCACATTGAGCACCCACACAGGCTCAGCATCGCCGGGGCAAATGCTGCTCACATGGCCGTCCACGAAGGCGAAGCGCAGGTCCTGGCTCTCCAGAGCTTGCTTGAACTCATGAGACTGGTCCACGTTCTGCCGAGTCTTATACACTGCCGGATTCGAGTCCTCGAGTGAGACATCCGAAAGCTGGAGAGGATAATGTTTATTTGTTAACACTGATTTGTTCATGTTTTGCAGTTTAGTTGTTCAGTTGAGATGCGCAATTTAAAAATGGACTTCAGTGAATTCATTCATGATACAACACGTATGTGAATGGTGTTCAACATTCAGATTATACTACATTTTAGCATTAGTGAACATTATTCTATAATGATGTCATCACTAATACCTTCGACCACCCTCACAATAAGCTGTCTCCAACATACATTGTATCTTATAGAGTGTCTGGTGAGGCTGACACATCATACCTTGAGGTTCATCTCACACTGGGAGAGCACCTCCACGCTGACCGTGGCCTTCACGTGTACACTCGACTGTTCTTCCGTCGTCTTGGGGATGCTGACCTGCAGTGAGTTCTCGTAAGAAAACTCATACATCGTGTCCGGGGCATAGCTAAATTTCGTGCTCTCTGCAAGTAGGAAAAAATATTTGATATTATTTTGTCATCGTTAATTTTCATTTACAAATCACAGCAGTTTGTAATAGAAGCTTGTGCCTTGAAAATGGTATCATGAATATCAGGGTTAGTATATTTATGTGTCATGTGCAACAGAGCACACAGAAAAAAAAATAAACTTCATATATATTGGTGTGCTGCATTTGGAAGAATTCATGATCATCAATTACCTGGGCATTCCACCGCACATGTGGCGAGGCTACCTTCCCAACTGATAGGTCCTGGAAGAAATAAAAAATATTATAGACTCTAAGAGTTGAGGAAATGTCATACTCATGATCAAATGAATCATCCATACTATCTGTTATGTTTCCAAAGGGATATACTCATTTTTCCCATGTAAAAAATTAGATCTAGTGTGTAAATCAACAGATTTCGAGCAACTCCTAAATTCAATCAATATTTTCTAACAGTAGAGATTAGAAAATATTCTAAAATTAATAATCTTTATTTCTGTTAAACACTATGAAAATTTAACTAGTCACCCCTTGCTACCATATGCATGTACAGAAATTAAGTAAAAATATCGACAATATCACCGCAAACCGCTCCTCGATCATTTTCCCTCTCAAAGTTCAAACAACATAACCGAGTGCAGTGTTCACATCACATGCAGCAAAACCAGACCAAAATACAAAATCATAATATTTGTTGAATTTACAAAACTAGATCACAACATGACCCTGATAACCATCTTTGTGACACATTCTGTGAAATCAGTGGATTTGTGCCAAAGGTGTGTTCTTTAAATAACTTGAACCATATCAGATAACACACACAAAAAAAACATGCATTATGTATGTCATATTCCAAGGCACGACGCAATTGAGCTGGCCTCATTTTTTATCACGATATCATGCACACTGCATCGGTCATTACTGTTTATCAGGGAGGTTAACATGCTCGTGCTCTTCAGCATGTCATGTGACACGTCAGTATTGTCTGTGAACAAGGAGTGGTAAGAGATACCTAGTAACTACAAAATAAATAATCAAAATTGCTTTATCTAAGATGTAAATAACGTTTGAAACAAAATTGTAGACTAAGGTTCACTAGCTTTCGTAGTACAAAATGCGCTTGTCAATATAAATTTTATCTTAATTATAGTAATAGTGGGTTTTAGGCTATTTCCAGATTATCATAATAAATTGTACATGTATTTCGCTGAAGAATGTCAGAATGTCTATTAATGGTCAGTGGAAAGTCAATGATAACTCTACACTTTGACGAACGATTATTGATAGTACACGTATATTCCAGGCACTGTCTGCATTATTACTCATAAATTACGTACATCCACGCCTTGATGATGCGCTAACTGTTACATGTGCGCAGAGCACAGTTTTGAACATTGCAAAAATTTGGAATCTTGCGCATCCTAGGTCTGGCGCACTGGTGCAGGTTCGACTTGAGAAAACCTAATATTATAATGCGCAGATCACAGATCCGTAGCAACCACACCTTAAAGAATCAATATGATGGTCATTTTCCAAATGTATTTTATGGCCTCTGTCAAGACTCTTGCCTACAGATTTAGTCAGAATCCAATATGTCAACTATCTAAATCATTTGAACAAAATAAAGTGAAATAAATTTTATTGCAAAGAAAACTGTCTTTCAATGCATGAGTGTTGTTTTGACAACTTGGCCTATTTTGACTGATAAATCTATTGTAATTTTAAAAGCACTATAAAAATAATTACAATAATAAGAAGTATTAAAAAACTTATGTAAAAAAACAATCTATAGATAAATTATTTCTTATAAACAGTGACAAATACTTTTAGTGTGGTTTTAATAAAGACTACAAAAATCTGTCGTTGTTGAATTTTGAATAATTGATTTGATTTCTAAATCAATGTCTATTTGATGAGGATATCAAGATGTCCTACAAGTTGACACAAACTCACTATGTGATTACAAACATGCCGTATCATCTTATAGTATTACAGTTATTGGATTGAACCATAATTAAATATTTAAAGTGTGAGTTTGAACATGCATATTTCTTGTGAATTGAGAATAAAAAACATAGATTTAAATAAACTCATTATTTGTAATTTAATGTAGTTAATCCCAGTATATTTGCAAATATTTTATCATCCAAAGATGAATTTTAATTTCTGGAAATCATCAACCTTTCTGAAATTGATATTCCAAACATATACATGTATTGTCTTTTTTGGTCTGATACTAAAAGAAAAGAAAACATCATGAACATGAACACAAAAAGATTGTCGCATTTTCCAGTTGAAGAGCAAACATTTCTCTTATTAACTCATCTCTCTTTAACATGTAAACAAATAAGTTTCAGAGTCACAAACTCATATCAGCTTTGATTTACACTGATCTCAATTGATTTTATAAATTCACAACAATGGTGTCAAATATATGTTGATACACCATCTACTTGAAAAAAAAAAAATCAGACCAAACTGGTTGCATCTGCCAGGAAATTCGTACACAATCAATTGCTCATGTTAAACTATCAGTTACATTTATTAAAAACATAGGGAGGATATCAAAATTACAGCTGAACTTACATTTGAGGATAATAGATCATCGATAATAATTACAATAACCAATCCACTTACCTGCAAGTGTCCCTGCTATGCAGGCCACAAATATCAAACCAATCATTTTTGCTGCCATAGCTACAGCAGCATAGCGAAAACTAAAATTTGATTTAACTCTTCTGCAATAAACTTGATGTTTATATATGGCAGTGACATACAATAACAGTCCAAAAGTCACAGAGAGAGGCGGAGATTGTGGCTGGTTGGTCCCTCAACACCTGTCAATCACTTCTCAAACAAGGGATGATGATTTCAAGATGATCCTGGATTTTCTTAATATGCATATGATGACACACTGAGGAAGGTGTTTCAGGTCATTTTTGCAATGTTTACGTGTATATGTGCAAGCCAGCAATTTGGTGATCATTTCATATGTCAAATACTTACATGAAAATGACATTGTGAGACTACCGTAATAAACATTTTGATACGTAGGGACCTAAAAACAAAAATGTTTTTGATAAAATGCTTTGGGTTGAATATTATTTTATCTAATAGAATTGAATGTCATTGGTTCATCATGAATGGGCTTCCACACTGCCTAATGAGCATCTTACAGCATGTACCAATTAATGGGTTAAAACCTGCATTTAATACCTCAAAACTTAGTACAGTGACCAAGCAGATGGATTTTGAAATTATCGATAAACATACAAATAAAATAAAATCTATTTTTAGAAACATATGTAAACCCCCTTTTCATCTATTATTGATAAATGAAGGGATATTTTTCTGATGATTTCATTGACTGAGCTTCAGAGGTGTTCCATTTATAATGCTACTGTGGGAAGAGGGCTTTATGGTTTCAACAAAAATAGATGGGGATGCTGCAAGACAATGTAATATTTTCATCAATTTCAAACAAAGACCATCATCATACAACTTATGATTATCAACCAACAAACTACACGTATACGCAATGTACAACAATTTCATCATATTTTATATGCAAAATGTCATGTATAGACGTTTTGCTCTAATGATATCATGATGCGGTAACTACCGTACGTTAAATCTAAGAATTAAACTAATTATAAAATAAAATTGATAGTAGTATGTTTACATTTCAAAGGTGGTAAGTGAATACAGATACAATACAAAAGATATGTTAAAAATGTGGATTAAAAATCAGTCAGATATGACAGGTGGAAATCCCGGGGAAGGTATAGAGGTGGTCTTGACTGAATAATGTATGGTAAAGTATATCATATCATATGGTTTCCTGCATCCTAGACCGAAGTTTCAGTGAAGTTATTTTCCTGGAGTGTTCAATGCACAAGATGATGTGCAACTCTGTCATAGTTCTTGTTTACTTTTATGGAACAAACAATGACAAGTGGAAAAAGATTGACTTGACATTTTGTTTGTCCTAGAAAATAAGTTCCATGCTCTCTTAGTGAATGTTTCTTATCAAACCTGGGGGATAAAGATTTGATAGGATTTCTGAGGACTCTACAGGATTTAACAGAATACATTAAATTTTCAAATTTCAAATCAATTCTTGCATAATCCTCAGAAATTATGCACAATCCTCATAATGACTCAGCTACACCAAAGACAACTGTATCAATGGGCTTTGAGAAATGAGAAAATTAAAGATAAAAATTAAATCAAAATCAAATTAAAACTCTTTTCAAAGCCCATTCATGTCATTGATGCAGTTACCTTTGAGCTACGTACACCATACTAAATTTCCTATTTGCCTAAATAATGACTGAATGTTTTTAAACATTCTAAACATTTTAACATTTTACAAGTTAGAAATAGTGAGATGTTATTGAGTATGATACATTAAATTAACTAATAAATCAATTATCTAAATGTCAATTCATATTGTGTAATATTATGTTTGTCCCAGGTTATTCATGTTCAAAAGTTGGGTGTTTGCTACATTGTGAATGTAATTTTTCTTCATACATGTATATACGCTATCAACGGTATCGGTACTTAATGATCATTAAATCTTTAATAGCTCCTGATGAATGGTCAAAATTTTCCAGACTAAAAAGTGATGAATTTGCATCTATATTATCACTGTAACCTTTGTTTTCTTTATTGTTTGAATCACTTATGTAAAATAAATGATTATCACTTATACAAAACATTAACTTAAATCTCATAAAATATTAATAGCTTAGAACTTCAGTCAACACCACTGTGTATGCTGTAAATTTCTTTATACGTATCAGAGAGATTTTCATACTATTTTCAAGATACATATTTTTTTCTGGGCATGAAATGAACCACACATTTTACCATATAATTATTCTGTATAGAAGTATAACACAAGATATAGTAAGACTTCTCATAGACAGTGTAAAAAATATTACCATGAACCAATGATGTTCCAAGGATGGATCTTTTTGATTTTTTACTGCACTTATTTATGGAATAATTTGAAATTATTTTTGGAAAGAGAAGTTCTCTACAGTTTGAAAGTACATAGAACCCTAAACACTGGCATATAAATCATCTTGAGATCATTATGGAGGTCTATTAATTTGACATTACATGTACAAGTGATCAGAACATTCGAGCACAAGAAAAATAGTGACTACTTCATGTAAATATGATTCACCAGATATCAACATACGTTCAATGTGCAGTGAGATTTCTGGACCTTTTAAAATCAGAATCCATACTCATGTCAAGGCCCACAATTATGAATTTTAAAATGCATAATGTACATTTATTTATTTCCCTATTCTATTGTTACCAATGCATTTTCTAAGCTATGAAACAAACTGCTCTGTGGTACATTCTTGAATGAATCATTGTGTTGGTAATCATATAAACCTACCGTTTTCATCCTTCACAACACATAAAAATTACTAACCATTTGACAGCTTTGTCTGCTTATGCAGACATTTTCAAAAATGCTGACTGCACATGTCAAGTCATGACTGAATACATAGTTACAGAGATAGAAGACAAGAAAATGGAAGAACACATCATAGATGCTCTGACAAAGTGTGGCTATCTGAAGTGGTCATTTAAGCAGTACAACAAGCTAAATATGTAGTTACAGGTCAGGCGAGTGAGCACTAATGGGAGTAATAAGTACTATGTTGCTATATGCTGTATGCTCCTCAGGGAGTTGAGAAAGATATAGCCTGACAAGGATGCCAATGACCCGGTGTAAATGTAAAATTGCTAGAACATGATATCAGTAAATTGTGATTGTGAATAAGCAATATTTTAAGCTGATTTTCTAATTTATGACAGGACACTCCAATTTATGATAGGATACTCCATAATCACATTCCGGCAATGAATTTATGGTTATCCAATATTTAGAAGCTATGCAGTTGATTTTTTGACATGTAATGCCTTGAAATAAGGATGTCATATTTTGCTTGCTTTATACTACATTTTGGACATGGTGAAAATGAAATAAAGCAACTTAATGTTTTTAAGTAAAATCATTTACATGTTATTCCTGTTCCAATACTGCTGATTATTAGTGTCAAGCACTTTATAAATGTACATGTACTTCTTCATGAGTGTCTAGTTTTAATTTATTAATGCATTAGGTACATGTAGTAGGTACCACACTGGGGTCATGAAGTGGAATCCCTCAATGCAGTCATGATGAAAACATGCACTGCTCATTCCAGTCTTTCTGTTTCATTATATTTAAAATGCATTTCAAAAACTTTGTTGTCAGTGTTTAGTACAAAAAAACAACAAATAACAATAAAGACAGATGTTAACAGTTTCTAATTGAAGAGACCACCATACTGCCCATACTGGATTCTTCCAGCGCTACTGTACATTGCAATTGACAGTCCATGACACATTGTACTTGACAGTCCTCGATAGCTTTCACCGTCAGCACTTTTTATAGTTATGAGATACACAATGTAACTGTGATATACCCCACTGAGTTACATCGATCATTGTCTTTTTATAATACATTTATCATTGCAGTTAATACTGTGACACTATTGGCGCTCTATCATGAATTAGCCGCTGACGCAGCTTCACTGATTAGAGGGATTTTGCTTGACTATCATCATGTTTTGTAGAGCACACGTGTAGGGGTCAGTGATTATTGTAAGTCATATGTTAATTTTCACTATTTTGCATACACGTGCTGAACAGTTTGACTTGATAATATGTGGTACTTAAAACTGTAAATCTTGCACCATTCTCCATGAATTTTTCATTAGTTTCTGTGCAAATTTAGTTTTAAAATCCTGATCAGTGTGGTGCAAACTATATGTGGGGAATTAGTTTTTTCTACTGGATCTATACTAGTTTCTCCGTGAGTGCCTTAGTTTTTCAGTGAGTGTACTAGTTCTTTCTGTGAGAGCTCCAATGACACGCAAGATGGTCTTATGGTGGACAAGTAAACCGTTTTAGAAACTTGTCCTTTGACCAGTAACAATTCTGGTCAGTTGGGCATACAGGTATAGAGTTTATGCAAGGAGGACGAGTACATTTTTGCAGGACGAGTATAGACTGTATATGAGTGTATACTGTGTACGAGTATAGACCTGTTCACCAGTAACACTTTTCCACATAATCCTGACTCCAACCACGTGTATGTAAATCTAACATATGACGCCATATGATGCCCCCATAGACATTGAAAATGAAATTCAAAGAATTCCTGAAATATGAAATTCCGACCCACCCTCCTCACTCATATTAATAACTTATTTATGTAACAAAACAAAATCTAATACCACGCAATCACTCAACATTTAATCAACATATATTTTTTATTTTTATATTTTTATTCTATACTGAAAAGAAATAATGGTGTTATATGAGGAAAATCCAGATTTAATGTATAAAAGAATATCAGTATTCTCCAGCAAGTGAATAATTCTTTAGAACTTTAAAACATCTTCAAATTGGACATTCAGTTTTATTTTTCATAAGCATTTATGCATTTCAAAAACCTGTAGGTTTAATTCAGTGATAAATGTGACAATAAAGTACGCCGAATTCAGATCATGGCAGCTTTTAGGGTGGGATCTTTCTTCATTGATTGTATCAGGGGTGCAAGTATTGATAGATCTAGAATATTAGCACAGATATTAGAGAAGTTATGGGTACCCACTGCAAAATACCAGTTTTAGCTATAAAAAAAATAAATAAATCGAAGAGGGGGTGGGGTACTTGAACTTTTTGTTTCATGTGGTGGGGACCAATTTTGATGACTCGATGGTGTTGTAATCATATATATCAATATATATGAAGGAAAAGACGATTTTTTGTGTCACAAAATGCTTTTTAACCAGAAGACATATACATACTTCAAATTATGTATGTACAATCAGGACAACTTGGTGGTTGTTATAATGTCACATTTCAAACCAAATACATTGGTTTTAATGATAAAAACAAGAAAAAAGAATTTTTTAATAAGGTTGCTTACAGGGCCATAGGTACGTAATACGTTAAACATTTGTATATGTCAAATGTACATTGCACGTCACACGTACAGTCATACAACAAGGGACTTGAGGAGGGTGGTGATGGTGATGGAGGTGCATTTATCTGCTCTGGACCTGTTTTTAGGCTGGGTGTTGGCAGAAAGGGTATGTGTCCATTTGGCCGAAGGGGGGCATGGCTAGTGTCCATATGGGGTGGGGGTATGATTGGTAGTGAGGCACCCGAGCAGCAACAGAAAGGGGTGATTGAGATGCACATTTAATAGTCTGCACGTGTTTACCAGGGGTAGGAGTAGCTGGAGGGAGGGATATTAGAGGGATCAAACATTGCCACATACATGTACTATGTGTATGGCTGTCACGTATGACTCTGGGAGGAAGGTGGTGGACATCTATTTAATCTTTCCCAGACCTGTATAGTGACGGGAGCTGTTGTGAGGGATGTGGGACAGGGAAAAGAATGGGAAGGGAGGAGCATTTCATATGTTTTTGATCTCATCCGTTTCAACCAGAGCAGCAGCAGGAAGGGGGTCATTAATTATGGACCTGTTTAGATGGGGATGGGGTAGAGAAGAGGGGGGGGGGAGGAGGGAGGAGTTGAAAGGAAGGGTATGGATGAGTGGGACATTTAATCTGCTCCGCACATGTTTACCATGGGTAGCAGTAGCTGGGGGAGGGATATTAGAGGGATCAATCATTGCCATATTTAGTACATTTAGTCTGTAAATGGCTGTGACATATGACGATTGGAGGACGGTGATGGAGGTGTATCTAATCTGTTACAGACCTGTATACTGACGAGAACTGGTTCGAGGGATGTGGGACAGTAGCAAGGATGGGGAAGGAGGAGCATATGTGATATTTTTAATGGGTGAATGCATACAGGTATTGTATACATGGATACAAATAATTACTTTATTACGGACTGTTTTGATTATTATTGTGACAAAACATTGTGATGAACACCAGATGAATTAGAAAAAATGTTTAATAAAATTCCTCATACAATTATTTGTCTCTTACATGTAATTATGCACTTGCCAACTCCTTCTACATTTGTTCATCAAGCCACACTTCTGGGCCCTTCTTATAGTACAAAATTGTATCTATGCATAGCAGGTTCGCAGATGATCGCCTGCGTAAAGCGGGATTAAACAGCCTATAGTTTTTTACATCTTCGCTTATAAAGGCTATAGATTTTTACCACAAGGCCGACAGTAGATCTATAGTCTCTTAAAAAATTTACCCTCCCACTACATGTATGTCCCAAAATTTTACTAATGTGTATAAAATCATACGTATTTGATTATCATGTATTTTGAGTACTAACTGGTGGTACAAACTACGTAGATGTAATCAACACTTGAAATGACGATCAACTTAATTTGTCTCATGTACTGTTAAGCTCTTTTTATTGTGTGTAATTTAACTGGGTTCACCATGTTCAACTTAAACACTTGTCCCAGCTTTACTTGTTTTTCAAGTTCTTGGTTACAATTTTCTTATGTGTGATCATGAAAAGAATCATAAATGATAATAAAAATAAATGGACTTCGCCAACCTGTGAATATTGTGTTACGTTATATATGGATTTTCAAAATAAATTATTCAACTTACAATATTGTAAAAAAAAAACATAATGCGAAAAGAATGTATGAAAATTACTTTGGATAGATATAAACATAAATATACACACAAAAAAATATTTTAATCAGTTTATTGTCTTCACTTTTTGCCTTGTTTATACAAGTCTCCATACCATCATTTTTACAGAATATAACATAGCTGCTCTAAAAAGCATAAAAATAATAACATTGTTAATTAATTTATATAAATGAAAAATATTTAAATGGTCAACCCAAAAGAAATTAAAAGTACCTACCTACTACATAACTACAAAAACTATTTATGTATAATAGATGAATAATTCAATAAGAGCATAATAATCCAACACTGTATTCAACAAAAGTTTTGGTCCACAAATCACAATGAATAAGTCTTTTTCCTTCTCATCATCAAATTACCAGCCATCTCATATGTATTTTACTTTATCCTTTAAAAAAATGTCATATCCTCAAATATTCTGACAGCGTGGATGATTTTTGAAAGAATAATAATCAATTAATGCAAAAATCACAAGAAGCAACTCACACATGATTTATCCTCATCAGAATTATCAAAATATTAGAAATGAAAAATTACATATACATGTACATGTACGACTTAACGTATGTTGAGAGAAATTAATTCAAGTGCAGAAAGTTGTATGTATTTATAACATTTTACAACTTTGAGAAAATAACTGCACCATAGGAAGTTTTGATGTCATTTTGCATGGCTAAATATCTTAAAAAATTGTTGCGTTAAAAATACAATTGTATACAATACACATGATTATTTACTACATACACTGGCAAAAATGAAATACTGGCTTTCATTGCAACTTGACTTATTTGTACTTCAAATATCTATCAATATTCACAGTGATACACTGACATATTTGTTGTACAGTAATATTATACATGTTACTGGATGGCTCTTAAAAGAAATGTATTTTCAATTATATTTTTGTACTGTTGATAGTTCAGATTAACACATTTGCATGTTTTGAATTTCAATGCAATTTTCAAGATGATCCATACAGGAGGCTAGGCTTGTATTCACTGTGTGTGCCTCTAGTGGGACTTCACTAAGTATTTATCAGTGTGTCATGCATACACTACACTACTACCTGATAGAAAAATGTGAAAAAAAGATGTCACTGAAAACAATGTGCTTTTTTAGCACTCATTGCTCAGTAAGTCACATCTGAAAGACACCGCGGCTTGGAACAGAACACAGTAGACATCACAGCAAAGAGAAGTTTACTCATGGGATATGACTTTTTAAAAACCATATCTATTTTACATATAATATCATTTTCACTGCTGAACTTATAATCATTCGATCAACTGTGATCTTATATATAAATTGGAGAATGAATTGAGCTCATAAAAATTGTGTCAATGATTTTGATAAGAACAATCATTACCAGTGAATAAAATAAAAATGCAGGACTTTGCAGTCATGTGTTGTAGATTATGCAAAAGGTTGTTTATATTATAAATTCTATGACGAACACTTAAGCAAAAGTAAATCTCGTAACAAACAATGAACTTCACATCTCACACTTGGTTAACATAAATGCCAATACTGACTTCTGATAAAACACTTATCTTTTAACTCACTTATTTAGCTCTGTAAAAGGCTTCACCAAACAATGAAAGTTAAATCACTGTGACAAATTAGCTTCTAGATAATGTTTCGAAGCCTGCAGACTCTCAAATAGCATCATCTTACTGCTTTCATTTTGAAGCATACAATTTGCTTTTAGGTTGGCAATACCCTGCATTAACAACTTGAATATATGAATTTCATACAGAGATCGACTAACACTTATCATAATAACCTGGTATAAAATTGAGGTAAACGACTTGATTATTCAATGGTAAATAATGATTATCACGTTGTCAGGGAAATGACCAATTGACCCTTCCATTTGCATGTTTATTGAAAGGATTTAGCATGATTAACCCACAATTTCTGTACAGTTGCAGGCTGTCTTTGATTAGTTTTCCAATATTCACCAGGATCTACGCTACAATAATCTTTCTCATTAAATAACCACCACATAAAGATACAATGGAACCTCATTAACGATTCCTCTCTCTCTCTCAACAGACCCATACTTGTTACAAAAAATGTAAGTTTCTTAATGCTGCAACTGCCAGATTTCAACACAAATCTTTCAAGCTATTTCCAAAATGAAACAAACTATCCAAAGTTATTTGATATTGAGCTGTGTTAATTTGTGGCAGTTCAGCTTGTGCATTGCTTTGATTTATTATAGACATTTTCTTATTCAATATGTCGTGTTTGTTACATAATACTAGTAAACTAGTGTCAGGCTTTTTAATCCACAATAGAAATAGCAGTCATAATAATAACTCAATAAGAATATAATAATAGACACATCTTTTGTATATTCTGCATGTCAAATGTGGTCCCTAACAGATAAAGGATGTAAATGCCACATCTAGCTTGACAGTGCAGCTTGCTGACTGTGGGAAAGGGAGCCTGAGGCTGCTTTTGACTGAAACAAATGTTGAACAATATTAGTAAAAACTGATTTAACTAGTAGAGTGAGGAACTCATATGATCAAATTTTGATAGTGTTAAGCTATGATAAAATTTTAATGACTACCGTGTGTTCACCACTCTATGAATTAAAGTAAACAAACAACTTAATCTAGAACTCTTAATAAATGAAAAAATTTCCATCTCAACAATCGTAAAGATGGTTTTGAATACAGTTTGATCCACTTATATCAAAGAAAACTCAAATTTATAGCTAACTTGACCTATTTCACCAATTTCATTGATTAGTTTCTACAATACAAACTGCATTGAACCCTCAAAATACTAAAAACTATTCACTGCTTTCTTTAAGGTTGACAAACCAGGATCAAACTGCATATTACGTAAATGATCGGTACTCACTTTGACGTCTGCTGCGGCAGTGTTGCCATTGGCTGCTGGGGCTGCTGCGGTGGGGGTGGGGGGAACGCGGGCGTACTGCCGACGGTGCATGTCGTCAATAGACGTCACGTACCAGGTGCCGGCAAACATGCCGTCTGTGGGACCTACCGGTGTGTACGGCGCTGTAAGGATAATCACATGAAGGTTACTAACTTCGCATGGTCAATACATTATTTTAATTAAAGTTTGTTCATTTCCTTTTGTTTTGTTTTTTGCTGTTGTTTAGTATGTTATTGGGTAGGTATGCTTGTCAAGCATGAAAACTTGCTCCTAATTAAAAATAGAGAAAGCAGAAAAGTGTTTACCAAGGTGGTGTGTCTCCTGCCTTAGCAACATCGTCTGCTCAAAGTCCTTGGGCGCGACCTTTGAACGCGAGTCAAGACGAGCACGAAGGTCACGGAGAGATGCCACCAGGTGGTGCAAGCGTGAACCCGGGGTCACGTCACCACTCACCTTTAGAAGACAGGGCAGATGGTGAACAGCAAATGATGGTAATCAAAGACAATAAAGATATCTAAAGTTCTTTTTGAAGACCAATGAATACAATGGAACCTCCTAACCTCCTGATTCAGAGGTAATTATGACACGTGGGACCACATAAAGTGGTCTTAATTCACAGGTGGTCTTTAAATGTAGAGGTTCACATTACTAATGATGCATAAAGGGAAAATTCAGAACTGCAAAAAGTAGTCTTAATATAGAGGTGGGTCTTAATAGGAGGTTCGACAGTATGTGACAAAGCAAAATAAAAAATGCCATGACTCTGGCCTAAGGTTATATTTTTAGTTGCTAAGTAATTTACTTGATATTTCATATATGCCTTTTCAATGAGGAATCAAGTAATAAAGCTATATACTACTATTTGTAGGACTATGATTTGTGTTACCCTGAGAGAGAACATGGAGGATGCCAGGCCTGAGCCGTAGGAGAAGAGGACGATGCGCTTCCCAGAAAACTGCTCGGCTGACTCATAGCTGGAACATGAAGGGTAATGTGTAGGTAATCGGATTGATGATCATGCTAGGGGCAGGCCACAAGGTTTAGTTCATCTGGATTCATTTCAAAGGGACAAGCTACATGTGAAACTAATTTGTGCTGTCTTTATGTCATGGGAAAGATTTTTTTTAATAGATGTCTCTGTGAAACATTTTTTGTTCAATATGAGCAGCTATGATGAATTTGAGCCAAAGCCTAGTAATCCTAAGATACAGTAATATGAGCATATATGAGGTGGCATGAGATGCCACACCAAATCTTGGACAGGACTGATTCATGTGTTTTTTCCTTCACATAAAGCAGATCACATTTTGAAAATGTTTAATCAAACTGAACAGGTTAGGTTACAAATAACCAACTATATCATGGTATACTTGGAATAGTCAATTTCATAAAAGCTCATCAGCAGCCGCTCAGTAAAGGAGTCATGTGAATAACATTTGCTATCCCGGTTAGAGATTATGGAAAATTGCTTCTGAAACTCAAGTTCATGTACAAAGCTGATTTAATTATTGGTGTGAATCTTCACAGGGGTTCTTCTATAAGTACAATGGTCAGACTATAATTACAACGTACATATATTACAATATGAAATATATCATTTAAACTCATCAAGCTTAGCAGAAGATAAACCAGATAAACCAGTTAACAACTGCACTCAGTTATCATCAAAATTAAATATCATAGATGGTACTTTGAAGCCAAGGCCACCTTGCTTCTTTAATAGTGTGTACATACCTGTGTATGAGTGAGCAGAGACCGCCGTACACGGACGGAGTGTACATGTTTCCCACCTGAAACACACACCAATGCAGAGATTTGTTCAAAATTCCTGACTCTCCGATATCGTGCATTTACATATGTAATAAGCGTATATTATTTGGTAGAGTATATACAGGTTTTCAACAAACATGCATAGTAAAAGATGTTCCTGCAAACATGCACTGGCTTAAGCTGGATCTAGCTGATGCATGAAGCAGCTATTTTATAGCACCTCACCTGGTTGGATATGAGCATGGACGGCTGAGTCTTAGTGTCATAGACAACTTTGCTGGCGGTCACGAAGGCTTTCTCCACATCACGGTTGAAGTATGTGTCTTCTAACTTAACATCCCTGCAGTAAATATGACATATTGGATCTAGAGCTTTTGAAAAAATGATGACAAAAAAATTCAATACATGCACTACTCTGAATGTTATATGCATATGCCAATGGACTGTTCAACTTTGATGAATAAAATACAGAGAACACAATTATGTTACAAATACATGTATGAAAATAATAAATTTATTCTGTATTCCTACATAAATCAACATTATGTGATCATAGAACAACCTGATAACACCGGCTCATTACCTGAACGCTGCCAGGCCAGAGTACTGGGGGTCGTCGGGATTACGCAGGAAGTCATTGAGCAGGAGACGCGCCAGTGACTTCTGCACAAGTTTGCCATACGGCGAGTGGAAGAGGAAGGCATCGGCCTCCGTTAGTGAGAAACGGCAGCCACCTGGTGGTGAGAAAATAAACAAATGTAAATGTGGTGGTTTATAGTCGTGATCCAAGTCTTGCTCTTACGACTTTACATATACACCCACTATAGCTGACCAGGAGTAAATGTGGTTCGGCTGGGAAGGAGACATGAGCAGGATGAAATATGGATGGTATAGGTTGGGGGAGAATATACCATTTTGGTTGTTTACTCTATGCTATGTTAGTAAATACTTTATTTTCAATCATTTTTTTTTTAATTTGATCATTTTGTTGTTTGTGAGTACTTGGTAGTACATGTACCTGCAAAAGTTTGTAGACAATAGTTTAACAAATGATTGGTGATTACAATAACAGACGTGATACGTTCTAAACTAGATAACATTGAATATCGTGGGGTATTGCTTTGAACACTTGTTTCTAGTGCTTCTATTTACATGATAATGTGTCAAAACTATTTAATGGAGGTAAAAAAGAATAACCTGTAGATCTATATTGCTAAAACCTTAAAAAAGATCCAAACATAAATTCAGGATGTATCCCACACCATGTGCAAACACCTTCCTTTCCAATCAGCTATCTAAGATACCTTGGTTACAGATATGGTTATATCATGCGTGTGGTGTGTTGAGGGTTGATCTTTAAATAGAAAAAGGGTGTACCTATTTACCTTTTATTAGAGATAAAAAATGCAGATAATTAAACATTGGTCCATACAGTGACTATATACAATTGGAGTACAAATTTTAACCAAAGAAATTTTAGTATTTAATTAGTATATGAAATGATGAAAATGAGCAGAAACTGACATTACCCGACTTCAATGGTTAAAATATACATAAATAAAGCAGCAGCTAATGAACATGTAGACATACAATAGAGAATTGATCAGCGATAATGAAAGAAGAAAATTTCATTATTCACCCTTTCCTCACCATCATTTTAAATTACATCAAAGTTTATTACCGGGTATGTCTAAATGTTCCAATGGTGCAGCTTTTCCATCAACAATTGTACACAAAATGAAAAAAACACAATTACCACAGATTTCCAGTGCCTTGATCAAGCAGGTGGGACAAAATGCTTTCTCTGTGAAGTGCTCATTGTTACTTTCATCAGAATGTTGTGGAATTTACAAAACTTAAAGCTGTCTGTAAACTGGTTAGAATTATTGCTTACACTCAATTCAAGATAGAAATTACCGTTCAATACATGTAGTTGCCTGTTATTTTGATAAATTTGTCCATCATAACCCACTGCATTGAGATGAAAGTAGCAACTGTACTTAAGACTGAGACTAACAACTACAGGTGGATCTATACACAGGGAGGTGGCACTACCACAGCCCACTACTACCTGCATTAGCAGCATCCACTCTCTGGCTGAACTTCTGGTAGCATTTATCTAGGGCGCCCAGGTAGCACTGTATAGAGAGCTTTCCGTCGACAACAGGGTATTCCGAGCTCATGTCAGGCTTGTAGAAATCGTAGGCGTGCTCCATGTGTGACACTCTAAGGCCTGGAACAACAATGGCAGCAGACGACTTAGATACCTTTTTGCTCGGTTTCCTCCGCCCGAGAGCAGAAACGGGCGTAGCACTTGTCCACTGCTCCCAGATAGCATTGTTTCGACAGTTTGCCGTCAACAAGTGGGAACTCCGAGCTCAAGTGGGGCTTGTAGAAGTCATAGACATGCTCCATGTGCGAGACGCGGAGGCCTGCAAGAAGCACTCATGTGAGAAACGTGCACATCAGCAAGTAACACACAGCCACAATGCTGTAAATAGAAATCTAGCAAACCCTGGACTTTGGGATGGGCTGCCACAAGGTAGATTACACTCAAATGTGGCGCACAGCTATTCAAGATATACATAAAAACTATAAAATCAAAATACAAGACTTCTTCAAAATAAAAAAGGGTTGGATTAAATAAATATTTAGAATACTGACATCTATAATTACCGTACCTTAATAATCAATTATATTCAAACAATAATCTTTTAATGAAATACTTTTCTTAGATAGCAACTGTAACATAAACAATATTATAGCACATGATGACATAAATAGGTGAAACAAGAGTTAGATGTCTTGTGATTCAAATGCGTATGAATTGAACATAAACATTGTTAGGTTGCTGTGCCCAAGTTCATGTACCCAGCTCTATGGTCCAGGCATCTGTGGATGAATCACAGATCTTTCACTCACAATACTAAATGGATAATGAATTTGTCAAGTGAGGTTTTAAACATCATTCCCTGCTTCAATCTGGTTTGGAAACATGATGATGCATTCATAAGCTTTGTCCCAAATTAACCTAGTTTTACTTCATATCAAGTTTCCTTGATTTGAAGGACAAAATGAACATTGTTTGTTTTCTCAATGATTTTAGTCAACATAAGTGACAGCTACTATCATTTTGAACAGGACACTTTGACAGATATTCCTTTCATGTTTATTTCTAGATTAAATTTTGAAGCATTGCCATTTTAGCAAAATTGACTTAGAAATGAGCATCACAATAAATGATAATAGAGTATAATCTCAATTATATAGCTGTTTAAAAAAGTTTAGGTATATCCTCAAAATACCTGTAGTAAATGGACTGTCTGTGTTTCATTCACGGAAAATATATTTCTTTATGTTGTGATATATCTATGACTGTGTCTCTGACTGTCTCAGCAACATTTGATCGTAATCACTACAACATAGGAATAATCAAACCGCATGGAGATGCAAACCGTTTGACGTTATTATGATGGGAATTCGAATTGGGGTCTCTGTCCAGCATGCACCCCTTCAGCACAGTGCATATGACTTGTCACCTAATGCATGTACATCTATGTACTTTAATATTCATAGTAATACAATCATTTTTGTTTATTGGAAAGTAGCAATAAATGCCATGGTGTCTATCAACCAGTGCAACCATTTATGAGGAGCAGTCTTTGTTACCACTTTTCATCTTGACCATCTGGCAATTGAGAAGCCATACATAGAAGTCAAACATTCAGGTTTGATTCGTGCACAGCTGAGCTGACGCGACTTCCATGTGATGGCACTGCATAAGTTGCCCTCTTTGCTTAAAAAGTAGGGAAGGGGGACTTGTGGAAATGACTGCCGCCAATGCAATAAAATACCAATTGAGTCAAAGCTCAAACATTTTAATGATTATATCATCAATCAAGGGCTTGGATTCATGATAACTAACACAATACAAACTAAACTAGTACACTTGTTCAATCTGTCATGCAAAATTATTATACAAAGGAAATGTACTTCATAACATTTCTGACACAGATTTCTTATCTACAATGTAGTTTCTTTCTGTTTTTGTGAGTGATTGAGGCCTACTAAAATCTCATGACACATTTCAAGTTTTAAGGGCAAATGTTGAACGATTTTCTTGACCCACACATTAACGCCTTTTTATCTGTACCTTCAAAACAAATCTAATTTTTTAATACAAATTTGACTAAAAATAGTTCTTTGCTAATCTTTAAGGGATCCTGTTTTTACATTTGACTCTAAATCAGCACTACAGGAATACTGTTGATTGATGTTTATGATGAGTATCAATGATGATTACATATTAAATTCTAATGCAATGTTTGTTGGATTAATATAAAAGTACGCCAGTTGAGTCCAATAATGAATCAAAATAATATGGAGCTGTTTCCACCATCTGATCTGTCATAGAAAATAAATTCATCAGCATTTGGACCAAACATGGATTCAGGTGCATGAAAAAAAAATTATAACCTTCAGTGCAAAAAAATTCTAATTTATATAAATAAAACAAACAAAGAAGTAAACAAAACAAAAATATCTCAACACCCATAAGACAAGTCTTTGTGCTATTTTGAAAAAAAAACTACCGGTAATCATAATTTGTACCTTTGTACTGACCTGTAAAAAGTAAACATATTGCGTTTAGAAACTACAAAACTACAATGTTAAAAATAGCAAAGAAACATTCACCTTTGTGACATCAATATCATGGCCAAAGAGAGATTTAAGCAAGAAAAACCCAGGCTAGTAAGGCTACTCTATGCTTTTTAGTGATCTCTTGACAAGCAATAGCATTACACTTCTAATATTTGTAAGCCATAGAGGTACCGGTCTATACATCATCAGGCCCAGGACTATGGCGCTAAGTGAGAGAGTGTCGTTGTACCTCTCTCGAAGCTGAGGGGCGCGTTTGGTCCGACCAGCATGGCCACGGCACCGGCTCCCCCTGTGGGCCGCGCGTTCCCCGTCGCGTACACCGCAATGTCCCCGGCAACCACCAGCGCATAGCGACCTGAAAAACATACCAATAAGATCCATGCACAGAATCTTAAAACTAATGGCTAAAAATTCTAGGAAGCAATGTACATTAAACCTCCGAATATTTAGGTATAAACTAAACATTCAATTAGTGAGTCACAGATGCAGGATTTTAATTTCATCTGAAATGGGTAAATTGCATGTGACATATACTGACTGGGAGAAATATTTTCTATGTCAATGCCAGCAGTTAGTCATTGATATAGTATACAGGAATCAGTAATTAACGAATTGTTAAATATTTCAGACTTTATGTGATTGGCTATGAATCCACAATTTTAGAGATATAAATATATAAGTTAAAATGTAAAAAGCTAATCACTTTCGAGAACAAAATTTTATGAATGCTTCACTTTTCAAAAAAATGGTCATTATAGTTGAAGAAACATATAGGTGCACTGACATACACACTTTTACAATATTTTTTCTACGATTCCCATTCTTTATTTGCATTTACCACCAACTATTTTTTTTAAATATACAAAGGAATTCTATATATGATTTTGTATCATTATTGTATGTGATTAAACAACTGGACATGATAGGCTCTGGGATGATGTTGCATCTTGTAATGGACCTCAGTTCAGGGTCGATATATGATAGCAACATCTTACTTTATCATACCACCTTTGACATGGATAATCACGTTATCAAAGTTCAAAACATAAGCTGCATAAATTTAAATATTAGACACTGCAAGATGCACACATGAAATGGTAGATTTTATGGTAGATCATGTGCTGTCACCTGGTGATAAGATGTTACATCACATGCAACAGCAAAATTTGCCTTTCTTCCAATGGAGCTTATGACAACAAAAAAATCAGTAGTTTCCTGTGGACACTTTAGAAGGTAAAATGTGTCTATTTCTGAAAAAATTACATATGTATGCGCCATTGCAAAAGCACACACAAAAAACACACGTGCAAAGAAAAAGGCGTGTTAGTAAAAATGGTGCCCAATGGGTCACACTTTATCTTTATAGTACATTTGCCTTAGAAGGTTTTGTGAATTCCGGCTAATCAAAAATAAATCTAAAAAGCTAAAGCAATAAATAGCTGTTTTGTATCAACAAAACAGATTGTTATCATATTCATACAGTATGCATCGATTATCTAGAAGTTGTAAGTCTCAGAATTAAATATTGAAATTTAGGAATTTAAGAAATTTCAGTTACTAAGTATTAAAGTATTGTTTATAAAACAAGTTTCTGCATTGAAAAACTTTCAAAATAAGCAAATCTGATCAAGATATCAGCATGTGAGATTCCAAGGTTTTACTGTACCAAACCATCAGTGATCATTTTTAAACATCTGCTGCAGCTTCTCTATTGGTTCTGAACAATAATTGGCAATTAACACCATATTGATAAAGACTACCGGTATGTATTCAATCATAAATGATGAAAGGTATGGCATTAGTTGTACATATTGATGTCAAACTCCAATAGTGACTTACTTCTGTTGTTCACATATAGGTAGAAAAGGAAAGTTACTAAAATCTTTCATCACTTACCATCCCAAGCACTAGATTCAACCCAATTAACAGAGTTAAATAGGGCTGAAGTTCCACCATAGCAAGCATTCGTTGTGTCCACACCTAATGAAACCATAATCTAAGTATTAGAAAGTTATATCATGGTACGATCTAAATGTTTTATGCAGAACTATTTTTCATCAATTTTAGCCCAACTCAATCAGCTATTCACACTGCTGTAATAGATTTCGTATTGTTTGTTATTAAAAAAGATATTCTAATATGACATATTTTCATGTAAATGCAACATTTTTGTATCAAATATCCTAGACAATTGACCATTTCACGGTTTGAACATAAATTTACATAAATAGAAATTTGTTAAAAATCTTGGCATAAATTACACTTTCTATTATTATGATATACAAAAGTCAACCATTTATGTTGTATAACTTTCAGTTTCACCTTCTATATTTGTGTTTCCAGAGTCAGCAAACAGCTGCATCAGCACAGACTTGACAAATCTTTTATTCATTTGACCAATGATGGTTTTCGGCACAACTTTCACTAATTTTTCTTGAGGCCTTCATAATTGAAACCTTGAATTTATGCTTTTAAAATCTATTTATTCATGATGGTTTGTCACTTGCCAAAAAAATTCAATAAACACACACTAAAATATTTCAAAACCCTTCATTAGTTTTAAATATTGACCTCTTATGTCATTTTGACTATTTGCAGCATAAAAATCTATTTATTTGATTTGATATTGACAGCTAATGATTTTCCTCGAGACGCCCAATGTCTTCATAGGAGATTTGGTTCCTTTCCATAAGCCACTAAACCACCGTCAAACACAATTTTAAAAGTCTATGGTAAAGAATTCTCACTGCTTACCACCAAAAACCATAATCTACCAGTATGTGTAATTATTTCAAAACCACTAAATTAGTTTTAAATATAATAGGGGATTATTATGTCATTTTGACTATTTGCAGCATACATGTTTTAGGAAATCCGTATTTGATTTGATATTGACAGCTACAATCCTTACCTCGAGACGTCCAATGTCTGCATGGACCAACCGTTTGACACAGGGAATTGATGTCTTGCCCTCCTTTAGAGGTGAAACCATGAACAACACCCCCATGCTGCAATTGTGTACTTGCCCTGTAAAGGTTAACAACAGGCAAACCGGACATTTTTTACCCATTAAGTTAAAACCTAATAACTAAATAACGATATAATCATGGGCGTCCATTTTTTGGGGAGCAAGAAAAGTTAACCGACCCCCATCAACATTTTAAAAAGTTGGAGTGACCCCCCCTCCGCTAATGAAAAAACAACTCTATATAGTCATTGCATAAAAAAAATATTTGAAAAAAAATATGCTTATAGCGTGATAAAAAGTTCAGTGACCTCCCAAAGGGAATCAGAAAAGTTGACCCCCCCAGTTTTTTGGGCAATAATAAACGAATCATTATTTATGATCGTTCCATAGAGGTGAATACATAAAATGGACCCACATGCTGCAATTGCAATGTAAATAAAACAATAATTGTATTACACATAAACGCATATATCGTCGGATCTCATTAACTTTTGAACTCTACATATAAAAAACATTCAATATTAGGTCAATCTATGAGCATTTCCATAATTTGTTCAATTTGACATGAATGTGAATACATATCCATAAGACAGCAAACTCAAATTTATTACCAATCAAGACCACAGATATCCATCTTGGATTAGATGGATAGAATATAGGCCTAGAATATACATGTATCATTCAACAACAAAAGTAACAGAGTCAACGAAAATTTCTTAAAGCCAGGACCTTGAGAGTTTACAAAGATAAACAATAATACACATGTATTATTTTCCTAAGGTCATAAAATAATTTTCACAGACTTACAAAAACAATATACAGTACAACCTCTCTATTAGGACAACCTTTGGGACCAGTGTTAGGTGGTCACAATAGAGAGATGGGCTCTATACAGAGGTTCGTTTTGGTAACTATGAAGGCTTGGGACCATGAAAAGTGGTCTTATCATAGAGGTGGTCTCAATAGAGAGGTGGTCTTAAAGGTTATGGTCAGTGGCCGAACAACTACGGTATGCTTTCATAGAAGCAATATGATGTGTTCTGTTTAATCTGTTTAGTCTTTAATTTAAACAGTGTATTAAAATATCTAGAGCAATTTAAATACCACTCAATAACAGGCCCGTTATAAAACCATCAAAACACGTGAATGTCAGAAATGTCAACCCAATGATTTTCGTCAGACATAACTACACGGTGCACGTAAAAAGTTGCCAATCTCCCCAATGTTAAATGTGATGTCTGCCGTCGAAAATCCGCAGTACGTCTGGCGAAAAATCATTCGATTATGCAATATCACGTGACCTCGTGCTTTACTTAACAAGACTACATGGTATAAATAAAGATGTAATAAATATCAAATGTGTAGAACATAATTACTTTTTGCCTTACACTTGCAATGGAAAAGGCATCGTTCAGTGGTACTGTATTTTACAGAACAACTATTTTTTGGCTGAGCATTATCTTTAATTTGAGGTTCTACTGTAGTTTTCTTGTCCTAAAGATACTGAAAATTCAATATTCATGTACCTGATATTGATAATCTATAGTTTAAATTTTCAGCAATTTTGGACTTTTTACATAATTACAAATATGTTCAATTTATAGATCTACGCAAATGATTTTAAGAAAACCACTAACCTGAGATGCACCATCAAACTGTTCGAGTTCTGTTTGGTCGACATATTGTGAGGGGAAGTATATTTCAAGCGCTATGATACCCACATCATCCGGCCATCCTCTTCTTTCAGTCTTGTCAATGTTGGGCATTTTGATGGTGTACTTTCTTGTGCGGCCAGCTCTGTTTGTAAATAAAATTGTGTGAGTGGTTGAGCCAAGATCATGAGTAAATTATGATACTCAGTGCGAATCATTCAGTATACTTAATGGTTATAAAATGATGTTGTAGCAACTAGGATTGTTTGATTATTTTATAATACATACTCTTATACATTCGTTTTCACCCTTAGATTTTCAGATTGCCATGAATTTGATGTAAAAATAGACATCTTTTTCAAAACAACTTTTCATACACAAATACGTGCCATGTTGACACCATACTGATATGAGACAACCAGAAGAGTATAAACAATACATACCTATGTAAATTTTGTTGCAAATAAGCAGAGTATTAGCACTATAATTTGGGAGAGCATTTATTTATGCATCGAGCACCGATTTTGGACGACTAAATTCTATAGTCAAATATAAGAACTTACCCGGTATGTCATATTCTATTTAAAAGGAAAAAAACTTGCTCTTTTCGACTGTTATAAAGGCATTTTAATTTGCAAATGACATCATTTGGGAATATAACCAGAAACAGAACTTGAATTGTTACCATAAATATGCACTTTGTCAATTTCACTATTCTAGTAAGACTCTAGTCTACATCGCTCTGCTTAGTTACTAGTGTGTGTATATTACCGCCGGTGATATATCATTAAAAATGTTGGATTATAATCGCTATAATAAGATACCCAGCAAGAATTTACCTTTTGGATCAATCCTAAACTGATTCACAGAATAAAGGATATTACTCAAATGAAGTGCATTGCTAGATAATCATAATGCGTTTGTGTAACCCGCCAACGAAGTAGAAATGTGACAGCCCATGCACGTAAGAACAACTTTGGAGACATTATTAGCAGGATTATCACGCAAGTAAGCTATTTTGATGCTTATTTTCATAGGATTAATGTCCTCCTTGATGCTTCACCATTCATAAAATTTTACATGCGAGACAACTTATAAAAATACATAATATAAAAATATGCCTTTCAAAATGATGACGCGGACCATTCATTTGAATTGGGGCAGGAGAGTTCTGCGAGATGCTTGGAAGATATTCTAGACAAATAAATCCATAATCCTGTTACAATGTCATAGAAATCAGATATACCATGCATTTTCAAAATACAAGTGTCAATTTCTGTTAAGAAACACAAATTTATAGAGGCCAAGGAAAAAGTTTATTTTTGGACATTAGAATATCTAAATACTAAACATGGCATTCTTTGTAGACGTTTTTTGTCCTGTCAAATTGACAAAATAGCTTAGAAACAAATGGTTAATAAAAAAAGAAAATAATTGTGGTAATGTTATAATAATGAAGAAATCATCCAATTCTGTTTCTTTGATAAGCTACATTATATCATATGTGGTGGGCTTGAGAAGTCGCAAGCCTACTACACTTTGGTCTGTATGTTGGAATATATTTACTTGTTATAGTTAGTCACAAACATATTCTACAGAAATAGACTTAATTACACGATTGCTCCAATTTTTATTTTCCATTATATCATATTCCATTAATTAATTAACTAATTAGGATAACACATGAAAGCGTACATATCGTATTGCTTATTTCCAATGTGGTCATGTTTGTTTGGCAGGTAAGGTAACCAACTGAGCCAACGGTGTATGGATGGTCACACTAGCTATTGTTTTCAAGCTAGGTGAGTTCTTTTGCGTGCCAAGGGGTGGCTCTCCTCTACACGGGACACCCCTTTTAACGAGGTTTCCGAACCTTGGGCTTAGTGTTGCCACCGTCTTGTATAACATACTCGACAGTAGCTTCAAGCTGTGTGGAGATCGATAGTACAGTGGCCAGATGTACAACGTAACTGTTTGGCGACATAGTCTGCCAGGGACGGGGCGTGAACTCACGGCGCATGCAAATCCTGTTTGTTGGTTGTGCGCTCTAACCACAGTACTGACAAGGACCACAAATTATGAATATATGGCATGATTTTTAAGAACAAAACACAAAATCATCACCATGCAAATTCTAATGATTTTCTATGTAAGAAGTTTCCTTGTGTAATGGTTATTGCATGAGATTTCCAAACAGGATTTATCTCAGTTGTGTTTTTTTTCGTGAGTGGTGCCAATCATCTTTATAACAGGAAGCTGCTCATATATTCCTATGATCATAATTCACCGCGCTCACTCAGTGCAAAACCGTGGTTGGCAGTACTTACAAAAAACATAAAACCAACTACTAGCATAGAAATAATAATAAGCAAGTCTAGATTAGTAATCATCATATTCATCACTCAGACTGCACTGGCAAAAGATGAAGGGTAAGGCCAACGCTTCGTATTCAATATGCTGTTGTACTAGTACAGACATGCCCCAAAAAGCATTGTATGCCCATAAGTCATTGTGGATGATATAAAGATCATATGGTCGAACACATCTCAAGTTTCAAAGCAAAGACATTTAAATGTCGTCATTTTGGCCATCTGTCAACATTTAGGATTCTTTGGTCATGTTCTACTTTATCTCAAGGAATACACCTATCCAATTTATATCAAATATATCCGTACATTGAAAAAGCAGAATCGAGTGTTACCTTTGCTATTCCAAAGTAAAAATAAATTGAAATAATTAGAAAATACATATATTTATTGAATAAAAGTCACACCATCAAATTGCAGACATCTTACTTCCGGACATGTGAATATTGACGAACGAATCCGATCGCGGTTTGCATATAGAACCACAGCACACCAGCCAATCAAATTAGGTTTTGCAACATTCACAAAGAGTTAAAGGTCAGCAAAGCACATGGTTTGTGTTTACAAACATTGATTATGTACACATTGCACAAGGTTTTCTAATATGATCAAGGCAAATTGAATCTGATGACTACCTGGGATCCAATGATAGGATCATCAGAGAATAATAACTTGCATGGTGTGATTCAAATCAGTTAATGTGTACATCAGTCCATGTGCATGTAGTAATAGCGTGTAGACCCCCAGAGTAGCTGTAAATCTTGCTTGTTATCATCACATTTCAAGCATTTTAAATCTACATAATTTTAAATAAGTTATGAACTGACATTGTGACCATTTAAAACAAGTCTGACTACACAACATGTATTTAAGTAATTTGATTGCCATGCTATAACATTAATTGACCAACCCTTGGCCTATAGCTAACATTAATTGATTGATTGGTTAGTGAGAGTAGAGGGGGCCATGGGGCGGGATGCTGATTTGATACAAAAATTTAATACAGGCCCTTGAGAAGGGCTAAGGTGGCAAGGCCATGGACTGAACAATAACATGTACGTGGAGGCAAAATAATGCAATATAATCCAATCATGGTCTGACCGATCATTTGTGAAAAATATGGGCCCGTAATATCCCGGTGCATCATATATAGGGGGGGAGAGAGAAGTGCGTGGTTTAATAGATCTATATTAGGAATAGGGTGGTGGGGGAAATTTAGCTTTAAAATACTCCAGGAAAAATGCCCTCAATGTAAATGAAAACGCTTTGACTATCCCGATGATGGTCATAGTGCAAACATATAGGCCTATTTATCATAACGTAAACAAATTCCTTTTGAAGCTCTATGAGTTCCGATGACATGTTTTAAAATGGAATTTAGATCTAGCGTAGATTTCAGAAAACACTTTTAAACTAGTCCGAATTCTAATTGTCTTCTTCCTAATAGGGAAGTGATCTTGAAGATCTCCACGGCAGTCACTTGATCTGCCATTACCCCGGGAACAATAATGCTCTTGCTCACAACCGCTGATCATGACGATTACAATAATATCAACCCCACAAATCATGCCGTATGTCTTTTTAGTCAATCGATTTGTAGCGAGGCCTATCTATATATTTTGAGCGCGGCTTATGATTGCATGGAATTCTAATGCCCTTCAGAACAATAGGACATTCACACACACTGCACCATCACCATTCCTTTATCGGTCACTGTGTCACTGCGCTGCCTCCACCCACCGCTGCCTCCAAAATGAAATAAGGTATGACCCCGCACTCTAGATACGTACTTCAATTATCTTTAAAAAAAGAAATTGTTATTCTATTTTTTAATTCTTGATTTTCGACACTTTAGCAATGCTGGGTGAACAGAGACAGCTCACGTTGATTTTAAGTCGATCTCAAACAATTATTCTCTTACAATACAGTGTTTACCTCTGTATTCTGAATCTGATCTGAAGGTGGATTGCTGTGTGACGAGGTGGTTGCAGTCATGCAGGACGAGCCGTGGGGCACTATCAAATTGTTGGTATGGGATGTTGTCAGGATGGGAGAGGGTACCCATATAAGACTGGTGGTGGTGGTGTGTGTGTTTTGGGGGTTGGGGGGCGTGGGTTGCAAGACAAGTAAGAGAGGTCGGCAGGATAATGATGGGTGCTGTAAAGATTACGGGTGGGGCTGGAGTACCACAGGATAGGAGGGGATAGTATAGGAGATGCAGTTAAGTGTCCGTTATTGATTTTTCAGCCCCATTAGGATGATTGTAGTCGGAGTTTGCTTGAAAATAAAAGCTCAACAAAGTGGATCAAATGATTATTTATTTGTTGGTACTAGCGTAACAAAAGTGAACAAAACCACTTTGTATCACCAATGTATGTGATTTTCACGGGCTATAGTTGGATATAATTTAACACATGTACAGCACTTCTCCACTCCAACAAGCTACTGATTAAGAAGACAAATGTAGTGTGTACACAGAGGGGAAATATACCTATTTTGAGATGTAATAATGGGCCTTGTTTTTTTATGAGAAAATGAGAATGGGGGGTCCATTTTCTTTGAGAATTGTTGAGAAATTGTACACGTGAAACAGTGAAATTGTGAAATGAGAATGTCTAGAAAATTAATGAGAATGGCCCTGGAATTTTACTGAGATTTGAGAATGGGGTAAGGTATATTTCATCCTCTGTACACATTCTGAGCGACAGCACAAGCTTCGACGGGGTAACCGGTAACCGGTATCCGCCTCCTCGTGATCTCTCATGGGTAGTAAACTTACAATATTGCTAGCCTGTTGACGGAAATGCAGTTAAATGGAGTTAAAGTGAGAACATTCGTCTTTTCAATTGTCATCCAGAACTGATAATTAACAAAAACCATACGTTCTATACCAGGCAACGTTTATAAACATATAATCAGTACATTGACATCAATTGATTTTGCAAAACCAGAATAAAAAAATGTGAAAGACTATACGGTGCACCCATGATAGTTTGCTTTGATGTAGGACTCAGTTTCATACAGAGTACAGAATAATGGAACGTTCAAGAGTATTTTTGTTGGCAAAGTCTTTTTGTGGTCGAATGGATAGGGGATTGGACTCGTGACCTATATAGGTCATGGCCGTTTTTGTTCACAGTCTGTTCAAAACCACACAAACTACAACCAGCTGGAGCAATGTCGTCACACTAGTAGAAGATGGCGAGAGGACAGAGCAGTCATTGCACAGGTCCTTGTCATCACAGCAAAACGTCTGGCGGAACTGCACGTTGGTTTCCACGCAAGAAGTGACGCACGTCCGGGAGTAGAACTGATAGCTGACGTTCACCACTCTTTCTATGTACTGAAATGAAAAGGAAATGTGGGAAGTAAAGAAAACAAAACAAAAGCACAAACAAGATAACTAGAAACGCAGTGTAAAGTATTAGGCTAGATGCAAAATATTTAAGAACACATACGATGCATTTATAAGTTGTAAATATGTATTCGAGATTTTCCACCTATTTCAACATAATGGACACAGAAATCCTGCACTGGTTGCAGTATGTGCCACGATTGTATATCCAGGTGATATCAGGATAGTCAGAATGTGCCTGGACGGGAGTGATATTGTTCAGAGAAACAGTCAATGACTTGCCCTATTGTAAAACCTATTTCTAAAAAGTAAAAACATATTAGAACAGTGGCATATCCTGCATACAAAATTGTGATCTGAGCCCGACATGTCTGTCCTCCTACCCTTCTGAGTCTCCCCCCGGCTTCCCACTTCGCCCTGCCCGCCACGTGCGCCTGCTACTGACCTGGCACTCGCCGTCACACGTGACCTTGGGCGGGCTGTTGTTGTGCACGTTCTCCTTGGCGCACTCCTTCACGCCCGTCTCCGTGCCGTTCTTGTACTCGTACTGGCAGTTGTAGCATACAAGATTCGTGGCGCCATCTGCAAGCGATATGCTCAAAGTATAGGCCTACCAGGGCATGGTGTTTCAGTAGAAGGGGTAGCATTTTGAACTTAGAAATACAATGTAGAAGTATTTTGAAGCAAAGACAACTTTATAAATGGCATCGTCATATCTGCGAATATAGCCGTGATACAGCTCCTTACTTTAATATTCGCGGAATTTGCTCACAAATTCCGACCAATCAGACCCCCACTGCCGAAATGTTCAGCCAAGATATCACAAGTCAGACGTACGATCAGAGCATTCCTTGTACCCTCATATTAATTATGTGTGGAGTTAATTCATCTGAATGTCACTAGTTGTGTAATTGTGGTTAAAATATATGATAAATGTATCTACTGTACTGTCTATACATCATTTCTAAATTAAAGTATCCTTCATCCAAGTCTATAATAGTTATATCACATAGTTACTGTTAGAACTCGAACTTGATAACTA
The DNA here is from genome assembly GCA_019095985.1 of Streblospio benedicti. Classification (NCBI taxonomy): domain Eukaryota; kingdom Metazoa; phylum Annelida; class Polychaeta; order Spionida; family Spionidae; genus Streblospio; species Streblospio benedicti. The sequence goes on along the minus strand of CM032664.1, from coordinate 13,891,200 downwards.
CTCTATAGACATGTGTGTACCTTTACAGAATAAAAATATATCTATTACAACTTACCACATTGATAAATCCTAAAAATCACGACGACAGCGGAAATCAACAAATGTAATTTCCAATTCATTTTCACGTACTTTACTAATGTAATGACATATGATATCAATGTATTTTACGTTGTCTAAAATATTACATTTAAAGCAAAGTTTTCATGTCATGGTCAAACAATTCTTCTGCTTGGATCACCAATATTTGTCGTTTGTTTACGTGGCTTCTGACGGACCACTTGTTTGCTTTCCTTCAGCTAAACGGCTAAACTCCTTTCCAAATACCATCATTTATGACGGCTTCTTTCCCGTATTATGCCAGTAGGTAACTAAAGGGACTGAGTGGAGTTACACTATCAAATATTTGAACTATGTTATAACTGATTACTTGCTATACACACACACTATAAAATGAAACTACATGTAGCATCGATAATTGAAAAACTATATGTAGTCTACAAATATGATGATTATGTAGTTACATAGTTTAGTACTTTTTATTGTGTTCACATTTTCGCACTAACAAAACTCAGATGGATTAAAACTGGACCACAAAAATGAGGAAAGTTTATTGCTACCCAAAGATCCATTCTCTCACTATATCATAAGAGAAACACCCACAAAAATATTATACATGTACTAACGATTATATACACTGTCATTGAAAATATTATGTACTAACGATTCTATATACTGTACTTGAAAAGCAAACTTACATAGTATACATAATATAGTAAGTCATAGAATAGATCATACAAAGACACATAGAGATGCATTAATTTTGAAAGCAAGTGTTATTGTGTAGATAATTGGAGATACAGTCCCTGGTCCTTTTAAATGTTCAAACGCAAAAGAAAGAAAGATAAGACAGCCCCCAACACCATCACCATAGAAATATAAATAAACAAATAAATAAATAAATAAATAAATAAAAGATTAAAACAACAACAACCCAACAACAAAGGCCACCAACACACATATTTAGACTACAATTTCATATTTTTAAAATATGATTAGATCCTACATATATGATAGGTACAAGAAAAATAACTTACGAAAGGCGTATTTTCTATTATTTACAGTAGGAAAGTGGGCATTTGGAAATCACAGCTAAGCTTGATGTTGCTCTAACAGTGAGACAAATATACACTGTCCCGTCAACACAGTAGATACATGTACAAAGTCCTGGATTAGGGACTCAGTGAGTTGTAGTCTCCACCTTTTATGTTTATCTGGCATAAGTAGGAGCTTCTAATAGAATAATAGAATATCCACTCAACGCAAATGCTGCCGTCTGGTAACGGACAACAACATTTTCATATCGTTCAACCCACACACACAGCACGCAATAGTGGCAAACAGCACATCAGTGAAGGTCCTCTAGTTCTGTTGCCTCCGTGGACTAGACGTCCTGACTGGAGGGACTAATACATTACATTTCTTGTATCGGCTCAAATGAAGAAAAAACACAGAAAAAAACCCACGCATCAGCAAGACACATGCCGCCTCTGGTCATTGAGGTGGTACTGAACAATCCTGCTTGGTCGCACAAATCCTTGGTCGCAATTCTGGTCCAGCAACACACGGACTTAGCCCCCATTGATAGAGAAGTCGATCCGCACGACACTGTAGGCGATAATGATCAAGCTACTATATCTGTTGTGGCAAATGCCACAACGTAAGTACAATTCAATTCGTCAATAATTGTAGTACGGGCAGGAACGAG